>CM053037.1:97745625-98063694 GCA_028564925.1 Lithobates sylvaticus | reverse complement strand
TTTTGGGACAAAAGGTCCGGGGGTGCAATTTTGGACAGTTTTTGGGACAAAAGGTCCGGGGGTGCAATTTTGGACAGTTTTTGGGACAAAAGGTCCGGGGGTGCAATTTTGGACAGTTTTTGGGACAAAAGGTCCGGGGTGCAATTTTGGACAGTTTTTGGGACAAAAGGTCCGGGGGTGCAATTTTGGACAGTTTTTGGGACAAAGGGTCCGGGGGTGCAATTCTGGACAGTTTTTGGGACAAAAGGTCCGGGGGTGCAATTTTGGACAGTTTTTGGGACAAAAGGTCCGGGGGTGCAATTTTGGACAGTTTTTGGGACAAAAGGTCCGGGGGTGCAATTTTGGACAGTTTTTGGGACAAAAGGTCCGGGGGTGCAATTTTGGACAGTTTTTGGGACAAAAGGTCCGGGGTGCAATTTTGGACAGTTTTTGGGACAAAAGGTCCGGGGGTGCAATTTTGGACAGTTTTTGGGACAAAAGGTCCGGGGGTGCAATTTTGGACAGTTTTTGGGACAAAAGGTCCGGGGGTGCAATTTTGGACAGTTTTTGGGACAAAAGGTCCGGGGGTGCAATTTTGGACAGTTTTTGGGACAAAAGGTCCGGGGGTGCAATTTTGGACAGTTTTTGGGACAAAAGGGCCTGGGGTGCAATTTTGGACAGTTTTTGGGACAAATGGGCCGGGGGTGCAATTTTGGACAGTTTTTGGGACAAAAGGTCCGGGGGTGCAATTTTGGACAGTTTTTGGGACAAAAGGTCCGGGGGTGCAATTTAGGACAGTTTTTGGGACAAAAGGTCCGGGGGTGCAATTTTGGACAGTTTTGGGACAAAAGGGCCGGGGGTGCAATTTTGGACAGTTTTTGGGACAAAAGTCCGGGGTGCAATTTTAGACAGTTTTTGGGACAAAAGGTCCGGGGGTGCAATTTTGGACAGTTTTTGGGACAAAAGGTCCGGGGGTGCAATTCTGGACAGTTTTAGGGACAAAAGGTCCGGGGGTGCAATTTTGGACAGTTTTTGGGACAAAGGGTCCGGGGGTGCAATTTTGGACAGTTTTTGGGACAATTTTAGTTTTTGGGACAAAAGGTCCGGGGGTGCAATTTTGGACAGATTTTTGGGACAAAAGGTCCGGGGGTGCAATTTTGACAGTTTTTTGGGACAAAAGGTCCGGGGGTGCAATTTCGGACAGTTTTTGGGACAAAAGGTCCGGGGTGCAATTTTGGACAGTTTTTGGGACAAAAGGTCCGGGGGTGCAATTTTGGACAGTTTTTGGGACAAAAGGTCCGGGGGTGCAATTTTGGACAGTTTTTGGGACAAAGGAGCCGGGGGTGCAAATTTGGACAGTTTTTGGGACAAATGGGGCCGGGGTGCAATTTTGGACAGTTTTTGGGACAAAAGGTCCGGGGGGTGCAATTTTGGACAGTTTTTGGGACAAAAGGTCCGGGGGTGCAATTTTGGACAGTTTTTGGGACAAAATGGTCCGGGGGTGCAATTTTGGACAGTTTTTGGGACAAAAGGTCCGGGGGTGCAATTTTGGACAGTTTTTGGGACAAAAGGTCCGGGGGTGCAATTCTGGACAGTTTTTGGGACAAAAGGTCCGGGGGTGCAATTTTGGACAGTTTTTGGGACAAAAGGGTCGCGGGTGCAATTTTGGACAGTTTTTGGGACAAAAGGGCCGGGGTGCAATTTTGGACAGTTTTTGGGACAAAAGGTCCGGGGTGCAATTTTGGACAGTTTTTGGGACAAAAGGTCCGGGGGTGCAATTTTGGACAGTTTTTGGGACAAAAGGTCCGGGGGTGCAATTTTGGACAGTTTTTGGGACAAAAGGTCCGGGGGTTGCAATTTTGGACAGTTTTTGGGACAAAAGGTCCGGGGGTGCAATTTTGGACAGTTTTTGGGACAAAAGGTCCGGGGGTGCAATTTTGGACAGTTTTTAGGACAAAAGGTCCGGGGGTGCAATTTTGGACAGTTTTTGGGACAAAAGGTCCGGGGTGCAATTTTGGACAGTTTTTGGGACAAAAGGTCCGGGGGTGCAATTTTGGACAGTTTTTGGGACAAAAGGTCCGGGGTGCAATTTTGGACAGTTTTTGGGACAAAAGGTCCGGGGGTGCAATTTTAGACAGTTTTTGGGACAAAAGGTCCGGGGGTGCAATTTTGGACAGTTTTTGGGACAAAAGGTCCGGGGGTGCAATTTTAGACAGTTTTTGGGACAAAAGGTCCGGGGGTGCCAATTTTGGACAGTTTTTGGGACAAAAGGTCCGGGGGTGCAATTTGGACAGTTTTTGGGACAAAAGGTCCGGGGGTGCAATTTTGGACAGTTTTTGGGACAAAAGGTCCGGGGGTGCAATTTTGGACAGTTTTTGGGACAAAAGGTCCGGGGGTGCAATTTTGGACAGTTTTTGGGACAAAAGGTCCGGGGGTGCAATTTTGGACAGTTTTTGGGACAAAAGGTCCGGGGGTGCAATTTTGGACAGTTTTTGGGACAAAAGGTCCGGGGGTGCAATTTTGGACAGTTTTTGGGACAAAAGGTCCGGGGGTGCAATTTTGGACAGTTTTTGGGACAAAAGGTCCGGGGGTGCATTTTTGGACAGTTTTTGGGACAAAAGGTCCGGGGGTGCAATTCTGGACAGTTTTTGGGACAAAAGGTCCGGGGGTGCAATTTTGGACAGTTTTTGGGACAAAAGGTCCGGGGGTGCAATTTTGGACAGTTTTTGGGACAAAAGGTCCGGGGGTGCAATTTTGGACAGTTTTTGGGACAAAAGGTCCGGGGGTGCAATTTTGGACAGTTTTTGGGACAAAAGGTCCGGGGGTGCAATTTTGGACAGTTTTTGGGACAAAAGGTCCGGGGGTGCAATTTTGGACAGTTTTTGGGACAAAAGGTCCGGGGGTGCAATTTTGGACAGTTTTTGGGACAAAAGGTCCGGGGGTGCAATTTTGGACAGTTTTTGGGACAAAAGGTCCGGGGGTGCAATTTTGGACAGTTTTTGGGACAAAAGGTCCGGGGGTGCAATTCTGGACAGTTTTAGGGACAAAAGGTCCGGGGGTGCAATTTTGGACAGTTTTTGGGACAAAAGGTCCGGGGTGCAATTTTGGACAGTTTTTGGGACAAAAGGTCCGGGGTGCAATTTTGGACAGTTTTTGGGACAAAAGGTCCGGGGGTGCAATTCTGGACAGTTTTTGGGACAAAAAGGTCGGGGGTGCAATTCTGGACAGTTTTTGGGACAAAAGGTCCGGGGGTGCAATTTTGGACAGTTTTTGGGACAAAAGGTCCGGGGGTGCAATTTTGGACAGTTTTTGGGACAAAAGGTCCGGGGGTGCAATTTTGGACAGTTTTTGGGACAAAAGGTCCGGGGGTGCCATTTTGGACAGTTTTTGGGACAAAGGTCCGGGGGTGCAATTTTGGACAGTTTTTGGGACAAAAGGTCCGGGGGTGCAATTCTGGACAGTTTTTGGGACAAAAGGTCCGGGGGTGCAATTTTGGACAGTTTTTGGGACAAAAGGTCCGGGGGTGCAATTTTGGACAGTTTTTGGGACAAAAGGTCCGGGGGTGCAATTTTGGACAGTTTTTGGGACAAAAGGTCCGGGGGTGCAATTTTGGACAGTTTTTGGGACAAAAGGTCCGGGGGTGCAATTTTGGACAGTTTTTGGGACAAAAGGTCCGGGGGTGCAATTTTGGACAGTTTTTGGGACAAAAGGTCCGGGGGTGCAATTCTGGACAGTTTTTGGGACAAAAGGTCCGGGGGTGCAATTTTGGACAGTTTTTGGGACAAAAGGTCCGGGGGTGCAATTTTGGACAGTTTTTGGGACAAAAGGTCCGGGGGTGCAATTTTGGACAGTTTTTGGGACAAAAGGTCCGGGGGTGCAATTTTGGACAGTTTTTGGGACAAAAGGTCCGGGGGTGCAATTTTGGACAGTTTTTGGGACAAAAGGTCCGGGGGTGCCATTTTGGACAGTTTTTGGGAGAAAAGGTCCGGGGGTGCAATTTTGGACAGTTTTTGGGACAAAAGGTCCGGGGGTGCAATTTTGGACAGTTTTTGGGACAAAAGGTCCGGGGGTGCAATTCTGGACAGTTTTTGGGACAAAAGGTCCGGGGGTGCAATTTTGGACAGTTTTTGGGACAAAAGGGCCGGGGTGCAATTCTGGACAGTTTTTGGGACAAAAGGTCCGGGGGTGCAATTTTGGACAGTTTTTGGGACAAAAGGTCCGGGGGTGCAATTTTGGACAGTTTTTGGGACAAAAGGTCCGGGGTGCAATTTTGGACATTTTTTGGGACAAAAGGTCCGGGGGTGCAATTCTGGACAGTTTTTGGGACAAAAGGTCCGGGGGTGCAATTTTGGACAGTTTTTGGGACAAAAGGTCCGGGGGTGCAATTCTGGACAGTTTTTGGGACAAAAGGTCCGGGGGTGCAATTTTGGACAGTTTTTGGGACAAAAGGTCCGGGGGTGCAATTTTGGACAGTTTTTGGGACAAAAGGTCCGGGGTGCAATTTTGGACAGTTTTTGGGACAAAAGGTCCGGGGGTGCAATTTTGGACAGTTTTTGGGACAAAAGGTCCGGGGGTGCAATTTTGGACAGTTTTTGGGACAAAAGGTCCGGGGGTGCAATTTTGGACAGTTTTTGGGACAAAAGGTCCGGGGGTGCAATTTTGGACAGTTTTTGGGACAAAAGGTCCGGGGGTGCAATTCTGGTCATTTTAGGGTTAAAAGGTCCGGGGGTGCAATTTTGGACAGTTTTTGGGACAAAAGGTCCGGGGTGCAATTTTGGACAGTTTTTGGGACAAAAGGTCCGGGGTGCAATTTTGGACAGTTTTTGGGACAAAAGGTCCGGGGGTGCAATTTTGGACAGTTTTTGGGACAAAAGGTCCGGGGGTGCAATTTTGGACAGTTTTTGGGACAAAAGGTCCGGGGGTGCAATTTTGGACAGTTTTTGGGACAAAAGGTCCGGGGGTGCAATTTTGGACAGTTTTTGGGACAAAAGGTCCGGGGGTGCAATTTTGGACAGTTTTTGGGACAAAAGGTCCGGGGGTGCAATTTTGGACAGTTTTTGGGACAAAAGGTCCGGGGGTGCAATTTTGGACAGTTTTTGGGACAAAAGGTCCGGGGGTGCAATTCTGGACAGTTTTAGGGACAAAAGGTCCGGGGGTGCAATTTTGGACAGTTTTTGGGACAAAAGGTCCGGGGGTGCAATTTTGGACAGTTTTTGGGACAAAAGGTCCGGGGGTGCAATTTTGGACAGTTTTTGGGACAAAAGGTCCGGGGGTGCAATTTTGGACAGTTTTTGGGACAAAAGGTCCGGGGGTGCAATTCTGGACAGTTTTGGGACAAAAGGTCCGGGGGTGCAATTTTGGACAGTTTTTGGGACAAAAGGTCCGGGGGTGCAATTTTGGACAGTTTTTGGGACAAAAGGTCCGGGGGTGCAATTCTGGACAGTTTTTGGGACAAAAGGTCCGGGGGTGCAATTCTGGACAGTTTTTGGGACAAAAGGTCCGGGGGTGCAATTCTGGACAGTTTTTGGGACAAAAGGTCCGGGGGTGCAATTTTGGACAGTTTTTGGGACAAAAGGTCCGGGGGTGCAATTTTGGACAGTTTTTGGGACAAAAGGTCCGGGGTGCAATTTTGGACAGTTTTTGGGACAAAAGGTCCGGGGGTGCAATTTTGGACAGTTTTTGGGACAAAAGGGCCGGGGGTGCAATTTTGGACAGTTTTTGGGACAAAAGGGCCGGGGGTGCAATTTTGGACAGTTTTTTGGGACAAAAGGTCCGGGGGTGCAATTTGGACAGTTTTTGGGACAAAAGGTCCGGGGGTGCAATTCTGGACAGTTTTTGGGACAAAAGGTCCGGGGGTGCAATTTTGGACAGTTTTTGGGACAAAAGGTCCGGGGGTGCAATTTTGGACAGTTTTTGGGACAAAAGGTCCGGGGGTGCAATTTTGGACAGTTTTTGGGACAAAAGGTCCGGGGGTGCAATTTTGGACAGTTTTTGGGACAAAAGGTCCGGGGGTGCAATTTTGGACAGTTTTTGGGACAAAAGGTCCGGGGGTGCAATTTTGGACAGTTTTTGGGACAAAAGGTCCGGGGGTGCAATTTTGGACAGTTTTTGGGACAAAAGGTCCGGGGGTGCAATTTTGGACAGTTTTTGGGACAAAAGGTCCGGGGGTGCAATTCTGGACAGTTTTTGGGACAAAAGGTCCGGGGTGCAATTTTGGACAGTTTTTGGGACAAAAGGTCCGGGGGTGCAATTTTGGACAGTTTTTGGGACAAAAGGTCCGGGGGTGCAATTTTGGACAGTTTTTGGGACAAAAGGTCCGGGGGTGCAATTTTGGACAGTTTTTGGGACAAAAGGTCCGGGGGTGCAATTTTGGACAGTTTTTGGGACAAAAGGTCCGGGGGTGCAATTTTGGACAGTTTTTGGGACAAAAGGACCGGGGGTGCAATTTTGGACAGTTTTTGGGACAAAAGGTCCGGGGGTGCAATTTTGGACAGTTTTTGGGACAAAAGGTCCGGGGGTGCAATTTTGGACAGTTTTTGGGACAAAAGGGCCGGGGGTGCAATTTTGGACAGTTTTTGGGACAAAAGGTCCGGGGGTGCAATTCTGGACAGTTTTTGGGACAAAAGGTCCGGGGGTGCAATTCTGGACAGTTTTTGGGACAAAAGGTCCGGGGGTGCAATTTTGGACAGTTTTTGGGACAAAAGGTCCGGGGGTGCAATTTTGGACAGTTTTTGGGACAAAAGGTCCGGGGGGTGCAATTTTGGACAGTTTTTGGGACAAAAGGTCCGGGGGTGCAATTCTGGACAGTTTTTGGGACAAAAGGTCCGGGGGTGCAATTTTGGACAGTTTTTGGGACAAAAGGTCCGGGGGTGCAATTTTGGACAGTTTTTGGGACAAAAGGTCCGGGGGTGCAATTTTGGACAGTTTTTGGGACAAAAGGTCCGGGGGTGCAATTTTGGACAGTTTTTGGGACAAAAGGTCCGGGGGTGCAATTCTGGACAGTTTTTGGGACAAAAGGTCCGGGGGTGCAATTTTGGACAGTTTTTTGGGACAAAAGGTCCGGGGGTGCAATTTTGGACAGTTTTTGGGACAAAAGGTCCGGGGGTGCAATTTTGGACAGTTTTTGGGACAAAAGGTCCGGGGGTGCAATTTTGGACAGTTTTTGGGACAAAAGGTCCGGGGGTGCAATTTTGGACAGTTTTTGGGACAAAAGGTCCGGGGGTGCAATTTGGACAGTTTTTGGGACAAAAGGTCCGGGGGTGCAATTTTGGACAGTTTTTGGGACAAAAGGTCCGGGGTGCAATTTTGGACAGTTTTTTGGGACAAAAGGTACGGGGGTGCAATTCTGGACAGTTTTTGGGACAAAAGGTCCGGGGGTGCAATTTTGGACAGTTTTTGGGACAAAAGGTCCGGGGGTGCAATTTTGGACAGTTTTTGGGACAAAAGGTCCGGGGGTGCAATTTTAGACAGTTTTTGGGACAAAAGGTCCGGGGGTGCAATTTTGGACAGTTTTTGGGACAAAAGGTCCGGGGGTGCAATTTTGGACAGTTTTTGGGACAAAAGGTCCGGGGGTGCAATTTTGGACAGTTTTTGGGACAAAAGGTCCGGGGGTGCAATTTTGGACAGTTTTTGGGACAAAAGGTCCGGGGGTGCAATTCTGGTCATTTTAGGGACAAAAGGTCCGGGGGTGCAATTGGACAGTTTTTGGGACAAAAGGTCCGGGGGTGCAATTTTGGACAGTTTTTGGGACAAAAGGTCCGGGGGTGCAATTTTGGACAGTTTTTGGGACAAAAGGTCCGGGGGTGCAATTTTGGACAGTTTTGGGACAAAAGGTCCGGGGGTGCAATTTTGGACAGTTTTTGGGACAAAAGGTCCGGGGGTGCAATTTTGGACAGTTTTTGGGACAAAAGGTCCGGGGGTGCAATTTTGGACAGTTTTTGGGACAAAAGGTCCGGGGGTGCAATTTTGGACAGTTTTTGGGACAAAAGGTCCGGGGGTGCAATTTTGGACAGTTTTTGGGACAAAAGGTCCGGGGGTGCAATTTTGGACAGTTTTTGGGACAAAAGGTCCGGGGGTGCAATTTTGGACAGTTTTTGGGACAAAAGGTCCGGGGTGCAATTTTGGACAGTTTTTGGGACAAAAGGTCCGGGGGTGCATTTGGACAGTTTTTGGGACAAAAGGTCCGGGGTGCAATTTTGGACAGTTTTTGGGACAAAAGGTCCGGGGTGCAATTTTGGACAGTTTTTGGGACAAAAGGTCCGGGGGTGCAATTTTGGACAGTTTTTGGGACAAAAGGTCCGGGGGTGCAATTTTGGACAGTTTTTGGGACAAAAGGTCCGGGGGTGGAATTTTGGACAGTTTTTGGGACAAAAGGTCCGGGGGTGCAATTTTGGACAGTTTTTGGGACAAAAGGTCCGGGGGTGCAATTTTGGACAGTTTTTGGGACAAAAGGTCCGGGGTGCAATTTTGGACAGTTTTTGGGACAAAAGGTCCGGGGGTGCAATTTTGGACAGTTTTTGGGACAAAAGGTCCGGGGGTGCAATTTTGGACAGTTTTTGGGACAAAAGGTCCGGGGGTGCAATTTTGGACAGTTTTTGGGACAAAAGGTCCGGGGGTGCAATTTTGGACAGTTTTTGGGACAAAAGGTCCGGGGGTGCAATTTTGCAGTTTTTGGGACAAAAATTCTTTTGGACAGACAGTTTTTGGGACAAAAGGTCCGGGGGTGCAATTTTGGACAGTTTTTGGGGACAAAAGGTCCGGGGTGCAATTTTGGACAGTTTTTGGGACAAAAGGTCCGGGGGTCCGGGGGTGCAAATTTTGGACAGTTTTTGGGACAAAAGGTCCGGGGGTGCAATTTTGGACAGTTTTTGGGACAAAAGGTCCGGGGGTGCAATTTGGACAGTTTTTGGGACAAAAGGTCCGGGGTGCAATTTTGGACAGTTTTTGGGACAAAAGGTCCGGGGGTGGTGCAATTTTGGACAGCAATTTTTTGGGACAAAAGGTCCGGGGGTGCAATTTTGGACAGTTTTTGGGACAAAAGGTCCGGGGGTGCAATTTTGGACAGTTTTTGGGACAAAAGGTCCGGGGGTGCAATTTTGGACAGTTTTTTGGGACAAAAGGTCCGGGGGTGCAATTTTGGACAGTTTTTGGGACAAAAGGTGGGACCGGGGGTGCAATTTGGACAGTTTTTGGGACAAAAGGTCCGGGGGTGCAGTTTTTGGGACAAAAGGTCCAGGGGGTGCAAAATTTGGACATTTTGGACAAAACAATTTTGGACAGTTTTTGGGACAAAAGGTCCGGGGGTGCAATTTTGGACAGTTTTTGGGACAAAAGGTCCGGGGTGTGCAATTTTGGACAGTCCGGGGGTTTTTGGGACAAAAGGTCCGGGGGTGCAATTTTGGACAGTTTTTGGGACAAAAGGTCCGGGGGTGCAATTTTGGACAGTTTTTGGGACAAAAGGTCCGGGGGTGCAATTTTGGACAGTTTTTGGGACAAAAGGTCCGGGGGTGCAATTTTGGACAGTTTTTGGGACAAAAGGTCCGGGGGTGCAATTTTGGACAGTTTTTGGGACAAAAGGTCCGGGGTGCAATTTTGGACAGTTTTTGGGACAAAAGGTCCGGGGGGTGCAATTTTGGACAGTGCATTTTTTTGGGACAAAAGGTCCGGGGTGCAATTTTGGACAGTTTTTGGGACAAAAGGTCCGGGGGGTGCAATTTTGGACAGTTTTTGGGACAAAAGGTCCGGGGGTGCAATTTTGGACAGTTTTTGGGACAAAAGGTCCGGGGGTGCAATTTTGGACAGTTTTTGGGACAAAAGGGCCGGGGTGCAATTCTTGACAGTTTTTGGGACAAAAGGTCCGGGGGTGCAATTTTGGACAGTTTTTGGGACAAAAGGTCCGGGGGTGCAATTTTGGACAGTTTTTGGGACAAAAGGTCCGGGGGTGCAATTTTGGACAGTTTTTGGGACAAAAGGTCCGGGGGTGCAATTCTGGACAGTTTTTGGGACAAAAGGTCCGGGGTGCAATTTTGGACAGTTTTTGGGACAAAAGGTCCGGGGGTGCAATTTTGGACAGTTTTTGGGACAAAAGGTCCGGGGGTGCAATTTTGGACAGTTTTGGGTCAAAAGGTCCGGGGGTGCAATTTTGGACAGTTTTTGGGACAAAAGGTCCGGGGGTGCAATTTTGGACAGTTTTTGGGACAAAAGGTCCGGGGGTGCAATTTTGGACAGTTTTTGGGACAAAAGGTCGGGGGTGCAATTTTGGACAGTTTTTGGGACAAAAGGTCCGGGGGTGCAATTTTGGACAGTTTTTGGGACAAAAGGTCCGGGGGTGCAATTTTGGACAGTTTTTCCGGGGGGTGCAATTTTGGACAGTTTTTGGGACAAAAGGTCCGGGGGTGCAATTTTGGACAGTTTTTGGGACAAAAGGTCCGGGGGTGCAATTTTGGACAGTTTTTGGGACAAAAGGTCCGGGGTGCAATTTTGGACAGTTTTTGGGACAAAAGGTCCGGGGGTGCAATTTTGGACAGTTTTTGGGACAAAAGGTCCGGGGGTGCAATTTTGGACAGTTTTTGGGACAAAAGGTCCGGGGGTGCAATTTTGGACAGTTTTTGGGACAAAAGGTCCGGGGGTGCAATTTTGGACAGTTTTTGGGACAAAAGGTCCGGGGTGCAATTATGGACAGTTTTTGGGACAAAAGGTCCGGGGGTGCAATTTTGGACATTTTTTGGGACAAAAGGTCCGGGGGTGCAATTTTGGACAGTTTTTGGGACAAAAGGGCCGGGGGCAATTTTGGACAGTTTTTGGGACAAAAGGTCCGGGGGTGCAATTTTGGACAGTTTTTGGGACAAAAGGTCTGGGGGTGCAATTCTGGTCATTTTAGGGCTAAAAGGTCCGGGGTGCAATTTTGGACAGTTTTTGGGACAAAAGGTTCGGGGGTGCAATTTTGGACAGTTTTTGGGACAAAAGGGCCGGGGGTGCAATTTTGGACAGTTTTTGGGACAAAAGGTCCGGGGTGCAATTTTGGACAGTTTTTGGGACAAAAGGTCCGGGGGTGCAATTATGGACAGTTTTTGGGACAAAAGGTCCGGGGGTGCAATTTTGGACAGTTTTTGGGACAAAAGGTCCGGGGGTGCAATTTTGGTCAGTTTTTGGGTTAAAAGGTCCGGGGGTGCAATTTTGGACAGTTTTTGGACAAAAGGTCCGGGGGTGCAATTTTGGACAGTTTTTGGGACAAAAGGTCCGGGGGTGCAATTTTGGACAGTTTTTGGGACAAAAGGTCCGGGGGTGCAATTTTGGACAGTTTTTGGGACAAAAGGTCCGGGGGTGCAATTTTAGACAGTTTTTGGGACAAAAGGTCCGGGGGTGCAATTTTGGACAGTTTTTGGGACAAAAGGTCCGGGGTGCAATTTTGGACAGTTTTTGGGACAAAAGGTCCGGGGGTGCAATTTTGGACAGTTTTTGGGACAAAAGGTCCGGGGGTGCAATTTTGGACAGTTTTTGGGACAAAAGGTCCGGGGTGCAATTTTGGACAGTTTTTGGGACAAAAGGTCCGGGGTGCAATTTTGGACAGTTTTTGGGACAAAAGGTCCGGGGGTGCAATTCTGGACAGTTTTTGGGACAAAAGGTCCGGGGGTGCAATTTTGGACAGTTTTTGGGACAAAAGGTCCGGGGGTGCAATTTTGGTTTTTTTTTGGACAGTTTTTGGGACAAAAGGTCCGGGGGTGCAATTTTGGACAGTTTTTGGGACAAAAGGTCCGGGGGTGCAATTTTGGACAGTTTTTGGGACAAAAGGTCCGGGGGTGCAATTTTGGACAGTTTTTGGGACAAAAGGTCCGGGGGTGCAATTCTGGACAGTTTTTGGGACAAAAGGTCCGGGGGTGCAATTTTGGACAGTTTTTGGGACAAAAGGTCCGGGGGTGCAATTTTGGACAGTTTTTGGGACAAAAGGTCCGGGGGTGCAATTTTGGACAGTTTTTGGGACAAAAGGTCCGGGGTGCAATTTTGGACAGTTTTTGGGACAAAAGGTCCGGGGGTGCAATTTTGGACAGTTTTTGGACAAAAGGTCCGGGGGTGCAATTTTGGACAGTTTTTGGGAAAAAAGGTCCGGGGGTGCAATTTTGGACAGTTTTTGGGACAAAAGGTCCGGGGGTGCAATTCTGGACAGTTTTTGGGACAAAAGGTCCGGGGGTGCAATTTTGGACAGTTTTTGGGACAAAAGGTCCGGGGGTGCAATTTTGGACAGTTTTTGGGACAAAAGGTCCGGGGGTGCAATTTTGGACAGTTTTTGGGACAAAAGGTCCGGGGGTGCAATTTGTGACAGTTTTTGGGACAAAAGGTCCGGGGGTGCAATTCTGGACAGTTTTTGGGACAAAAGGTCCGGGGGTGCAATTTTGGACAGTTTTTGGGACAAAAGGTCCGGGGGTGCAATTTTGGACAGTTTTTGGGACAAAAGGTCCGGGGGTGCAATTTTGGACAGTTTTTGGGACAAAAGGTCCGGGGGTGCAATTTTGGACAGTTTTTGGGACAAAAGGTCCGGGGGTGCAATTTTGGACAGTTTTTGGGACAAAAGGTCCGGGGGTGCAATTTTGGACAGTTTTTGGGACAAAAGGTCCGGGGTGCAATTTTGGACAGTTTTTGGGACAAAAGGTCCGGGGGTGCAATTTTGGACAGTTTTTGGGACAAAAGGTCCGAGGGTGCAATTTTGGACAGTTTTTGGGACAAAAGGTCCGGGGGTGCAATTTTGGACAGTTTTTGGGACAAAAGGTCCGGGGGTGCAATTTTGGACAGTTTTTGGGACAAAAGGTCCGGGGGTGCAATTTTGGACAGTTTTTGGGACAAAAGGTCCGGGGTGCAATTTTGGACAGTTTTTTGGGACAAAAGGTCCGGGGGTGCAATTTTGGACAGTTTTTGGGACAAAAGGTCCGGGGGTGCAATTTTGGACAGTTTTTGGGACAAAAGGTCCGGGGGTGCAATTTTGGACAGTTTTTGGGACAAAAGGTCCGGGGGTGCAATTCTGGACAGTTTTTGGGACAAAAGGTCCGGGGGTGCAATTTTGGACAGTTTTTGGGACAAAAGGTCTCGGGGGTGCAATTTTGGACAGTTTTTGGGACAAAAGGGCCGGGGGTGCAATTTTGGACAGTTTTTGGGACAAAAGGTCCGGGGGTGCAATTTTGGACAGTTTTTGGGAAAAAAGGTCCGGGGGTGCAATTCTGGATAGTTTTGGGACAAAAGGTCCGGGGGTGCAATTTTGGACAGTTTTTGGGACAAAAGGTCCGGGGGTGCAATTTTGGACAGTTTTTGGGACAAAAGGTCCGGGGGTGCAATTTTGGACAGTTTTTGGGACAAAAGGTCCGGGGGTGCAATTTTGGACAGTTTTTGGGACAAAAGGTCCGGGGGTGCAATTTTGGACAGTTTTTGGGACAAAAGGTCCGGGGGTGCAATTCTGGACAGTTTTTGGGACAAAAGGTCCGGGGGTGCAATTTGGACAGTTTTTGGGACAAAAGGTCCGGGGGTGCAATTTTGGACAGTTTTTGGGACAAAAGGTCCGGGGGTGCAATTTTGGACAGTTTTTGGGACAAAAGGTCCGGGGGTGCAATTTTGGACAGTTTTTGGGACAAAAGGTCCGGGGGTGCAATTCTGGAAAGTTTTTGGGACAAAAGGACAGGGGGTGCAATTCTGGACAGTTTTTGGGACAAAAGGTCCGGGGGTGCAATTTTGGACAGTTTTTGGGACAAAAGGTCCGGGGGTGCAATTTTGGACAGTTTTTGGGACAAAAGGTCCGGGGGTGCAATTTTGGACAGTTTTTGGGACAAAAGGTCCGGGGGTGCAATTTTGGACAGTTTTTGGGACAAAAGGTCCGGGGGTGCAATTTTGGACAGTTTTTGGGACAAAAGGTCCGGGGGTGCAATTTTGGACAGTTTTTGGGACAAAAGGTCCGGGGGTGCAATTTTGGACAGTTTTTGGGACAAAAGGGCCGGGGGTGCAATTCTGGACAGTTTTTGGGACAAAAGGTCCGGGGGTGCAATTTTGGACAGTTTTTGGGACAAAAGGTCCGGGGGTGCAATTTTGGACAGTTTTTGGGACAAAAGGTCCGGGGGTGCAATTTTGGACAGTTTTTGGGACAAAAGGTCGGGGGTGCAATTTTGGACAGTTTTTGGGACAAAAGGTCCGGGGTGCAATTTTGGACAGTTTTTGGGACAAAAGGTCCGGGGTTGCAATTTTGGACAGTTTTTGGGACAAAAGGTCCGGGGGTGCAATTTTGGACAGTTTTTGGGACAAAAGGTCCGGGGGTGCAATTTTGGACAGTTTTTGGGACAAAAGGTCCGGGGGTGCAATTTTGGACAGTTTTTGGGACAAAAGGTCCGGGGTGCAATTTTGGACAGTTTTTGGGACAAAAGGTCCGGGGGGTGCAATTTTGGACAGTTTTTGGGACAAAAGGTCCGGGGGTGCAATTTTGGACAGTTTTTGGGACAAAAGGTCCGGGGGTGCAATTTGGACCGTTTTTGGGACAAAAGGGCCGGGGGTGCAATTTTGGACAGTTTTTGGGACAAAAGGTCCGGGGGTGCAATTCTGGACAGTTTTTGGGACAAAAGGTCCGGGGGTGCAATTTTGGACAGTTTTTGGGACAAAAGGTCCGGGGGTGCAATTTTGGACAGTTTTTGGGACAAAAGGTCCGGGGGTGCAATTTTGGACAGTTTTTGGGACAAAAGGTCCGGGGGTGCAATTTTGGACAGTTTTTGGGACAAAAGGTCCGGGGGTGCAATTTTGGACAGTTTTTGGGACAAAAGGTCCGGGGGTGCAATTTTGGACAGTTTTTGGGACAAAAGGTCCGGGGGTGCAATTTTGGACAGTTTTTGGGACAAAAGGTCCGGGGGTGCAATTTTGGACAGTTTTTGGGACAAAAGGTCCGGGGGTGCAATTTTGGACAGTTTTTGGGACAAAAGGTCCGGGGGTGCAATTTTGGACAGTTTTTGGGACAAAAGGTCCGGGGGTGCAATTTTGGACAGTTTTTGGGACAAAAGGTCCGGGGGTGCAATTTTGGAAAGTTTTTGGGACAAAAGGTCCGGGGGTGCAATTTTGGACAGTTTTTTTGGGACAAAAGGTCCGGGGGTGGCAATTTTTTTTTTGGGACAAAAGGTCCGGGGGTGCAATTTTGGGACAGTTTTTGGGACAAAAGGTCCGGGGGTGCAATTTTGGACAGTTTTTGGGACAAAAGGTCCGGGGGTGCAATTTTGGACAGTTTTTGGGACAAAAGGTCCGGGGGTGCAATTTTGGACAGTTTTTTTTTGGGACAAAAGGTCCGGGGGTGCAATTTTGGACAGTTTTTTGGGACAAAAGGTCCGGGGGGGTGCAATTTTGGACAGTTTTTGGGACAAAAGGTCCGGGGGTGCAATTTTGGACAGTTTTTGGGACAAAAGGTCCGGGGGTGCAATTTTGGACAGTTTTTGGGACAAAAGGTCCGGGGGTGCAATTTTTTGGGGGTGCAATTTTGGACAGTTTTTGGGACAAAAGGTCCGGGGGTGCAATTTTGGACAGTTTTTGGGACAAAAGGTCCGGGGGTGCAATTTTGGACAGTTTTTGGGACAAAAGGTCCGGGGTGCAATTTTGGACAGTTTTTGGGACAAAAGGGCCGGGGGTGCAATTTTGGACAGTTTTTGGGACAAAAGGTCCGGGGGTGCAATTCTGGACAGTTTTTGGGACAAAAGGTCCGGGGTGCAATTTTGGACAGTTTTTGGGACAAAAGGTCCGGGGGTGCAATTTTGGACAGTTTTTGGGACAAAAGGTCCGGGGGTGCAATTTTGGACAGTTTTTGGGACAAAAGGTCCGGGGGTGCAATTTTGGACAGTTTTTGGGACAAAAGGTCCGGGGGTGCAATTTTGGACAGTTTTTGGGACAAAAGGTCCGGGGGTGCAATTTTGGACAGTTTTTGGGACAAAAGGTCCGGGGGTGCAATTTTGGACAGTTTTTGGGACAAAAGGTCCGGGGGTGCAATTTTGGACAGTTTTTGGGACAAAAGGTCCGGGGGTGCAATTTTGGACAGTTTTTGGGACAAAAGGTCCGGGGGTGCAATTTTAGACAGTTTTTGGGACAAAAGGTCCGGGGGTGCAATTTTGGACAGTTTTTGGGACAAAAGGTCCGGGGGTGCAATTTTGGACAGTTTTTGGGACAAAAGGTCCGGGGGTGCAATTTTGGACAGTTTTTGGGACAAAAGGTCCGGGGGTGCAATTTTGGACAGTTTTTGGGACAAAAGGTCCGGGGGTGCAATTTTGGACAGTTTTTGGGACAAAAGGTCCGGGGGTGCAATTTTGGACAGTTTTTGGGACAAAAGGGTCCGGGGGTGCAATTTTGGACAGTTTTTGGGACAAAAGGTCCGGGGGTGCAATTTTGGACAGTTTTTGGGACAAAAGGTCCGGGGTGCAATTTTGGACAGTTTTTGGGACAAAAGGGCCGGGGGTGCAATTTTGGACAGTTTTTGGGACAAAAGGTCCGGGGTGCAATTTTGGACAGTTTTTGGGACAAAAGGTCCGGGGGTGCAATTTTGGACAGTTTTGGGACAAAAGGTCCGGGGGTGCAATTTTGGACAGTTTTTGGGACAAAAGGGCCGGGGGTGCAATTTTGGACAGTTTTTGGGACAAAAGGTCCGGGGGTGCAATTTTGGACAGTTTTTGGGACAAAAGGTCCGGGGGTGCAATTTTGGACAGTTTTTGGGACAAAAGGTCCGGGGGTGCAATTTTGGACAGTTTTTGGGACAAAAGGTCCGGGGGTGCAATTTTGGACAGTTTTTGGGACAAAAGGTCCGGGGGTGCAATTTTGGACAGTTTTTGGGACAAAAGGTCCGGGGGTGCAATTTTGGACAGTTTTTGGGACAAAAGGTCCGGGGGTGCAATTTTGGACAGTTTTTGGGACAAAAGGTCCGGGGGTGCAATTTTGGACAGTTTTTGGGACAAAAGGTCCGGGGGTGCAATTTTGGACAGTTTTTGGGACAAAAGGTCCGGGGGTGCAATTTTGGACAGTTTTGGGGAAAAAAGGTCCGGGGGTGCAATTTTGGACAGTTTTTGGGACAAAAGGTGCAATTTTGGACAGTTTTTGGGACAAAAGGGGGGTGCAATTTTGGACAGTTTTTGGGACAAAAGGTCCGGGGGTGCAATTTTGGACAGTTTTTGGGACAAAAGGTCCGGGGGTGCAATTTTGGACATTTTTGGGACAAAAGGTCCGGGGGTGCAATTTGGACAGTTTTTGGGACAAAAGGTCCGGGGGTGCAATTTTGGACAGTTTTTGGGACAAAAGGTCCGGGGGTGCAATTTTGGACAGTTTTTTGGGACAAAAGGTCCGGGGGGGGTTTTTGGGACAAAAGGGTCCGGGGGTGCAATTGCATTTTTGGGACAAAAGGTCCGGGGGTGCAATTTGGACAGTTTTTGGGACAAAAGGTCCGGGGGTGCAATTTTGGACAGTTTTTGGGACAAAAGGTCCGGGGGTGCAATTTTGGACAGTTTTTGGGACAAAAGGTCCGGGGTGCAATTTTGGACAGTTTTTGGGACAAAAGGTCCGGGGTGCAATTTTGGACAGTTTTTGGGACAAAAGGTCCGGGGTGCAATTTTGGACAGTTTTTGGGACAAAAGGTCCGGGGGTGCAATTTTGGACAGTTTTTGGGACAAAAGGTCCGGGGTGCAATTTTGGACAGTTTTTGGGACAAAAGGTCCGGGGGGTGCAATTTTGACAGTTTTTGGGACAAAAGGTCCGGGGTGCAATTCTGGTAATTTTGAACCATTTTTGGGCCAAAAGGTCCGGGGGTGCAATTTTGGACAGTTTTTGGGACAAAAGGTCCGGGGGTGCAATTTTGGACAGTTTTTGGGACAAAAGGTCAGGGGGTGCAATTTTGGACAGTTTTTGGGACAAAAGGTCCGGGGGTGCAATTTTGGACAGTTTTTGGGACAAAAGGTCCGGGGTGCAATTTTGGACAGTTTTTGGGACAAAAGGTCCGGGGGTGCAATTTTGGACAGTTTTTGGGACAAAAGGTCCGGGGGGTGCAATTCTGGACAGTTTTTGGGACAAAAGGTCCGGGGTGCAATTTTGGACAGTTTTTGGGACAAAAGGTCCGGGGGTGCAATTTGGACAGTTTTTGGGACAAAAGGTCCGGGGGTGCAATTTTGGACAGTTTTTGGGACAAAAGGTCCGGGGGTGCAATTTTGGACAGTTTTTGGGACAAAAGGTCCGGGGGTGCAATTTTGGACAGTTTTTGGGACAAAAGGTCCGGGGGTGCAATTTTGGACAGTTTTTGGGACAAAAGGTCCGGGGGTGCAATTTTGGACAGTTTTTGGGACAAAAGGTCCGGGGGTGCAATTTTGGACAGTTTTTGGGACAAAAGGTCCGGGGGTGCAATTTTGGACAGTTTTTGGGACAAAAGGTCCGGGGGTGCAATTTTGGACAGTTTTTGGGACAAAAGGTCCGGGGGTGCAATTTTGGACAGTTTTTGGGACAAAAGGTCCGGGGGTGCAATTTTGGACAGTTTTTGGGACAAAAGGTCCGGGGGTGCAATTTTGGACAGTTTTTGGGACAAAAGGTCCGGGGGTGCAATTTTGGACAGTTTTTGGGACAAAAGGTCCGGGGGTGCAATTTTGGACAGTTTTTGGGACAAAAGGTCCGGGGTGCAATTTTGGACAGTTTTTGGGACAAAAGGTCCGGGGGTGCAATTTTGGACAGTTTTTGGGACAAAAGGTCCGGGGGTGCAATTTTGGACAGTTTTTGGGACAAAAGGTCCGGGGGTGCAATTTTGGACAGTTTTTGGGACAAAAGGTCCGGGGGTGCAATTTTGGACAGTTTTTGGGACAAAAGGTCCGGGGGTGCAATTTTGGACAGTTTTTGGGACAAAAGGTCCGGGGGTGCAATTTTGGACAGTTTTTGGGACAAAAGGTCCGGGGGTGCAATTTTGGACAGTTTTTGGGACAAAAGGTCCGGGGGTGCAATTTTGGACAGTTTTTGGGACAAAAGGTCCGGGGGTGGGTGCAATTTTGGACAAAAGGTCCGGGGGTGCAATTTTTGGGGGACAAAAGGTCGGGGGGGGTGCAATTTTGGACAGTTTTTTGGGACAAAAGGTCCGGGGGTGCAATTTTGGACAGTTTTTGGGACAAAAGGTCCGGGGGTGCAAATTTTGGACAGCAATTTTGGACAGTTTTTGGGACAAAAGGTCCGGGGGTGCAATTTTGGACAGTTTTTGGGACAAAAGGTCCGCGGGTGCAATTTTGGACAGTTTTTGGGACAAAAGGTCCGGGGGTGCAATTTTGGACAGTTTTTGGGACAAAAGGTCCGGGGGTGCAATTTTGGACAGTTTTTGGGACAAAAGGTCCGGGGGTGCAATTTGGACAGTTTTGGGGACAAAAGGTCCGGGGGTGTAATTTTGGACAGTTTTTGGGACAAAAGGTCCGGGGGTGCAATTTTGGACAGTTTTTGGGACAAAAGGTCCGGGGGTGCAATTTTGGACAGTTTT
This sequence comes from Lithobates sylvaticus, assembly GCA_028564925.1. Taxonomy (NCBI): domain Eukaryota; kingdom Metazoa; phylum Chordata; class Amphibia; order Anura; family Ranidae; genus Lithobates; species Lithobates sylvaticus. The sequence goes on along the minus strand of CM053037.1, from coordinate 98,044,232 downwards.
TGGGACAAAAGGTCCGGGGGTGCAATTTTGGACAGTTTTTGGGACAAAAGGTCCGGGGGTGCAATTTTGGACAGTTTTTGGGACAAAAGGTCCGGGGGTGCAATTTTGGACAGTTTTTGGGACAAAAGGTCCGGGGGTGCAATTTTGGACAGTTTTTGGGACAAAAGGTCCGGGGGTGCAATTTTGGACAGTTTTTGGGACAAAAGGTCCGGGGGTGCAATTCTGGACAGTTTTTGGGACAAAAGGTCCGGGGGTGCAATTTTGGACAGTTTTTGGGACAAAAGGTCCGGGGGTGCAATTTTGGACAGTTTTTGGGACAAAAGGTCCGGGGGTGCAATTTTGGACAGTTTTTGGGACAAAAGGTCCGGGGGTGCAATTTTGGACAGTTTTTGGGACAAAAGGTCCGGGGTGCAATTCTGGACAGTTTTTGGGACAAAAGGTCCGGGGGTGCAATTTTGGACAGTTTTTGGGACAAAAGGGCCGGGGGTGCAATTTTGGACAGTTTTTGGGACAAAAGGTCCGGGGTGCAATTTTGGACAGTTTTTGGGACAAAAGGTCCGGGGGTGCAATTTTGGACAGTTTTTGGGACAAAAGGTCCGGGGGTGCAATTTTGGACAGTTTTTGGGACAAAAGGTCCGGGGGTGCAATTTTGGACAGTTTTTGGGACAAAAGGGTCCGGGGGTGCAATTTTGGACAGTTTTTGGGACAAAAGGTCCGGGGGTGCAATTTTGGACAGTTTTTGGGACAAAAGGTCCGGGGGTGCAATTTTGGACAGTTTTTGGGACAAAAGGTCCGGGGGTGCAATTTTGGACAGTTTTTGGGACAAAAGGTCCGGGGGTGCAATTTTGGACAGTTTTTGGGACAAAAGGTCCGGGGGTGCAATTTTGGACAGTTTTTGGGACAAAAGGTCCGGGGGTGCAATTTTGGACAGTTTTTGGGACAAAAGGGCCGGGGGTGCAATTTTGGACAGTTTTTGGGACAAAAGGGCCGGGGGTGCAATTTTGGACAGTTTTTGGGACAAAAGGGTCCGGGGGTGCAATTTGGACAGTTTTTGGGACAAAAGGTCCGGGGGTGCAATTTTGGACAGTTTTTGGGACAAAAGGTCCGGGGGTGCAATTCTGGACAGTTTTTGGGACAAAAGGTCCGGGGGTGCAATTTTGGACAGTTTTTGGGACAAAAGGTCCGGGGGTGCAATTTGGACAGTTTTTGGGACAAAAGGTCCGGGGGTGCAATTTTGGACAGTTTTTGGGACAAAAGGTCCGGGGGTGCAATTTTGGACAGTTTTTGGGACAAAAGGTCCGGGGGGGTGCAATTTTGGACAGTTTTTTTGGGACAAAAGGTCCGGGGGTGCAATTTGGACAGTTTTTGGGCAATTTTGGACAGTTTTTGGGACAAAAGGTCCGGGGGTGCAATTTTGGACAGTTTTTGGGACAAAAGGTCCGGGGGTGCAATTTTGGACAGTTTTTGGGACAAAAGGTCCGGGGGTGCAATTTTAGACAGTTTTTGGGACAAAAGGTCCGGGGGTGCAATTTTGGACAGTTTTTGGGACAAAGGTCCGGGGGTGCAATTTTGGACAGTTTTTGGGACAAAAGGTCCGGGGGTGCAATTCTGGACAGTTTTTGGGACAAAAGGTCCGGGGGTGCAATTTTGGACAGTTTTTGGGACAAAAGGTCCGGGGGTGCAATTTTGGACAGTTTTTGGGACAAAAGGTCCGGGGGTGCAATTTTGGACAGTTTTGGGACAAAAGGTCCGGGGGTGCAATTTTGGACAGTTTTTGGGACAAAAGGTCCGGGGGTGCAATTTTGGACAGTTTTTGGGACAAAAGGTCCGGGGGTGCAATTTTGGACAGTTTTTGGGACAAAAGGTCCGGGGGTGCAATTTTGGACAGTTTTTGGGACAAAAGGTCCGGGGGTGCAATTTTGGACAGTTTTTGGGACAAAAGGTCCGGGGGTGCAATTTTGGACAGTTTTGGGACAAAAGGTCCGGGGGTGCAATTTTGGACAGTTTTTGGGACAAAAGGTCCGGGGGTGCAATTTTGGACAGTTTTTGGGACAAAAGGTCCGGGGGTTCAATTTTGGACAGTTTTTGGGACAAAAGGTCCGGGGGTGCAATTTTGGACAGTTTTTGGGACAAAAGGTCCGGGGGTGCAATTTTGGACAGTTTTTGGGACAAAAGGTCCGGGGGTGCAATTTTGGACAGTTTTTGGGACAAAAGGTCCGGGGGTGCAATTTTGGACAGTTTTTGGGACAAAAGGTCCGGGGGTGCAATTTTGGACAGTTTTTGGGACAAAAGGTCCGGGGGTGCAATTTTGGACAGTTTTTGGGACAAAAGGTCCGGGGGTGCAATTTTGGACAGTTTTTGGGACAAAAGGTCCGGGGGTGCAATTTTGGACAGTTTTTGGGACAAAAGGTCCGGGGGTGCAATTTTGGACAGTTTTTGGGACAAAAGGTCCGGGGGTGCAATTTTGGACAGTTTTTGGGACAAAAGGTCCGGGGGGTGCAATTTTGGACAGTTTTTGGGACAAAAGGTCCGGGGGTGCAATTTTGGACAGTTTTTGGGACAAAAGGTCCGGGGGTGCAATTTTGGACAGTTTTTGGGACAAAAGGTCCGGGGGTGCAATTCTGGACAGTTTTTGGGACAAAAGGTCCGGGGGTGCAATTTTGGACAGTTTTTGGGACAAAAGGTCCGGGGGTGCAATTTTGGACAGTTTTTGGGACAAAAGGTCCGGGGGTGCAATTTTGGACAGTTTTTGGGACAAAAGGTCCGGGGGTGCAATTTTGGACAGTTTTAGGGACAAAAGGTCCGGGGGTGCAATTTTGGACAGTTTTTGGGACAAAAGGTCCGGGGGTGCAATTTTGGACAGTTTTTGGGACAAAAGGTCCGGGGGTGCAATTTTGGACAGTTTTTGGGACAAAAGGTCCGGGGGTGCAATTCTGGACAGTTTTTGGGACAAAAGGTCCGGGGGTGCAATTTTGGACAGTTTTTGGGACAAAAGGTCCGGGGGTGCAATTCTGGACAGTTTTTGGGACAAAAGGGCCGGGGGTGCAATTTTGGACAGTTTTTGGGACAAAAGGTCCGGGGGTGCAATTTTGGACAGTTTTTGGGACAAAAGGTCCGGGGGTGCAATTTTGGACAGTTTTTGGGACAAAAGGTCCGGGGGTGCAATTTTGGACAGTTTTTGGGACAAAAGGTCCGGGGGTGCAATTTTGGACAGTTTTTGGGACAAAAGGTCCGGGGGTGCAATTTTGGACAGTTTTTGGGACAAAAGGTCCGGGGGTGCAATTTTGGACAGTTTTTGGGACAAAAGGTCCGGGGGTGCAATTTTGGACAGTTTTTGGGACAAAAGGTCCGGGGGGTGCAATTTTGGACAGTTTTTGGGACAAAAGGTCCGGGGGTGCAATTTTGGACAGTTTTTGGGACAAAAGGTCCGGGGGTGCAATTTTGGACAGTTTTTGGGACAAAAGGTCCGGGGGTGCAATTTTGGACAGTTTTTGGGACAAAAGGTCCGGGGGTGCAATTTTGGACAGTTTTTGGGACAAAAGGTCCGGGGGTGCAATTTTGGACAGTTTTTGGGACAAAAGGTCCGGGGGTGCAATTTTGGACAGTTTTTGGGACAAAAGGTCCGGGGGTGCAATTTTGGACAGTTTTTGGGACAAAAGGTCCGGGGGTGCAATTTTGGACAGTTTTTGGGACAAAAGGTCCGGGGGTGCAATTTTGGACAGTTTTTGGGACAAAAGGTCCGGGGGTGCAATTTTGGACAGTTTTTGGGACAAAAGGTCCGGGGGTGCAATTTTGGACAGTTTTTGGGACAAAAGGTCCGGGGGTGCAATTTTGGACAGTTTTTGGGACAAAAGGTCCGGGGTGCAATTTTGGACAGTTTTTGGGACAAAAGGTCCGGGGGTGCAATTTTGGACAGTTTTTGGGACAAAAGGTCCGGGGGTGCAATTCTGGACAGTTTTTGGGACAAAAGGTCCGGGGGTGCAATTTTGGACAGTTTTTGGGACAAAAGGTCCGGGGGTGCAATTTTGGACAGTTTTTGGGACAAAAGGTCCGGGGGTGCAATTTTGGACAGTTTTTGGGACAAAAGGTCCGGGGGTGCAATTTTGGACAGTTTTTGGGACAAAAGGTCCGGGGGTGCAATTTTGGACAGTTTTTGGGACAAAAGGTCCGGGGGTGCAATTTTGGACAGTTTTTGGGACAAAAGGTCCGGGGGTGCAATTTTGGACAGTTTTTGGGACAAAAGGTCCGGGGGTGCAATTTTGGACAGTTTTTGGGACAAAAGGTCCGGGGGTGCAATTTGGACAGTTTTTGGGACAAAAGGTCCGGGGGTGCAATTTTGGACAGTTTTTGGGACAAAAGGTCCGGGGGTGCAATTTTGGACAGTTTTGGGACAAAAGGTCCGGGGGTGCAATTTGGACAGTTTTTGGGACAAAAGGTCCGGGGGTGCAATTTTGGACAGTTTTTGGGACAAAAGGTCCGGGGGTGCAATTTTGGACAGTTTTTGGGACAAAAGGTCCGGGGGTGCAATTTTGGACAGTTTTTGGGACAAAAGGTCCGGGGGTGCAATTTTGGACAGTTTTTGGGACAAAAGGTCCGGGGGTGCAATTCTGGACAGTTTTTGGGACAAAAGGTCCGGGGGTGCAATTTTGGACAGTTTTTGGGACAAAAGGTCCGGGGTGCAATTTTGGACAGTTTTTGGGACAAAAGGTCCGGGGGTGCAATTCTGGACAGTTTTTGGGACAAAAGGTCCGGGGGTGCAATTTTGGACAGTTTTTGGGACAAAAGGTCCGGGGTGCAATTTTGGACAGTTTTTGGGACAAAAGGTCCGGGGGTGCAATTTTGGACAGTTTTTGGGACAAAAGGTCCGGGGGTGCAATTTTGGACAGTTTTTGGGACAAAAGGTCCGGGGGTGCAATTTGGACAGTTTTTGGGACAAAAGGTCCGGGGTGCAATTTTGGACAGTTTTTGGGACAAAGGTCCGGGGGTGCAATTTTGGACAGTTTTTGGGACAAAAGGTCCGGGGGTGCAATTTTGGACAGTTTTTGGGACAAAAGGTCCGGGGGGGGTGCAAAATTTTGGACAGTTTTTGGGACAAAAGGTCCGGGGGTGCAATTTTGGACAGTTTTTGGGACAAAAAAAGGTTTTTGGGACAAAAGGTCCGGGGGTGCAATTTTGGACAGTTTTTGGGACAAAAGGTCCGGGGGTGCAATTTTGGACAGTTTTTGGGACAAAAGGTCCGGGGGTGCAATTTTGGACAGTTTTTGGGACAAAAGGTTTTTGGGACAAAAGGTCCGGGGGTGCAATTTTGGACAGTTTTTGGGACAAAAGGTCCGGGGGTGCAATTTGGACAGTTTTTGGGACAAAAGGTCCGGGGTGCAATTTTGGACAGTTTTTGGGACAAAAGGTCCGGGGTGCAATTTTGGACAGTTTTTGGGACAAAAGGTCCGGGGGTGCAATTTTGGACAGTTTTTGGGACAAAAGGTCCGGGGTGCAATTTTGGACAGTTTTTGGGACAAAAGGTCCGGGGGTGCAATTTTGGACAGTTTTTGGGACAAAAGGTCCGGGGGTGCAATTTTGGACAGTTTTTGGGTCAAAAGGTCCGGGGGTGCAATTTTGGACAGTTTTTGGGACAAAAGGTCCGGGGGTGCAATTTTGGACAGTTTTTGGGACAAAAGGTCCGGGGGTGCAATTTTGGACAGTTTTTGGGACAAATGGTCCGGGGGTGCAATTCTGGACAGTTTTTGGGACAAAAGGTCCGGGGGTGCAATTTTGGACAGTTTTTGGGACAAAAGGTCCGGGGGTGCAATTTTGGACAGTTTTTGGGACAAAAGGTCCGGGGTGCAATTCTGGACAGTTTTTGGGACAAAAGGTCCGGGGGTGCAATTTTGGACAGTTTTTGGGACAAAAGGTCCGGGGGTGCAATTTTGGACAGTTTTTGGGACAAAAGGGCCGGGGGTGCAATTTTGGACAGTTTTTGGGACAAAAGGTCCGGGGGTGCAATTTTGGACAGTTTTTGGGACAAAAGGTCCGGGGGTGCAATTTTGGACAGTTTTTGGGACAAAAGGTCCGGGGGTGCAATTCTGGACAGTTTTTGGGACAAAAGGTCCGGGGGTGCAATTTTGGACAGTTTTTGGGACAAAAGGTCCGGGGGTGCAATTTTGGACAGTTTTTGGGACAAAAGGTCCGGGGGTGCAATTTTGGACAGTTTTTGGGACAAAAGGTCCGGGGGTGCAATTTTGGACAGTTTTTGGGACAAAAGGTCCGGGGGTGCAATTTTGGACAGTTTTTGGGACAAAAGGTCCGGGGGTGCAATTCTGGACAGTTTTTGGGACAAAAGGTCCGGGGGTGCAATTTTGGACAGTTTTTGGGACAAAAGGTCCGGGGGTGCAATTTTGGACAGTTTTTGGGACAAAAGGGCCGGGGGTGCAATTTTGGGTTTTTTTGGGACAAAAGGTCCGGGGGTGCAATTTTGGACAGTTTTTTTCCGGGGGCAATTTGGACAGTTTTTGGGACAAAAGGTCCGGGGGTGCAATTCCGGGGGTGCAATTTTGGACAGTTTTTGGGACAAAAGGTCCGGGGGTGCAATTTTGGACAGTTTTTGGGACAAAAGGTCCGGGGGTGCAATTTTGGACAGTTTTTGGGACAAAAGGTCCGGGGGTGCAATTTTGGACAGTTTTTGGGACAAAAGGTCCGGGGGTGCAAGTTTGGACAGTTTTTGGGACAAAAGGTCCGGGGGTGCAATTTTGGACAGTTTTTGGGACAAAAGGTCCGGGGGTGCACTTTTGGACAGTTTTTTGGGACAAAAGGTCCGGGGGTTCAATTTTGGACAGTTTTTGGGACAAAAGGTCCGGGGGTGCAATTTTGGACAGTTTTTGGGACAAAAGGTCCGGGGGTGCAATTTTGGACAGTTTTTGGGACAAAAGGTCCGGGGGTGCAATTTTGGACAGTTTTTGGGACAAAAGGTCCGGGGGTGCAATTGGACAGTTTTTGGGACAAAAGGTCCGGGGGTGCAATTTTGGACAGTTTTTGGGACAAAAGGTCCGGGGGTGCAATTTTGGACAGTTTTTGGGACAAAAGGTCCGGGGGTGCAATTTTGGACAGTTTTTGGGACAAAAGGTCCGGGGGTGCAATTTTGGACAGTTTTTGGGACAAAAGGTCCGGGGGTGCAATTTTGGACAGTTTTTGGGACAAAAGGTCCGGGGGTGCAATTTTGGACAGTTTTTGGGACAAAAGGTCCGGGGGTGCAATTTTGGACAGTTTTTGGGACAAAAGGTCCGGGGGTGCAATTTTGGACAGTTTTTGGGACAAAAGGTCCGGGGTACAATTTTGGACAGTTTTTGGGACAAAAGGTCCGGGGTGCAATTTTGGACAGTTTTTGGGACAAAAGGTCCGGGGGTGCAATTTTGGACAGTTTTTGGGACAAAAGGTCCGGGGGTGCAATTTTGGACAGTTTTTGGGACAAAAGGTCCGGGGGTGCAATTTGGACAGTTTTTGGGACAAAAGGTCCGGGGGTGCAATTTTGGACAGTTTTTGGGACAAAAGGTCCGGGGGTGCAATTTTGGACAGTTTTTGGGACAAAAGGTCCGGGGGTGCAATTTTGGACAGTTTTTGGGACAAAAGGTCCGGGGGTGCAATTTTGGACAGTTTTTGGGACAAAAGGTCCGGGGGTGCAATTTTGGACAGTTTTTGGGACAAAAGGTCCGGGGGTGCAATTTTGGACAGTTTTTGGGACAAAAGGTCCGGGGGTGCAATTTTGGACAGTTTTTGGGACAAAAGGTCCGGGGGTGCAATTTTGGACAGTTTTTGGGACAAAAGGTCCGGGGGTGCAATTTTGGACAGTTTTTGGGACAAAAGGTCCGGGGGTGCAATTTTGGACAGTTTTTGGGACAAAAGGTCCGGGGGTGCAATTCTGGACAGTTTTTGGGACAAAAGGTCCGGGGGTGCAATTTTGGACAGTTTTTGGGACAAAAGGTCCGGGGGTGCAATTCTGGACAGTTTTTGGGACAAAAGGTCCGGGGGTGCAATTTTGGACAGTTTTTGGGACAAAAGGTCCGGGGTGCAATTTTGGACAGTTTTTGGGACAAAAGGTCCGGGGGTGCAATTTTGGACAGTTTTTGGGACAAAAGGTCCGGGGGTGCAATTTTGGACAGTTTTTGGGACAAAAGGTCCGGGGGTGCAATTTTGGACAGTTTTTGGGACAAAAGGTCCGGGGGTGCAATTCTGGACAGTTTTTGGGACAAAAGGTCCGGGGGTGCAATTTTGGACAGTTTTTGGGACAAAAGGTCCGGGGGTGCAATTTTGGACAGTTTTTGGGACAAAAGGTCCGGGGGTGCAATTTTGGACAGTTTTTGGGACAAAAGGTCCGGGGGTGCAATTTTGGACAGTTTTTGGGACAAAAGGTCCGGGGGTGCAATTTGGACAGTTTTTGGGACAAAAGGTCCGGGGGTGCAATTTTGGACAGTTTTTGGGACAAAAGGTCCGGGGGTGCAATTTTGGACAGTTTTTGGGACAAAAGGTCCGGGGGTGCAATTTGGACAGTTTTTGGGACAAAAGGTCCGGGGGTGCAATTTTGGACAGTTTTTGGGACAAAAGGTCCGGGGGTGCAATTTTGGACAGTTTTTGGGACAAAAGGTCCGGGGGTGCAATTTTGGACAGTTTTTGGGACAAAAGGTCCGGGGGTGCAATTTTGGACAGTTTTTGGGACAAAAGGTCCGGGGGTGCAATTTTGGACAGTTTTTGGGACAAAAGGTCCGGGGGTGCAATTTTGGACAGTTTTTGGGACAAAAGGTCCGGGGGTGCAATTCTGGACAGTTTTTGGGACAAAAGGTCCGGGGGGTGCAATTCTGGACAGTTTTTGGGACAAAAGGTCCGGGGGTGCAATTTTGGACAGTTTTTGGGACAAAAGGTCCGGGGTGCAATTTTGGACAGTTTTTGGGACAAAAGGTCCGGGGGTGCAATTTTGGACAGTTTTTGGGACAAAAGGTCCGGGGGTGCAATTTTGGACAGTTTTTGGGACAAAAGGTCCGGGGGTGCAATTTTGGACAGTTTTTGGGACAAAAGGTCCGGGGGTGCAATTTTGGACAGTTTTTGGGACAAAAGGTCCGGGGTGCAATTTTGGACAGTTTTTGGGACAAAAGGTCCGGGGTGCAATTTTGGACAGTTTTTGGGACAAAAGGTCCGGGGGTTGCAATTTTGGACAGTTTTTGGGACAAAAGGTCCGGGGGTGCAATTTTGGACAGTTTTTGGGACAAAAGGTCCGGGGGTGCAATTTTGGACAGTTTTTGGGACAAAAGGTCCGGGGGTGCAATTTTGGACAGTTTTTGGGACAAAAGGTCCGGGGGTGCAATTTTTTGGACAAAAGTCCGGGGGTGCAATTTTTTTGGGACAAAAGGTCCGGGGTGTGCAATTTTGGACAGTTTTTTTTGGGACAAAAGGGTCCGGGGGTGCAATTTTGGACAGTTTTTGGGACAAAAGGTCCGGGGTGTGCAATTTTGGACAGTTTTTGGGACAAAAGGTCCGGGGGTGCAATTTTGGACAGTTTTTGGGACAAAAGGTCCGGGGGTGCAATTTTGGACAGGTGCAAAATGTTTTTGGGACAAAAGGTCCGGGGGTGCAATTTTGGACAGTTTTTGGGACAAAAGGTCGGGGGGGGGTGCAATTTTGGACAGTTTTTGGGACAAAAGGTCGGGGGTGCAATTTTAGGGACAGTGCAATTTTTTTTGGGACAAAAGGTCCGGGGGTGCAATTTTGGACAGTTTTTTGGGACAAAAGGTCCGGGGGTGCAATTTTGGACAGTTTTTGGGACAAAAGGTCCGGGGGTGCAATTTTGGACAGTTTTTGGGACAAAAGGTCCGGGGGTGCAATTCTGGACAGTTTTTGGGACAAAAGGTCCGGGGTGCAATTTTGGACAGTTTTTGGGACAAAAGGTCCGGGGGTGCAATTTTGGACAGTTTTTGGGACAAAAGGGCCGGGGGTGCAATTTTGGACAGTTTTTGGGACAAAAGGTCCGGGGGTGCAATTTTGGACAGTTTTTGGGACAAAAGGTCCGGGGGTGCAATTTTGGACAGTTTTTGGGACAAAAGGTCCGGGGGTGCAATTCTGGACAGTTTTTGGGACAAAAGGTCCGGGGGTGCAATTTGGACAGTTTTTGGGTCAAAAGGTCCGGGGGTGCAATTTGGACAGTTTTTGGGACAAAAGGTCCGGGGGTGCAATTCTGGACAGTTTTTGGGACAAAAGGTCCGGGGGTGCAATTTTGGACAGTTTTTGGGACAAAAGGTCCGGGGTGCAATTTTGGACAGTTTTTGGGACAAAAGGTCCGGGGGTGCAATTTTGGACAGTTTTTGGGACAAAAGGTCCGGGGGTGCAATTTTGGACAGTTTTTGGGACAAAAGGTCCGGGGGTGCAATTTTGGACAGTTTTTGGGACAAAAGGTCCGGGGGTGCAATTTTGGACAGTTTTTGGGACAAAAGGTCCGGGGGTGCAATTTTGGACAGTTTTTGGGACAAAAGGTCCGGGGGTGCAATTCTGGACAGTTTTTGGGACAAAAGGTCCGGGGGTGCAATTTTGGACAGTTTTTGGGACAAAAGGTCCGGGGGTGCAATTTTGGACAGTTTTTGGGACAAAAGGTCCGGGGGTGCAATTTTGGACAGTTTTTGGGACAAAAGGTCCGGGGGTGCAATTTTGGACAGTTTTTGGGACAAAAGGTCCGGGGGTGCAATTTTGGACAGTTTTTGGGACAAAAGGTCCGGGGGTGCAATTTTGGACAGTTTTTGGGACAAAAGGTCCGGGGGTGCAATTTTGGACAGTTTTTGGGACAAAAGGTCCGGGGGTGCAATTTTGGACAGTTTTTGGGACAAAAGGTCCGGGGGTGCAATTTTGGACAGTTTTTGGGACAAAAGGTCCGGGGGTGCAATTTTGGACAGTTTTTGGGACAAAAGGTCCTGGGGTGCAATTTTGGACAGTTTTTGGGACAAAAGGTCCGGGGGTGCAATTTTGGACAGTTTTTGGGACAAAAGGTCCGGGGGTGCAATTTTGGACAGTTTTGGGACAAAAGGTCCGGGGGTGCAATTTTGGACAGTTTTTGGGACAAAAGGTCCGGGGGTGCAATTTTGGACAGTTTTTGGGACAAAAGGTCCGGGGGTGCAATTTTGGACAGTTTTTGGGACAAAAGGTCCGGGGGTGCAATTTTGGACAGTTTTTGGGACAAAAGGTCCGGGGGTGCAATTTTGGACAGTTTTTGGGACAAAAGGTCCGGGGGTGCAATTTTGGACAGTTTTTGGGACAAAAGGTCCGGGGGTGCAATTTTGGACAGTTTTTGGGACAAAAGGTCCGGGGGTGCAATTTTGGACAGTTTTGGGACAAAAGGTCCGGGGGTGCAATTTTGGACAGTTTTTGGGACAAAAGGTCCGGGGGTGCAATTTTGGACAGTTTTTGGGACAAAAGGGCCGGGGGTGCAATTTTGGACAGTTTTTGGGACAAAAGGGCCGGGGGTGCAATTTTGGACAGTTTTTGGGACAAAAGGGCCGGGGGTGCAATTTTGGACAGTTTTTGGGACAAAAGGTCCGGGGGTGCAATTTTGGACAGTTTTTGGGACAAAAGGGCCGGGGGTGCCATTTTGGACAGTTTTTGGGACAAAAGGTCCGGGGGTGCAATTTTGGACAGTTTTTGGGACAAAAGGGCCGGGGGGTGCAATTCTGGACAGTTTTTGGGACAAAAGGTCCGGGGGTGCAATTTGGACCGTTTTTGGGACAAAAGGTCCGGGGGTGCAATTCTGACAGTTTTTGGGACAAAAGGTCCGGGGGTGCAATTTTGACAGTTTTTGGGACAAAAGGTCCGGGGGTGCAATTTTGGACAGTTTTTTGGGACAAAAGGTCCGGGGGTGCAATTTGGACAGTTTTTGGGACAAAAGGTCCGGGGGTGCAATTTTGGACATTTTTTTTGGGACAAAAGGTCCGGGGGTGCAATTTTGGACAGTTTTTGGGACAAAAGGTCCGGGGGTGCAATTTTTGGACAGTTTTTGGGACAAAAGGTCCGGGGGTGCAATTTTGGGTTTTTGGGACAAAAGGTCCGGGGGTGCAATTTTGGACAGTTTTTTGGGACAAAAGGTCCGGGGGGGTGCAGTTTTTGGACAAAAGCAATTTTTTTTGGGACAAAAGGTCCGGGGGTGCAATTTTGGACAGTTTTTTGGGACAAAAGGTCCGGGGGTGCAATTTTGGACAGTTTTTGGGACAAAAGGGCAATTTGGACCGGGGGTGCAATTTTGGACAGTTTTTGGGACAAAAGGTCCGGGGGTGCAATGGACAGTTTTTTGCAATTTTGGACAGTTTTTGGGACAAAAGGTCCGGGGGTGCAATTTTGGACAGTTTTTGGGACAAAAGGTCCGGGGTGCAATTTTGGACAGTTTTTGGGACAAAAGGTCCGGGGGTGCAATTTTGGACAGTTTTTGGGACAAAAGGTCCGGGGGTGCAATTATGGACAGTTTTTGGGACAAAAGGTCCGGGGGTGCAATTTTGGACAGTTTTTTGGGACAAAAGGTCCGGGGGTGCATTTTGGACAGTTTTTGGGACATAGGTCCGGGGGTGCAATTTTGGACAGTTTTTGGGACAAAAGGTCCGGGGGTGCAATTCTGGACAGTTTTTGGGACAAAAGGTCCGGGGTGCAATTTTGGACAGTTTTTGGGACAAAAGGTCCGGGGGTGCAATTTTGGACAGTTTTTGGGACAAAAGGGCCGGGGGTGCAATTTTGGACAGTTTTTGGGACAAAAGGGTCGGGGGTGCAATTTTGGACAGTTTTTGGGACAAAAGGTCCGGGGGTGCAATTTTGGACAGTTTTTGGGACAAAAGGTCCGGGGGTGCAATTTTGGACAGTTTTTGGGACAAAAGGTCCGGGGGTGCAATTCTGGACAGTTTTTGGGACAAAAGGGCCGGGGGTGCAATTTTGGACAGTTTTTGGGACAAAAGGTCCGGGGGTGCAATTTTGGACAGTTTTTGGGACAAAAGGTCCAGGGGTGCAATTTTGGACAGTTTTTGGGACAAAAGGTCCGGGGGTGCAATTCTGGACAGTTTTTGGGACAAAAGGTCCGGGGGTGCAATTTTGGACAGTTTTTGGGACAAAAGGTCCGGGGGTGCAATTTTGGACAGTTTTTGGGACAAAAGGTCCGGGGGTGCAATTTTGGACAGTTTTTGGGACAAAAGGTCCGGGGGTGCAATTTTGGACAGTTTTTGGGACAAAAGGTCCGGGGGGTGCAATTTTGGACAGTTTTTGGGACAAAAGGTCCGGGGGTGCAATTTTGGACAGTTTTTGGGACAAAAGGTCCGGGGGTGCAATTTTGGACAGTTTTTGGGACAAAAGGTCCGGGGGTGCAATTTTGGACAGTTTTTGGGACAAAAGGTCCGGGGGTGCAATTTTGGACAGTTTTGGGACAAAAGGGCCGGGGGTGCAATTCTGGACAGTTTTTGGGACAAAAGGTCCGGGGGTGCAATTCTGGACAGTTTTTGGGACAAAAGGTCCGGGGGTGCAATTTTGGACAGTTTTTGGGACAAAAGGTCCGGGGGTGCAATTTTGGACAGTTTTTGGGACAAAAGGTCCGGGGGTGCAATTCTGGACAGTTTTTGGGACAAAAGGTCCGGGGGTGCAATTTTGGACAGTTTTTGGGACAAAAGGTCCGGGGGTGCAATTCTGGACAGTTTTTGGGACAAAAGGTCCGGGGGTGCAATTTTGGACAGTTTTTGGGACAAAAGGTCCGGGGGTGCAATTTTGGACAGTTTTTGGGACAAAAGGTCCGGGGGTGCAATTTTGGACAGTTTTTGGGACAAAAGGTCCGGGGGTGCAATTTTGGACAGTTTTTGGGACAAAAGGTCCGGGGGTGCAATTTTGGACAGTTTTTGGGACAAAAGGTCCGGGGGTGCAATTCTGGACAGTTTTTGGGACAAAAGGTCCGGGGGTGCAATTTTGGACAGTTTTTGGGACAAAAGGTCCGGGGGTGCAATTTTGGACAGTTTTTGGGACAAAAGGTCCGGGGGTGCAATTTTGGACAGTTTTTGGGACAAAAGGTCCGGGGGTGCAATTTTGGACAGTTTTTGGGACAAAAGGTCCGGGGGTGCAATTTTGGACAGTTTTTGGGACAAAAGGTCCGGGGGTGCAATTTTGGACAGTTTTTGGGACAAAAGGTCCGGGGGTGCAATTCTGGACAGTTTTTGGGACAAAAGGTCCGGGGGTGCAATTCTGGACAGTTTTTGGGACAAAAGGTCCGGGGGTGCAATTTTGGACAGTTTTTGGGACAAAAGGTCCGGGGGTGCAATTTTGGACAGTTTTTGGGACAAAAGGTCCGGGGGTGCAATTTTGGACAGTTTTTGGGACAAAAGGTCCGGGGGGGCAATTTTGGACAGTTTTTGGGACAAAAGGTCCGGGGTGCAATTTTAGACAGTTTTTGGGACAAAAGGTCCGGGGGTGCAATTTTGGACAGTTTTTGGGACAAAAGGTCCGGGGGTGCAATTTTGGACAGTTTTTGGGACAAAAGGTCAAGGGGTTCAATTTTGGACAGTTTTTGGGACAAAAGGTCCGGGGGTGCAATTCTGGACAGTTTTTGGGACAAAAGGTCCGGGGGTGCAATTTTGGACAGTTTTTGGGACAAAAGGTCCGGGGGTGCAATTTTGGACAGTTTTTGGGACAAAAGGTCCGGGGTGCAATTTTGGACAGTTTTTGGGACAAAAGGTCCGGGGGTGCAATTTTGGACAGTTTTTGGGACAAAAGGTCCGGGGGTGCAATTTTGGACAGTTTTTGGGACAAAAGGTCCGGGGGTGCAATTTTGGACGGTTTTTGGGACAAAAGGTCCGGGGGTGCAATTTTGGACAGTTTTTGGGACAAAAGGTCCGGGGGTGCAATTTTGGACAGTTTTTGGGACAAAAGGTCCGGGGGTGCAATTTTGGACAGTTTTTGGGACAAAAGGTCCGGGGGTGCAATTCTGGACAGTTTTTGGGACAAAAGGTCCGGGGGTGCATTTTGGACAGTTTTTGGGACAAAAGGTCCGGGGGTGCAATTTGGACAGTTTTTGGGACAAAAGGTCCGGGGGTGCAATTTTGGACAGTTTTTGGGACAAAAGGTCCGGGGGTGCAATTTTGGACAGTTTTTGGGACAAAAGGTCCGGGGGTGCAATTCTGGACAGTTTTTGGGACAAAAGGTCCGGGGGTGCAATTTTGGACAGTTTTTGGGACAAAAGGTCCGGGGGTGCAATTTTGGACAGTTTTTGGGACAAAAGGTCCGGGGGTGCAATTTTGGACAGTTTTTGGGACAAAAGGTCCGGGGGTGCAATTTTGGACAGTTTTTGGGACAAAAGGTCCGGGGGTGCAATTTTGGACAGTTTTTGGGACAAAAGGTCCGGGGGTGCAATTTTGGACAGTTTTTGGGACAAAAGGTCCGGGGGGGCAATTTTGGACAGTTTTTGGGACAAAAGGTCCGGGGGTGCAATTTTGGACAGTTTTTGGGACAAAAGGTCCGGGGGTGCAATTTTGGACAGTTTTTGGGACAAAAGGTCCGGGGGTGCAATTTTGGACAGTTTTTGGGACAAAAGGTCCGGGGGTGCAATTTTGGACAGTTTTTGGGACAAAAGGTCCGGGGTGCAATTTTGGACAGTTTTTGGGACAAAAGGTCCGGGGGTGCAATTTTGGACAGTTTTTGGGACAAAAGGTCCGGGGGTGCAATTTTGGACAGTTTTTGGGACAAAAGGTCCGGGGGTGCAATTTTGGACAGTTTTTGGGACAAAAGGTCCGGGGGTGCAATTTTGGACAGTTTTTGGGACAAAAGGGTCCGGGGGTGCAATTTTGGACAGTTTTTGGGACAAAAGGTCCGGGGGTGCAATTCTGGACAGTTTTTGGGACAAAAGGTCCGGGGGTGCAATTTTGGACAGTTTTTGGGACAAAAGGTCCGGGGGTGCAATTTTGGACAGTTTTTGGGACAAAAGGTCCGGGGGTGCAATTTTGGACAGTTTTTGGGACAAAAGGTCCGGGGGTGCAATTTTGGACAGTTTTTGGGACAAAAGGTCCGGGGGTGCAATTTTGGACAGTTTTTGGGACAAAAGGTCCGGGGGTGCAATTTTGGACAGTTTTTGGGACAAAAGGTCCGGGGTGCAATTTGGACAGTTTTGGGACAAAAGGTCCGGGGGTGCAATTTTGGACAGTTTTTGGGACAAAAGGTCCGGGGGTGCAATTCTGGACAGTTTTTGGGACAAAAGGTCCGGGGGTGCAATTTTGGACAGTTTTTGGGACAAAGGGTCCGGGGGTGCAATTTTGGACAGTTTTTGGGACAAAAGGGCCGGGGTGCAATTCTGGACAGTTTTTGGGACAAAAGGTCCGGGGGTGCAATTTTGGACAGTTTTTGGGACAAAGGGTCCGGGGGTGCAATTTTGGACAGTTTTTGGGACAAAAGGTCCGGGGGTGCAATTTTGGACAGTTTTTGGGACAAAAGGTCCGGGGGTGCAATTTTGGACAGTTTTTGGGACAAAAGGTCCGGGGGTGCAATTTTGGACAGTTTTTGGGACAAAAGGTCCGGGGGTGCAATTTTGGACTGTTTTTGGGACAAAAGGTCCGGGGGTGCAATTTTGGACAGTTTTTGGGACAAAAGGTCCGGGGGTGCAATTTTGGACAGTTTTTGGGACAAAAGGTCCGGGGGGTGCAATTTTGGACAGTTTTTGGGACAAAAGGTCCGGGGGTGCAATTTTGGACAGTTTTTGGGACAAAAGGTCCGGGGGTGCAATTTTGGACAGTTTTTGGGACAAAAGGTCCGGGGTGCAATTTTGGACAGTTTTTGGGACAAAAGGTCCGGGGGTGCAATTTTGGACAGTTTTTGGGACAAAAGGTCCGGGGGTGCAATTTTGGACAGTTTTTGGGACAAAAGGTCCGGGGGTGCAATTTTGGACAGTTTTTGGGACAAAAGGTCCGGGGGTGCAATTCTGGACAGTTTTGGGACAAAAGGTCCGGGGGTGCAATTCTGGACAGTTTTTGGGACAAAAGGTCCGGGGGTGCAATTCTGGACAGTTTTTGGGACAAAAGGTCCGGGGGTGCAATTTTGGACAGTTTTTGGGACAAAAGGTCCGGGGGTGCAATTTTGGACAGTTTTTGGGACAAAAGGTCCGGGGGTGCAATTTTGGACAGTTTTTGGGACAAAAGGGCCGGGGGTGCAATTTTGGACAGTTTTGGGACAAAAGGGCCGGGGGTGCAATTTTGGGACAAAAGGTCCGGGGGTGCAATTTTGGACAGTTTTGGGACAAAAGGTCCGGGGGTGCAATTCTGGACAGTTTTTTGGACAAAAGGGTCTGGGGGTGCAATTTTGGACAGTTTTGGGACAAAAGGGCCGGGGGTGCAATTTTGGACAGTTTTTGGGACAAAAGGTCCGGGGTGCAATTTTGGACAGTTTTTGGGACAAAAGGGCCGGGGGTGCAATTTTGGACAGTTTTTGGGACCAAAGGTCCGGGGGTGCAATTTTGGACAGTTTTTGGGACAAAAGGGCCGGGGTGCAATTTTGGACAGTTTTTGGGACAAAAGGTCCGGGGGTGCAATTTGGACAGTTTTTGGGACAAAAGGGCCGGGGGTGCAATTTTGGACAGTTTTTGGGACAAAAGGTCCGGGGGTGCAATTTGACAGTTTTTGGGACAAAAGGTCCGGGGGTGCAATTTTGGACAGTTTTTGGGACAAAAGGTCCGGGGGTGCAATTCTGGACAGTTTTTGGGACAAAAGGTCCGGGGGTGCAATTTTGGACAGTTTTTGGGACAAAAGGTCCGGGGGTGCAATTTTGGACAGTTTTTGGGACAAAAGGTCCGGGGGTGCAATTTTGGACAGTTTTGGGACAAAAGGTCCGGGGGTGCAATTCTGGACAGTTTTTGGGACAAAAGGTCCGGGGGTGCAATTCTGGACAGTTTTTGGGACAAAAGGTCCGGGGGTGCAATTTTGGACAGTTTTTGGGACAAAAGGTCCGGGGGTGCAATTCTGGACAGTTTTTGGGACAAAAGGTCCGGGGGTGCAATTTTGGACAGTTTTTGGGACAAAAGGTCCGGGGGTGCAATTTTGGACAGTTTTTGGGACAAAAGGTCCGGGGGTGCAATTCTGGACAGTTTTTGGGACAAAAGGTCCGGGGGTGCAATTCTAGACAGTTTTTGGGACAAAAGGTCCGGGGGTGCAATTCTGGTCATTTTAGGGCTAAAAGGGCCGGGGGTGCAATTCTGGACAGTTTTTGGGACAAAAGGTCCGGGGGTGGAATTTTGGACAGTTTTTGGGACAAAAGGTCCGGGGGTGCAATTTTGGACAGTTTTTGGGACAAAAGGTCCGGGGGTGCAATTTTGGACAGTTTTTGGGACAAAAGGTCCGGGGGTGCAATTTTGGACAGTTTTTGGGACAAAAGGTCCGGGGGTGCAATTTTGGACAGTTTTTGGGACAAAAGGGCCGGGGGTGGAAATTTGGACAGTTTTTGGGACTAAAGGTCCGGGGGTGCAATTTTGGACAGTTTTTGGGACAAAAGGTCCAGGGGGGCAATTTTGGACAGTTTTTGGGACAAAAGGTCCGGGGGTGCAATTTTGGACAGTTTTTGGGACAAAAAGGTCGGGGGTGCAAATTTTGGGACAAAAGGTCCGGGGCGCAATTTTGGACAGTTTTTGGGACAAAAGGGTCGGGGGTGCAATTTTGGACAGTTTTTGGGACAAAAGGTCCGGGGTGCAATTTTGGACAGTTTTTGGGACAAAAGGTCCGGGGGTGCAATTTTGGACAGTTTTTGGGACAAAAGGTCCGGGGGTGCAATTTTGGACAGTTTTTGGGACAAAAGGTCCGGGGGTGCAATTTTGGACAGTTTTTGGGACAAAAGGTCCGGGGGTGCAATTCTTGACAGTTTTTGGGACAAAAGGTCCGGGGGTGCAATTTTGGACAGTTTTTGGGACAAAAGGTCCGGGGGTGCAATTTTGGACAGTTTTTGGGACAAAAGGTCCGGGGGTGCAATTTTGGACAGTTTTTGGGACAAAAGGTCCGGGGGTGCAATTCTGGTCAGTTTTGGGACAAAAGGACGGGGGTGCAATTTTGGACAGTTTTTGGGACAAAAGGTCCGGGGGTGCAATTTTGGACAGTTTTTGGGACAAAAGGTCCGGGGGTGCAATTTTGGACAGTTTTTGGGACAAAAGGTCCGGGGGTGCAATTTGGACAGTTTTTGGGACAAAAGGTCCGGGGGTGCAATTTTGGACAGTTTTTGGGACAAAAGGTCCGGGGTGCAATTTGGGACGTTTTTGGGACAAAAGGTCCGGGGGTGCAATTCTGGACAGTTTTTGGGACAAAAGGTCCGGGGGTGCAATTTGGACAGTTTTTGGGACAAAATGTCCGGGGGTGCAATTTTGGACAGTTTTTGGGACAAAAGGTCCGGGGGTGCAATTCTGGTAATTTTGAACCATTTTTGGGACAAAAGGGCCGGGGGTGCAATTTTGGACAGTTTTTGGGACAAAAGGTCCGGGGGTGCAATTTTGGACAGTTTTTGGGACAAAAGGTCCGGGGGTGCAATTCTGGACAGTTTTTGGGACAAAAGGTCCGGGGGTGCAATTTTGGACAGTTTTTGGGACAAAAGGGCCGGGGGTGCAATTTTGGACAGTTTTTTGGGACAAAAGGTCCGGGGGTGCAATTTTGGACAGTTTTTGGGACAAAAGGTCCAAAAGGGGGGTGCAAGTTTTTGGACATTTTGGACAGTTTTTGGGACCAAAGGTCCGGGGGTGCAATTTTGGACAGTTTTTGGGACAAAAGGTCCGGGGGTGCAATTTTGGACAGTTTTTGGGACAAAAGGTCTGGGGGTGCAATTTTGGACAGTTTTTGGGACAAAAGGTCCGGGGTGCAATTTTGGGTCCGGGGGTGCAATTTTGGACAGTTTTTGGGACAAAAGGTCCGGGGTGCAATTTTGGACAGTTTTTGGGACAAAAGGTCCGGGGGTGCAATTTTGGACAGCAATTTTTTTTGGGACAAAAGGTCCGGGGGTGCAATTTTGGACAGTTTTTGGGACAAAAGGTCCGGGGGTGCAATTTGGACAGTTTTTGGGACAAAAGGTCCGGGGGTGCAATTTTGGACAGTTTTTGGGACAAAAGGTCCGGGGTGCAATTTTGGACAGTTTTTGGGACAAAAGGTCTGGGGGTGCAATTTTGGACAGTTTTTGGGACAAAAGGTCCGGGGGTGCAATTTGGACAGTTTTTGGGACAAAAGGTCCGGGGTGGCAATTTTGGACAGTTTTTGGGACAAAAGGTCCGGGGGTGCAATTTTGGACAGTTTTTGGGACAAAAGGTCCGGGGGTGCATTTTGGACAGTTTTTGGGACAAAAGGTCCGGGGGTGCAATTTTGGACAGTTTTTGGGACAAAAGGTCCGGGGGTGCAATTTTGGACAGTTTTTGGGACAAAAGGTCTGGGGGTGCAATTTTGGACAGTTTTTGGGACAAAAGGTCCGGGGGTGCAATTTTGGACAGTTTTTGGGACAAAAGGTCCGGGGGTGCAATTTTGGACAGTTTTTGGGACAAAAGGTCCGGGGGTGCAATTTTGGACAGTTTTTGGGACAAAAGGTCCGGGGGTGCAATTTTGGACAGTTTTTGGACAAAAGGTCCGGGGGTGCAATTTTGGACAGTTTTTGGGACAAAGGGCCGGGGGTGCAATTTTGGACAGTTTTTGGGACAAAAGGTCCGGGGGTGCAATTTTGGACAGTTTTTGGGACAAAAGGTCCGGGGTGCAATTTTGGACAGTTTTTGGGACAAAAGGTCCGGGGGTGCAATTCTGGACAGTTTTTTGGAACAGTTTTGGGACAAAAGGTCCGGGGGGTGCAATTTTGGACAGTTTTTGGGACAAAAGGTCCGGGGGTGGCATTTTGGACAGTTTTTGGGACAAAAGGTCCGGGGGGGTGCAATTTTGGACAGTTTTTGGGACAAAAGGTCCGGGGGTGCAATTTTGACAGTTTTTGGGACAAAAGGTCCGGGGGTGCAATTTTGGACAGTTTTTGGGACAAAAGGTCCGGGGGTGCAATTTTGGACAGTTTTTGGGACAAAAGGTCCGGGGGTGCAATTTTGGACATTTTTTGGGACAAAAGGGCCGGGGGTGCAATTTTGGACAGTTTTTGGGACAAAAGGTCCGGGGGTGCAATTTTGGACAGTTTTTGGGACAAAAGGGCCGGGGGTGCAATTTTGGACAGTTTTTGGGACAAAAGGTCCGGGGGTGCAATTTTGGACAGTTTTTGGGACAAAAGGGCCGGGGGTGCAATTTTGGACAGTTTTTGGGACAAAAGGTCCGGGGGTGCAATTTTGGACAGTTTTTGGGACAAAAGGGCCGGGGGTGCAATTTTGGACAGTTTTTGGGACAAAAGGTCCGGGGGTGCAATTCTGGACAGTTTTTGGGACAAAAGGTCCGGGGGTGCAATTTTGGACAGTTTTTGGGACAAAAGGTCCGGGGGTGCAATTTTGGACAGTTTTTGGGACAAAAGGTCCGGGGGTGCAATTTTGGACAGTTTTTGGGACAAAAGGTCCGGGGGTGCAATTTTGGACAGTTTTTGGGACAAAAGGTCCGGGGGTGCAATTTTGGACAGTTTTTGGGACAAAAGGTCCGGGGGTGCAATTTTGGACAGTTTTTGGGACAAAAGGTCCGGGGGTGCAATTTTGGACAGTTTTTGGGACAAAAGGTCCGGGGGTGCAATTTTGGACAGTTTTTGGGACAAAAGGTCCGGGGGTGCAATTTTGGACAGTTTTTGGGACAAAAGGTCCGGGGTGCAATTTTGGACAGTTTTTGGGACAAAAGGGCCGGGGGTGCAATTTTGGACAGTTTTTGGGACAAAAGGTCCGGGGGTGCAATTTTGGACAGTTTTTGGGACAAAAGGTCCGGGGGTGCAATTTTGGACAGTTTTTGGGACAAAAGGTCCGGGGGTGCAATTTTGGACAGTTTTTGGGACAAAAGGTCCGGGGGTGCAATTTGGCCAGTTTTTGGGACAAAAGGTCCGGGGGTGCAATTTTGGACAGTTTTGGGACAAAAGGTCCGGGGGTGCAATTTTGGACAGTTTTTGGGACAAAAGGTCCGGGGGTGCAATTTTGGACAGTTTTTGGGACAAAAGGTCCGGGGGTGCAATTCTGGACAGTTTTTGGGACAAAAGGTCCGGGGGTGCAATTTTGGACAGTTTTTGGGACAAAAGGTCCGGGGGTGCAATTTTGGACAGTTTTTGGGACAAAAGGGCCGGGGGTGCAATTTTGGTCAGTTTTTGGGACAAAAGGTCCGGGGGTGCAATTTTGGACAGTTTTTGGGACAAAAGGTCCGGGGGTGCAATTTTGGACAGTTTTTGGGACAAAAGGTCCGGGGGTGCAATTTTGGACAGTTTTTTGGGACAAAAGGGCCGGGGGTGCAAATTTGGACAGTTTTTGGGACAAAAGGTCCGGGGGTGCAATTTTGGACAGTTTTTGGGACAAAAGGTCCGGGGGTGCAATTTTGGACAGTTTTTGGGACAAAAGGTCCGGGGGTGCAATTTTGGACAGTTTTTGGGACAAAAGGTCCGGGGGTGCAATTTTGGACAGTTTTTGGGACAAAAGGTCCGGGGGTGCAATTTTGGACAGTTTTTGGGACAAAAGGTCCGGGGGTGCAATTTTGGTCAGTTTTTGGGACAAAAGGTCCGGGGGTGCAATTTTGGACAGTTTTTGGGACAAAAGGTCCGGGGGTGCAATTTTGGACAGTTTTTGGGACAAAAGGTCCGGGGGTGCAATTTTGGACAGTTTTTGGGACAAAAGGGCCGGGGGTGCAATTTTGGACAGTTTTTGGGACAAAAGGTCCGGGGGTGCAATTTTGGACAGTTTTTGGGACAAAAGGTCCGGGGGTGCAATTCTGGACAGTTTTTGGGACAAAAGGTCCGGGGGTGCAATTTTGGACAGTTTTTGGGACAAAAGGTCCGGGGGTGCAATTTTGGACAGTTTTTGGGACAAAAGGTCCGGGGGTGCAATTTTGGACAGTTTTTGGGACAAAAGGTCCGGGGGTGCAATTTTGGACAGTTTTTGGGACAAAAGGTCCGGGGGTGCAATTTTGGACAGTTTTTGGGACAAAAGGTCCGGGGGTGCAATTTTGGACAGTTTTTGGGACAAAAGGTCCGGGGGTGCAATTTTGGACAGTTTTTGGGACAAAAGGTCCGGGGGTGCAATTTTGGACAGTTTTTGGGACAAAAGGTCCGGGGGTGCAATTTTGGAAGTTTTTGGGGGGGTGCAATTTTGGACAGTTTTTGGGACAAAAGGTCCGGGGGTGCATTTTGGACAGTTTTTGGGACAAAAGGTCCGGGGGTGCAATTTTGGACAGTTTTTGGGATAAAAGGTCCGGGGGTGCAATTTTGGACAGTTTTTGGGACAAAAGGTCCGGGGGTGCAATTTTTGGACAGTTTTTGGGACAAAAGGGCCGGGGGTGCAATTTTGGACAGTTTTTGGGACAAAAGGTCCGGGGGTGCAATTTTGGACAGTTTTTGGGACAAAAGGTCCGGGGTGCAATTTTGGACAGTTTTTGGGACAAAAGGTCCGGGGGTGCAATTTGGACAGTTTTTGGGACAAAAGGTCCGGGGGTGCAATTTTGGACAGTTTTTGGGACAAAAGGTCCGGGGGTGCAATTCTGGACATTTTGAATCATTTTAGGGCTAAAAGGTCCGGGGGTGCAATTTTGGACAGTTTTTGGACAAAAGGTCCGGGGGTGCAATTTTGGACAGTTTTTGGGACAAAAGGTCCGGGGGTGCAATTTTGGACAGTTTTTGGGACAAAAGGTCCGGGGGTGCAATTTTGGACAGTTTTTGGGACAAAAGGTCCGGGGGTGCAATTTTGGACAGTTTTTGGGACAAAAGGTCCGGGGGTGCAATTTTGGACAGTTTTTGGGACAAAAGGTCCGGGGGTGCAATTTTGGACAGTTTTTGGGACAAAAGGTCCGGGGGTGCAATTTTGGACAGTTTTTGGGACAAAAGGTCCGGGGGTGCAATTTTGGACAGTTTTTGGGACAAAAGGTCCGGGGGTGCAATTTTGGACAGTTTTTGGGACAAAAGGTCCGGGGGTGCAATTTTGGACAGTTTTTGGGACAAAAGGTCCGGGGGTGCAATTTTGGACAGTTTTTGGGACAAAAGGTCCGGGGGTGCAATTTGGACAGTTTTTGGGACAAAAAAGGTCCAGTTTTTGGGAAAAGGGGGGTGCAAGTTTTTTGGACAGTTTTTGGGACAAAAGGTCCGGGGGTGCAATTTTGGACAGTTTTTGGGACAAAAGGTCCGGGGGTGCAATTTTTGGACAGTTTTTTTTGGGACAAAAGGTCCGGGGGTGCAATTTTGGACAGTTTTTTGGGACAAAAGGTCCGGGGTGCAATTTGGACAGTTTTTGGGACAAAAGGTCCGGGGGTGCAATTTTGGACAGTTTTTTGGGACAAAAGGTCCGGGGGTGCAATTTTGGACAGTTTTTGGGACAAAAGGTCCGGGGGTGCAATTTTGGACAGTTTTTGGGACAAAAGGTCCGGGGGTGCAATTTTGGACAGTTTTTGGGACAAAAGGTCCGGGGGTGCAATTTTGGACAGATTTTGGGACAAAAGGTCCGGGGGTGCAATTTTGGACAGTTTTTGGGACAAAAGGTCCGGGGGTGCAATTTTGGACAGTTTTTGGGACAAAAGGTCCGGGGGTGCAATTTGACAGTTTTTGGGACAAAAGGTCCGGGGGGTGCAATTTTGGACAGTTTTTGGGACAAAAGGTCCGGGGTGCACTTTTGGACAGTTTTTGGGACAAAAGGTCCGGGGGTGCAATTTTGGACAGTTTTTGGGACAAAAGGTCGGGGGTGCAATTTTGGACAGTTTTTGGGACAAAAGGTCCGGGGGTGCAATTTTGGACAGTTTTTGGGACAAAAGGTCCGGGGGTGCAATTTTGGACAGTTTTTGGGACAAAAGGGTCGGGGGTGCAATTTTGGACAGTTTTTGGGACAAAAGGTCTGGGGGTGCAATTTTGGACAGTTTTTGGGACAAAAGGTCCGGGGGTGCAATTTTGGACAGTTTTTTGGGACAAAAGGTCCGGGGGGGTGCATTTTGGACAGTTTTTGGGACAAAAGGTCCGGGGGTGCAATTTTGGACAGTTTTTTGGGACAAAAGGTCCGGGGGGGTGCAATTTTGGACAGGCCGGGGGTGCAATTTTGGACAGTTTTTGGGACAAAAGGTCCGGGGGTGCAATTTTGGACAGTTTTTGGGGGGTGCAATTTTGGACAGTTTTTTGGGACAAAAGGTCCGGGGGTGCAATTTTGGACAGGTCCGGGGGTGCAATTTTGGACAGTTTTTGGGACAAAAGGTCCGGGGGTGACAAAAGGTCCGGGGGTGCAATTTTGGACAGTTTTTTTTGGGACAAAAGGTCCGGGGGTGCAATTTGGACAGTTTTTGGGACAAAAGGGTCCGGGGGTGCAATTTTGGACAGTTTTTGGGACAAAAGGTCCGGGGGTGCAATTTTGGACATTTTTTTGGGACAAAAGGTCCGGGGGTGCAATTTTGGACAGTTTTTGGGACAAAAGGGCCGGGGGTGCAATTTGGGACAGTTTTTGGGACAAAAGGTCCGGGGGTGCAATTCTGGACAGTTTTTGGGACAAAAGGTCCGGGGGTGCAATTCTGGACAGTTTTTGGGACAAAAGGTCCGGGGGTGCAATTTTGGACAGTTTTTGGGACAAAAGGTCCGGGGGTGCAATTTTGGACAGTTTTTGGGACAAAAGGTCCGGGGGTGCAATTTTGGACAGTTTTTGGGACAAAAGGTCCGGGGGTGCAATTTAGGACAGTTTTTGGGACAAAAGGTCCGGGGGTGCAATTTTGGACAGTTTTTGGGACAAAAGGTCCGGGGGTGCAATTTTGGACAGTTTTTTGGGACAAAAGGTCCGGGGGGTGCAATTTTGGACAGTTTTTGGGACAAAAGGTCCGGGGGTGCAATTTTAGACAGTTTTTGGGACAAAAGGTCCGGGGGTGCAATTCTGGTCATTTTAGGGTTAAAAGGTCCGGGGGTGCAATTTTGGACAGTTTTTGGGACAAAAGGTCCGGGGGTGCAATTTTGGACAGTTTTTGGGACAAAAGGTCCGGGGGTGCAATTTTGGACATTTTTTGGGACAAAAGGTCCGGGGGTGCAATTTTGGACAGTTTTTGGGACAAAAGGTCCGGGGGTGCAATTTTGGTACAGTTTTTGGGACAAAAGGTCCGGGGGTGCAATTTTAGACAGTTTTTGGGACAAAAGGTCCGGGGGTGCAATTTTGGACAGTTTTTGGGACAAAAGGGTCCGGGGGTGCAATTTTGGACAGTTTTTGGGCTAAAAGGTCCGGGGGTGCAATTTTGGACAGTTTTTGGGACAAAAGGTCCGGGGGTGCAATTTTGGACAGTTTTTGGGACAAAAGGTCCGGGGGTGCAATTTTGGACAGTTTTTGGGACAAAAGGTCCGGGGGTGCAATTTTGGACAGTTTTTGGGACAAAAGGTCCGGGGGGTGCAATTTTGGACAGTTTTTGGGAAAAAAGGTCCGGGGGTGCAATTTTGGACAGTTTTTGGGACAAAAGGTCCGGGGGTGCAATTTTGGACATTTTTTGGGACAAAAGGTCCGGGGGTGCAATTTTGGACAGTTTTTGGGACAAAAGGTCCGGGGGTGCAATTTTGGACAGTTTTTGGGACAAAAGGGCCGGGGGTGCAATTTTGTACAGTTTTTGGGACAAAAGGGCCGGGGGTGCAATTCTGGACAGTTTTTGGGAAAAAAGGTCCGGGGGTGCAATTTTGGACAGTTTTTGGGACAAAAGGTCCGGGGGTGCAATTTTGGACAGTTTTTGGGACAAAAGGGCCGGGGGTTGCAATTTTGGACAGTTTTTGGGACAAAAGGTCCGGGGGTGCAATTTTGGACAGTTTTAGGGACAAAAGGGTCCGGGGGTGCAATTTTTGGACAGTTTTTGGGACAAAAGGTCCGGGGGTGCAATTTTGGACAGTTTTTGGGACAAAAGGTCCGGGGTGCAATTTTGGACAGCAATTTTGGACAGTTTTTGGGACAAAAGGTCCGGGGGTGCAATTTTGACAGTTTTTGGGACAAAAGGTCCGGGGGTGCAATTTTGGACAGTTTTTGGGACAAAAAGGTCCGGGGGTGCAATTTTGGACAGTTTTTGGGACAAAAGGTCCGGGGGTGCAATTTTGGACAGTCCGGGGGGATTTGGACAGTTTTTGGGACAAAAGGTCCGGGTCCGGGGTGCATTTTGGACAGTTTTTTTGGGACAAAAGGTCGGGGGTGCAATTTTGGACAGTTTTTTGGGACAAAAGGTCCGGGGGGACAAAAGGTCCGGGGGTGCAATTTTGGACAGTTTTTGGGACAAAAGGTCCGGGGGTGCAATTTGGACAGTTTTTGGGACAAAAGGTCCGGGGGTGCAATTTTGGACAGTTTTTGGGACAAAAGGTCCGGGGGTGCAATTTTGGACAGTTTTTGGGACAAAAGGTCCGGGGGTGCAATTTTGGACAGTTTTTGGGACAAAAGGTCCGGGGGTGCAATTTTGGACAGTTTTTGGGACAAAAGGTCCGGGGGGTGCAATTCTGGACAGTTTTGAATCATTTTAGGGCTAAAAGGGCCGGGGGTGCAATTTTGGACAGTTTTTGGGACAAAAGGTCCGGGGTGCAATTTTGGACAGTTTTTGGGACAAAAGGTCCGGGGGTGCAATTTGGACAGTTTTTGGGACAAAAGGTCCGGGGGTGCAATTTTGGACAGTTTTGAATCATTTTGGGACAAAAGGGCCGGGGGTGGAATTTGGACAGTTTTTGGGACTAAAGGTCCGGGGGTGCAATTCTGATCATTTTTGGGACAAAAGGGCCGGGGGTGCAATTTTGGACAGTTTTTGGGACAAAAGGTCCGGGGGTGCAATTTTGGACAGTTTTTGGGACAAAAGGTCCGGGGGTGCAATTTTGGACAGTTTTTGGGACAAAAGGTCCGGGGGTGCAATTTTGGACAGTTTTTGGGACAAAAGGGCCGGGGGTGCAATTTTGGACAGTTTTTGGGACAAAAGGTCCGGGGGTGCAATTTTGGACATTTTTGGGACAAAAGGTCCGGGGGTGCAATTTTGGACAGTTTTTGGGACAAAAGGTCCGGGGGTCCAGATTTTTTTGGGGGTCGGGGGTGCAATTTTGGACAGTTTTTTAAAAGGTCCGGGGGGGACAGTTTTTGGGAAAAGGTCCGGGGGTGCAATTTTGGACAGTTTTTGGGACAAAAGGTCCGGGGGTGCAATTTTGGACAGTTTTTGGGACAAAAGGTCCGGGGGTGCAATTTTGGACATTTTGAATCATTTTAGGGCTAAAAGGTCCGGGGGTGCAATTTGGACAGTTTTTGGGACAAAAGGTCCGGGGGTCCGGGGGTGCAATTTTGGACAGTTTTTGGGACAAAAGGTCCGGGGGTGCAATTTTGGACAGTTTTTGGGACAAAAGGTCCGGGGGGGGAATTCTGGACAGTTTTTGGGACAAAAGGTCCGGGGGTGCAATTTTGGACAGTTTTTGGGACAAAAGGTCCGGGGGTGCAATTTTGGACAGTTTTTGGGACAAAAGGTCCGGGGGTGCAATTTTGGACAGTTTTTGGGACAAAAGGTCCGGGGGTGCAATTTTGGACAGTTTTTGGGACAAAAGGTCGGGGGGTGCAATTTTGGACAGTTTTTGGGACAAAAGGTCCGGGGGTGCAATTTTGGACTATTTTTGGGACAAAAGGTCCGGGGGTGCACATTTGGACTATTTTTGGGACAAAAGGTCCGGGGGTGCAAATTTGGACAGTTTTTGGGACAAAAGGTCCGGGGGTGCAATTTTGGACAGTTTTTGGGACAAAAGGTCCGGGGGTGCAATTTTGGACAGTTTTATGGGACAAAAGGTCCGGGGGTGCAATTTTGGACAGTTTTTGGGACAAAAGGTCCGGGGGTGCAATTTTGGACAGTTTTTGGGACAAAAGGTCCGGGGGTGCAATTTTGGACAGTTTTTGGGACAAAAGGTCCGGGTGCAATTTGACAGTTTTTGGGACAAAAGGGCCGGGGGTGCAATTTTGGACAGTTTTTGGGACAAAAGGTCCGGGGGTGCAATTTTGGACAGTTTTTGGGACAAAAGGTCCGGGGGTGCAATGTTGGACAGTTTTTGGGACAAAAGGTCCGGGGGTGCAATTTTGGACAGTTTTTGGGACAAAAGGGCCGGGGGTGCAATTTTGGACAGTTTTTGGGACAAAAGGGCCGGGGGTGCAATTTTGGACAGTTTTTGGGACAAAAGGTCCGGGGGTGCAATTTTGGACAGTTTTTGGGACAAAGGTCCGGGGGTGCAATTTGGACAATTTTTGGACAGTTTTTGGGACAAAAGGTCCGGGGGTGCAATTTTGGACAGTTTTTGGGACAAAAGGTCCGGGGGTGCAATTCTGGACAGTTTTTGGGACAAAAGGTCCGGGGGTGCAATTTTGGACAGTTTTTGGGACAAAAGGTCCGGGGGTGCAATTTTGGAAGGTTTTTGGGACAAAAGGTCCGGGGGTGCAATTTTGGACAGTTTTTGGGACAAAAGGTCCGGGGGTGCAATTTTGGACAGTTTTTGGGACAAAAGGTCCGGGGGTGCAATTTTGGACAGTTTTTGGGACAAAAGGTCCGGGGGTGCAATTTTGGACAGTTTTTGGGACAAAAGGTCCGGGGTGCAATTTTGGACAGTTTTTGGGACAAAAGGTCCGGGGGTGCAATTTTGGACAGTTTTTGGGACAAAAGGTCCGGGGGTGCAATTTTGGACAGTTTTTGGGACAAAAGGTCCGGGGGTGCAATTTTGGACAGTTTTTGGGACAAAAGGTCCGGGGGTGCAATTTTGGACAGTTTTTGGGACAAAAGGTCCGGGGGTGCAATTTTGGACAGTTTTTGGGACAAAAGGTCCGGGGGTGCAATTTTGGACAGTTTTTGGGACAAAAGGTCCGGGGGTGCAATTTTGGACAGTTTTTGGGACAAAAGGTCCGGGGGTGCAATTTTGGACAGTTTTTGGGACAAAAGGTCCGGGGGTGCAATTTTGGACAGTTTTTGGGACAAAAGGTCCGGGGGTGCAATTTTGGACAGTTTTGGGACAAAAGGGCCGGGGGTGCAATTTTGGACAGTTTTTGGGACAAAAGGGCCGGGGGTGCAATTTTGGACAGTTTTTGGGACAAAAGGGCCGGGGGTGCAATTTTGGACAGTTTTTGGGACAAAAGGGCCGGGGGTGCAATTTTGGACAGTTTTTGGGACAAAAGGGCCGGGGGTGCACTTTTGGACAGTTTTTGGGACAAAAGGGCCGGGGGTGCAATTTTGGACAGTTTTTGGGACAAAAGGTCCGGGGGTGCAATTCTGGACAGTTTTTGGGACAAAAGGTCCGGGGGTGCAATTTTGGACAGTTTTGAATCATTTTAGGGACAAAAGGGCCGGGGGTGGAAATTTGGACAGTTTTTGGGACTAAAGGTCCGGGGGTGCAATTTTGGACAGTTTTTGGGACAAAAGGTCCGGGGGTGCAATTTTGGACAGTTTTTGGGACAAAAGGTCCGGGGGTGCCAATTTTGGACAGTTTTTGGGACAAAAGGGCCGGGGGGTGCAATTTTGGACAGTTTTTGGGACAAAAGGTCCGGGGGTGCAATTTTGGACTGTTTTTTGGGACAAAAGGGCCGGGGGTGCATTTTGGACAGTTTTGAATCATTTTAGGGCTAAAAGGGCCGGGGGTGGAAATTTGGACTGTTTTTGGGACAAAAGGTCCGGGGGTGCAATTTTGGACAGTTTTTGGGACAAAAGGTCCGGGGGTGCAATTTTGGACAGTTTTTGGGACAAAAGGTCCGGGGGTGCAATTTTGGACAGTTTTGAATCATTTTAGGGCTAAAAGGTCCGGGGGTGGAAATTTGGACAGTTTTTGGGACAAAAGGTCCGGGGGGTGCAATTTTGGACAGTTTTTGGGACAAAAGGTCCGGGGGTGCAATTTGGACAGTTTTGGACAAAAGGTCCGGGGGTGCAAATTTGGACAGTTTTTGGGACAAAAGGTCCGGGGGTGCAATTTTGGACAGTTTTTGGGACAAAAGGTCCGGGGGTGCAATTTTGGACAGTTTTTGGGACAAAAGGTCCGGGGTGCAATTCTGGACAGTTTTTGGGACAAAAGGTCCGGGGGTGCAGTTTTGGACAGTTTTTGGGACAAAAGGTCCGGGGGTGCAATTTTGGACAGTTTTTGGGACAAAAGGTCCGGGGGTGCAATTTTGGTAATTTTGAATCATTTTAGGGCTAAAAGGTCCGGGGGTGCAATTTTGGACAGTTTTTGGGCTAAAAGGTCCGGGGGTGCAATTTTGGACAGTTTTTGGGACAAAAGGGCCGGGGGTGCAATTTTGGACAGTTTTTGGGACAAAAGGGCCGGGGGTGCAATTTGACAGTTTTTGGGACAAAAGGTCCGGGGGTGCAAATTTGGACAGTTTTTGGGACAAAAGGGCCGGGGGTGCAAATTTGGACAGTTTTTGGGACAAAAGGTCCGGGGGTGCAAATTTGGACAGTTTTTGGGACAAAAGGGCCGGGGGTGCAAATTTGGACAGTTTTTGGGACAAAAGGTCCGGGGGTGCAATTTTGGACAGTTTTTGGGACAAAAGGGCCGGGGGTGCAATTCTGGTCATTTTAGGGTTAAAAGGTCCGGGGGTGCAATTTTGGACAGTTTTTGGGACAAAAGGTCCGGGGGTGCAATTTTGGACAGTTTTTGGGACAAAAGGTCCGGGGGTGCAATTTTGGTAATTTTGAATCATTTTAGGGCTAAAAGGTCCGGGGGTGCAATTTTGGTAATTTTGAATCATTTTAGGGCTAAAAGGTCCGGGGGTGCAATTTTGGACAGTTTTTGGGACAAAAGGGCCGGGGGTGCAATTTTGGACAGTTTTTGGGACAAAAGGGCCGGGGGTGCAATTTGACAGTTTTTGGGACAAAAGGTCCGGGGGTGCAATTTTGGACAGTTTTTGGGACAAAAGGGCCGGGGGTGCAAATTTGGACAGTTT
Organism: Lithobates sylvaticus; assembly: GCA_028564925.1. Classification (NCBI taxonomy): domain Eukaryota; kingdom Metazoa; phylum Chordata; class Amphibia; order Anura; family Ranidae; genus Lithobates; species Lithobates sylvaticus. The sequence continues at coordinate 98,012,248 of CM053037.1, read as the reverse complement.
TTGGGACAAAAGGTCCGGGGGTGCAATTTTGGACAGTTTTTGGGACAAAAGGTCCGGGGGTGCAATTCTGGTCATTTTAGGGTTAAAAGGTCCGGGGGTGCATTTTTGGACATTTTGAACCATTGTTGGGCCAAAAGGTCCGGGGGTGCAATTCTGGACAGTTTTTGGGACAAAAGGTCCGGGGGTGCAAATTTGGACCATTTTTGGGCTCAAAGGGCCAGGGGTGCGATTTGTTGATTTTGGACAATTTAAGAGATAATAGGGCCAGGGTGCGATTTTTGTTGATTTTGGACTGCTTTTGAGGCAAAAGGTTTGGGGGTGCAATTTTGGACCATTTGTTAAACAAAAGGTCCGGCAGGGTGCAAGTTAGGACCATTTTTGGGCTAAAAGGGCGAGGGGTGCGATTTGGTGATGTAGGACGATTTAAGAGATAATAGAGCCAGGGTGCGATCTTTGGTGATTTTGGACCGCTTTTGGGCTAAAAGGTTCGGGGACCCTCTTATCCATCAGAGTGGGACCACCGTAGTCCCAGGCAACCTCTGGCTCAAACACACAGAGCTCTCTGGGGGTTTCTAGGGACACCTCTGCAGCCTTATATACTGTTGCTAAGGGGAATAGCATATCCTGCTTAGGGATCACCCTACCTCATTAAGCATCACATTATCAGCATTAAATAACTCAATACCAGTATGAGTATAAACTCCTCAGCAAGTTTCACATCATCAGATTCAATTTGGACACTTACCTCCCCACTGGACAGAACACAGCAGGGAGGTAAGTTCTTTTCTGCACCAACAGTGGATCTCCCCTCTGGGATCACTTCCACTTCAGTGGGAGCAAATCCCACACTCTATCCTATGACTTCCACAGCAACAGTCTCTTACCTCTTACTTTGCTCTTTGGCAGGTGTTGAAAGCTTCAATTGAGGGCGTTGTCTCTTCTTTTCTTTCACAAGCTGATGCCCCCCACATGGAAACGGGGCAACATTGCATCCTTCTTAGATTGTCCACCACCCCCTGCAGGCCAAACAGTTTTCTTGTTGCCAGGGGTAACAGCAGAACCGCACACCTGGCCATACCCCTTGAACGATGCTGGATACTGTGCACTTCACACAAGCCGCCATACGATGGAAGCTCCGGTTTCTTGTAAAATGTCAACCACGGTTGCCAGGGGCGACAACAGTCACTGTTGCACCAACATCTTCACTCACAAATCGAGGCACTTCTCCGCTGCGGCTCCTCCTTTCTGCAAACACGCTTCCTCCGGTCGCACATTCTCCCCGTTGACTTTTTCCAGCGCTCTCTATATTGGATGGCTCCTAGGAAATTGTCGCAATCATCTCGCTTATGACCCATCCAGTGGTACACCGCTTGGTACTCCTCTGTTAGAAACGGTTGCACCAATTCAACCCAGCGACCTTTGGGCCATCCTCTGTAGGAAGCAAATCGCAAACTCACCCAAAAAGTGTTCAAAGGGCGACATAGGCTGTATGAAGTCAGCAGCACAGATTTCTCCTTTGTTGCCAAGGGCAACCACACCTATCTGCTCACTCCTTGCACTGAGTGATGGTTTCCCAGATGCAGACTTTGGTGGACTCTCCATACTCATTGCACCAGTGTTGCTAGGAACAACCCCAGCCATCTTGGCAAACTCTGATCAGGTATGTATGGGGTTCATTCAGGTGGTAACAACCCCTCCAGCCACAGAGCTCTATCTTGATTCTTTTAGAAGCTTTGATTGCCCCACACTAGTCACTCCAGAACAGCTTTGCACAGTTCAGCAACAAATTGTCTCATTAAAGCCAATTACCTTTCTCTTGCAGGTTCTCCTCACCTGCACACACAGATTAACCACTTGACCACTGGGCAGTTAAACCCCTTCCTAACCAGACCAATTTTCAGCTTTCGGTGCTCTCACACTTTGAATGACAATTACTCCGTCATGCAACACTGTACCCAAATGAATTTTGTGTCCTTTTTTTCCACACAAATAGAGCTTTCTTTTGGTGGTATTTAATCACCGCTGGGGTTTTTTTATTTTTTGCGCTATAACTCAAAAAATACAGAAAATTCGGTAAAAATAAATAAATTCTTTGTTTCTATTAAAAATTATTGCAGAGTATTGGCGAGTATTACAGCGTTGGCAGAGTATTGCACAGTGGTGGCAGAGCATTGCACAGTGGTGGCAGAGCATTGCACAGTGGTGGCAGAGTATTGCACAGTGGTGGCAGAGCATTGCAGTGGTGGCAGAGTATTGCACAGTGGTGGCAGAACATTGCACAGTGGTGGCAGAACATTGCAGTGGTGGCAGAGCATTGCACAGTGGTGGCAGAGCATTGCACAGTGGTGGCAGAGCATTGCACAGTGGTGGCAGAGCATTGCACAGTGATTGCAGAGCATTGCAGTGGTGGCAGAGTATTGCACAGTGGTTGCAGTGGTGGCAGAGTGTTGCACAGTGGTGGCAGAGTGTTGCACAGTGGTGGCAGTGTTTTGACCAGCGCTGTGGGCACTACACATCCAGCGCACAGCGCTGGTCCCGTCTCTCCCCCTCTCCGCTTCTCCCTCTCTGTACCGATCGGTACAGAGAGGGGAGGGAGGAACCGGCATCATGACGTGACGCCGGTTTGTGTACATGTGATCGCTCCGTCATTTGACGGAGCGATCACGTGGTAAACGGCCGCTATCAGCGGCTGTTTACCGTGATCCGTGATGCGCCAGGTCCTCGGGACCCGGCGGTCACGGATGTTCCCGAGTGCGCGCCCCAGGGGGCGCGCGGGAGCAAGTTTCTGGGAGGACGTCCGTAGGGCGGTCGGCATGTGGTTAAGCAGTCTCATGCACCAAAACACAGTTCATATAACAGACAAACTTACTTGATTGTAGGGATCTCAGATTGTGCCCACAGCACTTCACCACGTGTAAAAGGACTAGCATCAAATGTAGAGCTTTAAGGACACCGCCACTCGTTGTTTCTTCTTTTTAAGAGCTTTGCTGAACTTGTTTTTAATAAAAATGGGCAAACAAACAAACTTAGGTTTCCCTCGGTGGGGTTTCAGTGTTCCTTTTCCCATCAACACAACGACATTCAGCCTAGTTGGCTCTCACTTGTAGCACTGCTGCTCTGGCGTTACACGCCAGGCGCTTGTCTGTCTCATACAGTTTGTTTCACGACCAACTTGGTGCACACAGCTTGCTGCACTGGCTCCCTCGTGGAGCCCTCCTGACTCCTGTCCGGACTTCCTATCTGCCGGAGTGGAGCCCAGAACCATGGTTAGGTTGTTACTAAGGCTCCATGTACACTGGAGTTTATTGGAGTTTGGCGGGTTTTTTTTTTTAAAAGCCCATAAACTCTACTCTATCTTAGCCTATGTGTCCATGCACACATGGACATTTTTTTAGCTTTAATGAGCAGTGGAGTTTATGGGCTTTTTTCTGAACGTCAGAAATTTGCGTTCAAAGCGCAGTTTTTCACCGCCAAAAAATGCCAATTGCCGATAAACGCGCGTTAATTAGCGTTCTATTTTTTTCAATGCATTGTGGGAGTTTGGAATGCATTGTGGAATTTTTGGAGCGTCCTCTGTGTGTTTTTATTAAAAACGCCCATAAACGATAATGCTAAAAAAAAGCTCATAAACGCTAGTACAAAACGCTGTTAAAAGCACGTTTTTCAACCAGTGTTTTCTGCCAGCAATCTGGCGTCTAGAAAAAACTTTTTTGAGCTTCAGTGTTAAGGATGAGCTCAGGCGTGTTCGAATGGTCCACGTGCAGAGCCCGCCAGGAAGTCGGCGCAGCGATGCGCTAATCACAGGCAGTGAGACATTGCACGATCTCTGCAGCCGCACATCGGGGCAATGTCTCACTGCCTGTGATTAGCGCATCGCTGCGCCGACTTCCTGGCGGGCTCTGCACGTGGACCATTCGAACACGCCTGAGCTCATCCTTATTCAGTGTGCATGGAGTCTAAAAGCCCAGCACACACCTGACCAATTAGTATGCTGACTGGTCTCAAAATCAGGACCCAGGACTGGGGATTTCACCCCACCCGGATCTCTCATGCCCCGTTCCCACGAGCGGATTTTCCGTCGGAAAAAACTTGGATGGATTTTCCGTCGGAAAAAACTTGGATGGATTTTCCGTCGGAAAAAACTTGGATGGATGTTCCGTCGGAAAAATCTTGGATGGATTTTCAGAATTCCACTCAAGCTTGGCTTGCATACACACGGTCACACAAAAGTTTGCTGAACTTTCGACTGCCAAGAACGCGGTGACGTACAACACTACGACGAGCCGAGAAAATGAAGTTCAATGCTTCCGAGAATGCGTCAAATTTTTTTCCGAGCATGCGTAGGAATTTTGCGCGTCGGAATTTGTACAGACGATCGGAATTTCCGCTCGGAACTTTTTCCGACCGAAAAATTGAGAACCTGCTCTCAATGTTTTGCTGGCCGAAATTCCGCCAGCAAAAGTCCGATGGAGCATACACACGATCGCATTTTCCGACCAAAAGCTCTCATTGGACTTTTGCTGGAGGAATTTCCGATCGTGTGTACGGGGCATCGGAAATCCACGGCTCCAGGTCCCAAATTAGACTTTGCAAAACACTGAGGAAACTGAAAGGCCAGTTTCCTCTTTATGTTACAAGCTCCCTGGAGCCCCTCAACCCGTCCAGTTGAGAATTCTGGGTCACAACCTCCTTCTAAACCATGGCAGGGCAACGCTCTGCCACTATATATATATATATATATATATATATATATATATATATATATATATATATATATATAATTCTAGGGAGGTGTAATGAGGCCTGCGGTACACCTACTCAGCGCCAGTTCAATCCCACGATTTCCCCAGCAGAATAATGATAATAATGATAAATATAATGTGCAAATTATGCGAAATATATAAAAAAAATGTTAAAAGGATACTAAGCAGCTGTTTAAAAAATAAAAATACATAAAAGAAGAAGTATCTCACTGAACAATATAGTCCTTGAATCATTAAAATACTAAAACAGCACTAAAATTTAAAAAAAAATAATGATGATGAAATCATAAGCCAGTGGCAAACACCACAGGCGATAGTCTTTATGCAGTAGATGGATGTGTTGACAGTTCAGAAAATAATCAAGGTTCGATCACAATTTTCTTAGCGTGCACCTTCCACCAAAGACAAACTCAGTAATCCACCTCGTGAAGCACACTTCCCCAGGGGGTCAAACTCACCAGAAGCCACTATAAAGTAAGCCTTGAGTAAATGCACATCAAACACTCTGTACTGGGTCACCACTTATCCGGGAGATCCACTGATGTAAGGGCTCCAATAATGTCATAAAATACAAGGATAGCATAGCGTAAGGATAGTACATAGCGTAATCCTGTTTATTATAAAATTTTCCCATACAGTGGAATTCCCCTTAATACTAGCTGCTTACATCAAACACAGAATCAACAAGCATGAAAAAATACAGAGGGCGCTGTTACCATATCCAGCCATCCGCCGGAAGTGTGCTGTTCCTTGCAGACACCGCTTAGCACTTCCGGGTAGAGGGCTGATGGTGGTGGAGTGCAAACGTCACTTCCGCTACCCCGTGCTGGTCACGCACCTCTTATATATATATATATATATATATATATATATATATATATATATACTCTGCAGCATCCAGTCAGTGTAGCCTAGATCTACATTCTACAGTGCATTCCGTGGTGTACTATTTCTAATCTACTTCAGGCAGTGTATTTTATATATATATATATATATATATATATATATATATATATATATATATATATATATATAAATAAAATGGGTCTAAGGGACCAAAAACTCACTCCCGGCCCTGGGGAGCCAAAAATGGTCCCAAATGACCATAAATGCATTCCCAGTCCTAGGATGCCAAAAATGGGCTCCGGGGACCAAAAATGCACTCCCGAACCTGGGAGGCTGGAAATGGGTCTCAAGGACCAAAAACGCACTCCCGGCCCTGGGAAGCCGAAAATGGTTCCAAATGACCATAAACGCACTCCCAGTCCTAGGAGGCCAAAAATATGCCTCAGGGAGCAAACATGCACTCCCAACCCTGCAAAGCCGAAAATGGTCAAAAATTACCAAAAACGCACTCCTGGCCCTGGAAGGCTGGGAATGGGCATTGGGGACCAAAAACGCACTCCCGGCTCTGGGAAGCAGAAAATGGTCCAAAATGACAAAAAAGGGCACTCCCGACCCTGGGAAACTGAAAATGGTCAAAAATGTCCATAAACGCACTCCCAGCCCTGGGGAGCCGAAAACCATCCCAAATGACCATAAACACACTCCCAGTCGTAGAGGCCAAAAATGGGCCTTGGGGACCAAGAATGCACTCCCCACCCTGGGAAGCCAAAAATGGTCAGAAATTATCAAAAACACACTCCCAGCCCAAGGAGGCCAAAAATGGACCTCGGAGACCAAAAACGCACTCCCAGCTCTTTACAGGCTGAAAACAGGCCTCACAGACCAAAAACGTACTCCTGGCCCTAGGAGGCCAAAAATGGGCCTCAGAGACCAAAAACGCACTCCCGGCCCTGAGAAGCAGAAAATGGTCCAAAATATCCCAAAAACACACTCCCAGGCTCTGGGAAGCTGAAAAGGTCCAAAATGACCAAAAATGCACTCAAGGCCCTGGGAGGTTGAAAATGGGCCTCGGGACCACAAACGAACTCCCGGCCCTGGGAAGCAGAAAATGGTACAAAATTACCAAAAATGCACTCCCGACCATGAGAAGCCAAAAGTCATAAATGCACTGCAAAGCCGTCAAAAATGACCAAAAACCCACTCCCGGCCCTAGGGGGCCAAAAATGTGCCTCAGGGACCAAAAACGCACGGCCCTGGGAAGCTGAAAATGGTCCACAATCACCAAAAATGCACCCCCAGCCCTGAGAGGCTGAAAATGGGCCTTCCTGGCCCTGGAAAGCTGAAAAGGTCCAAAATTACCAAAAATGCACTCCCTCCCCTGAGAAGCCGAAAATGGTCAAAAATAACCGAACCCTGGGAAGCCAAAAATGGTCCAAAATTACCAAAAACGCACTCCCGACCCTGGGAGGTTGCATATAGGCCACGGGGGCCAAAAATGTACTCCCGGCCCTGGGAAGCCGAAAATGGTCCAAAGTGACCCAAAATGTACTCCCGAACCCTGGGAAGCCGAAAATGGTCAAAATAACCAAAAACAAACTCCCCACCTTGGGAGGCTTAAAATGGGCCTTGGGGACAAAAAACGCACTCCCGGCCCTGGGATGCCGAAAATGTTCCCAAATGACCATAAACGCACTCCCAGTCCTAGGAGGCCAAAAATGGTCTTCGGCACCAAAAATGCCCTCCCAACCCTGAGAACCCAAAAATGGGCTCAGGAGACCAAAAACGCACTCCCCCACCCTGGAAAGCTGAAAATGGTCCAAAATTATTAAAAAAAATGTACTCCTGACCCTAAAAAACCCAAAATGGTCAAAATGCACTGCAAAGCTGTCAAAAAGCCATCAAAAATGCATTCCCGGCCCTAGAAAGCCAAAAATGGTCAAAAATTACCAAAAAAGCACTCCCGGCCCTGCGAGGTTGAAAATGGGTCTCTGGGACCAATAACACACTCCCGGCCCTGGGAAGCAGAAAATGGTCCAAAATGCACTGCAAAGCCGTCAAAAATTACCAAAAACGCACTCCTGGCCCTAGGAAGCCGAAAATGGTAAAAAATGACCAAAAACGCACTCACGGCCCTGGGAAGCTGAAAATAGTCCAAAATCACCAAAAACGCACCCCAGCCCTGAGAGGCTGAAAATGGGCCTCTGGGACCAAAAACGTACTCCAGGACCTGGGAGGCTGAAAATGGTCCAAAATCATTAAAAACGCACTCCCGGCCCTGCTAAGCCGAAAATTGGCTTAAATGACCAAAAATGCCTCAGGGACCAAAAACGCACTCCTGACCCTGGGAAGCTGAAAATGGTCAAAGTGACCAAAAATGCCTCCCGACCCTGGGAAGCCGAAAATCGAACTCGAAGCTCATCCCTAGTTCCAAGGTCCAACTCGGCTGTTTAATTGTTCGTCGTTGATCTAACATTATGGGCCATTCGCACCAAATTCGAGCTGCGCATCATGGCCCATAATGCACTGCGTCATCACAGTGGTTTGCTGGCTGATGATTGGCCAAGCATGCACTATGACCCGCATGTTTTGGCCAATCACAGCGCCGTAAGAAAACAGACTCATAATTGGCAAAAGGCAGGGTGCCTTTGGCCAATTATGGCTCAGGGGATTAAGTACAAGCCCCACACTATATAAGGCCGCCTGAACGTCAGCCTTGTGTAGTGTGTTCCAGCGTTGAGAGAGTGCCATTTAATTTAATTTAGATAGATTGAGCAGACATCAGTTATATATATATACACATTCCAGGCTTTGTATATATATATATATATATATATATATATATATATATATATATATATATATATACACACACACACACACACTGTATACAGTTTAGCTACAGTAGTAGACCTCACTGCAGAGCATTTCTGGTGTACTGTTCCTAATATACTACAGGCAGGCAGTTCAGTTATTTGCAGTATATTCAGTACTGTATCCTGTGCGGCTAGATCTTGCTGCAGACCATTCCTGTTGTTCTGTTCCTAATATACTACAGGCAGGCAGTTCATTCAGTTAGCTGCAGTATATTCAGTATATATATACATCCCAGGTTTGTGCAGCTAAATCTTACTGCAGGCCATTCCTGGTGCACCTATTCAAATACATTACAAATACATCAAATACAGTATGTCTGGAAGGCCAACAAGGAGAGGCAGACGCTCACAGGCCACTAAAAGAGGGCAAGCAGGCTCTGTGTCTACAGCCAACATTACTGGTCATGGACATGGTGCATCCTTAGCACCATGGGGCACGCTTGTCCTTTTTTTTGGCAGCTGCCCGTGTTCAGCCACAACATGCAGAAGAGTTTGTAGAGTAGATGACCAAGCCGTCCTCATCCTCTGTCACCCAGGCTCAGAGTACTTTGGCTGCCAATGCAGCTGCCAAAGCGGCCTCTTCCATCGGCTTAATGTCATCAGTCACTCCTTCCCTAGCCCCACCATCATGCCCTGAGGATTCCCCCAAACTGTTCGACCACAGTGTTGGGTACATGCTGCAGGAGGATGCGCAGGGTTTTGAAGGCTCCGATGATGGTACCCAGATTGAGGAAGGCAGTAACGTGAGCCCAGAGAGAGGGGGTGCCCAAGAAGGACAACAAGCTGGCAGTCATGTTCCATACTGCCAGGTTTGCTCCAGTGACGAGGAGGGAGGGGATGATGACTGATTCTATATGGGTTCCTGATAGGACAGAGGAGGAGGAGAAGAAGGCACATCTCCAACGAGGCAGGATGCCCTCCAGGGGCCAGCTTAAGGGCAGCCAACCGACTGCATCATATTGCAGAGCTCTGCATGTGCAGGGCGCTGCTGACTCTGCGTGTTTTTCCAAAAGTTCTTTGGTGTGGGCCTTTTTTGAGACGTGTACAGCAGATCGCACCGTTGCTGTTTGCAACATATGTCTGAAGCGTAACAAGCGTGGCCAAAACAGCAGCCACTTGGGCACCACATGCTTGACCAGACATATGTCGAACCGTGATGCAGTCCGTTGGCAAGTGTACTTAAAAGACCCACACCAAAGAACAAGGCGGACCTCTCCTTGCTCATCAGCTAGAATCTCCAAACCCACTATACCTTCAGTTCGCTCAGAAACCTGCACTGAGAGGAATGAAGGTGTAGAATTAGGTGTCCCAAGTACTTGCGGGCAATCTACTATCGTTAAACCAACGTCCGATTGTAGCAGGCAAATTTCCCTACCCCAGTTGCTAAAAATTCAGTCCCAGCCATCCACATGCCCAGTGGCTGAATGCTAGCTTGGCTAAATTGCTAGCACTCCAACTGCTGCCTTTTCAGCTGGTAGACTCTGCCCCCTTTCGTGAAATGTGCAGTACCTCAGTGGCAGGTTCCCAACGGCTCTCTACCGGCATGTGAAAGGCAATGCCTTGGCCTTGCTGGACAGGGCAGTCAGTGGTAAGGTGCATATTACCGCTGACTCATGGTCCAGCAGGCATGGACAGGGATGTTACCTATCTTTCACGGCACACTGGGTGACCCTGCTGGTAGCTGGGAAGGATGCAGAACAGGGTGCAGTATTGTTGGAGCTTGTTCCGCCACCACACCTCCAAAATGCTACTAGTGGTAAATCTAACAAACCTCTCTCCTCCACCCCTCCGCTTCTTATTCCTCCATGGCCTCTTCCTCTATAGATTTGTCCTCAGAACCAGCACACTGTAGGCGTTCAAGGGGCTACGCAAGCACTCAGGCAAAAAGATACCATGTGGTGCTTGAGCTGGTGTGCTTAGGGGAAAGGAGCCACACTGGGGCAGAGATTCTGTCAGCTCTGAAGGGGCAGGCTCAGAGGTGGTTGACGCCATGCCAGCTTCAGGCAGGAATGGTGGTTTGCGACAATGGCACCAACCTCCTCCGACAGGGACACTAAACCCATGTTCCCTGTTTGGCTCACGTCCTTAATTTGGTGGTGCAGCGGTTCTTGTGCAGGTACCCGGGCTTACAAGATCTCCTGAGGCAGGCCAGGAAAGTCTGTGTGCATTTCCGCCGGTCATATAATGCCAGTGCTCAGCTGGCTGACCTCCAAAAGGAATACAACCTGCCCCAGAACAGCCTAATCTGTGACATGCCCACCAGATGGAACTCAACGTTGGCCATGCTGCAGCGGCTGCACACACAGCAGAGGGCCATAAATGAGTACCTGTGCGATTACGCCACCAGGACAGGGTCGGGGGAGCTTGGCTTAGGATGCATGCACTGTCCTGTCACCATTTGAGGAGGCCACGAGGATGGTGAGCAGTGACAGTGCATGCATCAGTGATACTGTCCCTCTTGTCTACTTGTTGGAGCACACACTGTGTGGAATAATGGACAGGGCACTTGAGGCAGAACAGAGAGAGGAAGAGGAGGACTTCCTTACCTCTCAAGGCCCCCTTTATCCAGACAGTGTTCCTGCTGGCCCGCAGATCACACAGGAAGAGGAGGAGGATTGTGTCAGCATGGAGGTGGAGCCTTGCACTCAGCATCAGCAGCAGTCTTCAATGGATCGTTTACAGTCCCCAGAAACCCATTGTCTTGTACGTGGCTGGGAGGAGGTGTCTGCGGATCAGGTCGTCCTTAGTGACCCAGAGGACTCCGGACCAAATGGCTCAGCAAACCTACGCTGCATGGCCTCCCTGATCCTGCAAAGCCTGCGAAAGGACCCTCGAAATTCGAGGTATCAAGGAGAGGGATCATTACTGGCTGGCAACCCTCCTTGATCCACATTACAAGGGTAAGGTTGCGGAACTTATCCAGCCATTGCAGAGGGAGCAGAGGATGAAACATCTTCGAGAGGCCTTGCAGAAAGGATTGTGCAACGCGTTTCCAGAGCCTGGGAGGTTACAAATTTTGGTCCTGGACAACTTGTTTCTGAGGCTTCAGTCAGTCACAGAAGGAGCGGTGGAGAAGGTTGCCGCCTGACAGATGCATTCAGACAATTTTTTAGTCCACAGCCCCAAGGTCTGATTGGTTCCAGCAACCATTGCCAGCGTCTGATTTACATGGTGCAGGAATACCTAGGGGCAAGATCAGACTTGGAGACCTTTCCAACCGAAAATCCTCTGGGTTACTGGGTCTTGAGGATGGATCACTGGCCAGAGCTTGCACAGTATGCAATTGAGCTACTGGCCTGTCCTGCATCCAGCGTTCTTTTGGAATGCCCATTCAGTGCTGCAGGAGGCTTTGTAACCGATCACAGAATGCACCTGTCCACCGACTCGGTTGATCGGCTCACCTTCATAAAAATGAATCAATCAGTCTTGGATTACCAACTACCAAGCACCTGATGCTGATGTAACCGAATCATTTTTTTTTATGAATGTGAGATCCCTTCAATACTGCCTATGCTGATGCTGAGTGACTATCCTATTCCTCCTCAAGGTTCATGTTTATAGCTTGTAAAAACATTTTTGGTTCTGGGCACCACCACCAGTGCCTAAAGCCCAATTTTTCTGCCCCTATTTAACAGGGGCGTGTAATTACAATTTTTGATCTAATATTTCACAGCAGAGCCCGTTCCTGCGCTCAACTAGGTTATCTGTGAGGGGTTGCAGAGTATATAGGGCAGGCCCCTACTTTCAAACATCCGACTTACAAACTACTCCTACTTACAAACGGAGGGAGACAACAGGAAGTGAGAGGAAATCTACCCCAAGGAATGGAAATTCTCTCCTGTAAAAGTTAATATGGGAAAAGGTGTCTCCTCCACTGATGCTTTCTCACCAATTTTGTTTCCCTAAAACCCCCAAATTTTCTAAATCCAATTGTCATTGGGACAATTGAGGTTAAATCTTCTGAACAGGGGCACAGACAGCAAAACAAATGTCACAGGGGTGATAACCCTTCCCAATGTTTTCCAAAAAGCTTAAAAATAGATTTTTTGGCTGGCGCTACACAATTTACCTGTTCCAATATTACAAACAGATTCAACTTAAGAACAAACCTACAGTCCCTGTCTTACTTGGGACCGCCTGTATACTGCTGTTCAGAGAATATAGGGCCTGGGGGTCCCAAGCCTTTTCTTTTTTTAATCTGGGTGCGGGGTGCCCCTTAAAGTGGTTGTAAATCCTTACAAACCACTTGGACCTACAGGTAAGCCTAGATTAAGGCTTACCTGTAGGTCCAAGAAATATCTCGTAAACCTACACGGTTTAGGAGATATTTGCCAAAAGACAGGCACGTCGAATGACAGCGCCGGAGCCGCGAGACCCACCAAGAAGATGGAGGCTTCGTACACAAGGGGACAGCAGTGACTTTGCTGGCTCCTGTGTCAGGTAAGTGACACATAGTGGACTACTATGCGATGCATAGTAGTCCATTATGCTTTACCTTTGCAGGGAAACAAAGAGGATGTAAACCCATTATGTTTTACTTCCTCTTTAATATCCATACAAGACCCAAAGGGCCTGGTAATGGGCTGGGGGGGGTTACCCATGCCGTTTTTCTCAATTATTTTCATTGATATTGCAGGGACCCGATATTACATTACAGCCGCAAGCAGTTTTAAATTACTTTTATTCCTTTAAAAATGTAATTTTGTGCAGGGACTGTTCTAAACACAGGAAACACGCACCACTTTACAGGCATACTATAGTCACCCCCCAGGTACTATATTTAAAGGAATATTTCACTTTTATTTTTTTACTTTAAGCATCATTAAAATCACTGCTTTTTTTTTGCATTGATACATGTCTCCTAGGGCAGGACCCGGGTCCCCAAAATGACCATAAACGCACTCCTGACCCTGTGAGGCTGAAAATGGTCCAAAATTACCAAAAACGCACTCTCGACCCCGGGAGGCTGAAAATGGTACAAAATGACCAAAAAACGCACTCCCGGCCCTGGGAGGGCTGAAAATGGGCCTTGGGGACCAAAAACGTACTCCCGCCCCTGGGAAACCAAAAATGGTCCCAAATTACCAAAAACACACTCCCAGTCCTAGGAGGGGAAAAATTGGCCTCGAGGACCAAAAATGCACACCCGACCATGAGAAGCCAAAAATGGTCCAAAATGATCAAAAACGCACTCCCAGCCCTAGGAAGCCAAAACTGGTGCAAAATGACAAAAATTGCACTCCCGGCACTGGGAAGCCAAAAATAGTCCAAAATGACCAAAACGCACTCCCAGCCCTGGGAAGCTGAAAATGGTCCCAAATGACCAAAAACGCACTCCCAGCCCTAGGAAGCCAAAAATGGTGCAAAATTACAAAAATTGCACTCCCGTCACTGGGAAGCCAAAAATGGTCCAAAATGACCAAAACGCACTCCCGACCCTGGGAAGCCGAAAATGGTCCAAAATGACCAAAAACGCACTCCCAGCCCTAGGAAGCCAAAACTGGTGCAAAATGACAAAAATTGCACTCCCAGCACTGGGAAGCCAAAAATAGTCCAAAATGACCAAAACGCACTCCCGACCCTGGGAAGCCGAAAATGGTGCAAAATGACCAAAAACGCACTGGGAAGCCAAAAATGGTCCAAGATCGGACCAGTGCGAGTGCGTATTTTGTGCCCTAGGCAAGTCCAGCTACTTGAACCCACCCCCCAAAAAACAAAACTTAAAAATGTTGATACCATTAAAATAACCACTTCCCGCCCGCCATATAGAAATATGACGTACGCAAAGTGGTTCTGTTATCCTGACCGGACGTCATATGACAAGATCAGGATAAACCACGATTGCTCGCCCGCAATCGTGGTCTGACACACTGCATCTCTGATCTGGGTAAAGAGCCTCTGACAGAGATTCTTGATCAGCGGTGTCCAATCACAGCTGATCACAGTGTAAACAGGAAGAGACATTTATCGGCTTTTCCTCCACCTGCATCTGACAGACGCAAGTAGAGGAGAGCCGATCGGCTGATCTCCTGACAGGGGGGTCTGTGCTGATTGATTATCAGAGCAGCCTACTGAGGATGCCCACCCAGGGCCACCAGGGATGCTGATAATAAATGCTCACCCAGGGCCACCAGGGATGCCACCCAGGACCAGTGATGTAAGTAACTGAGTTAAAATAAATGGCGTTACTTAACGCAGTTACTTTAGAGGGTAACAAGTAATCTAACTGATAACTTTTCCCCTCATGGTAAGGCAGTTCCCATTACTTTGGCGGCGTTACCACAATTACATCTACCACCACTAGATGGCAGTAGGGTATTTCCGGTGTCCTGACGAAAAAGTTCCCCCGCCGGATAAGCACCCCCTTTACTGTGCAGGCGCAGCGCATGCGCAGTACAAAGGACTACGGAACTTATGAAAATTGCCGAACCTAAACAGCTCTGAGTGAACTGTACACCGTGCAGGCGCAGTTAACATGTAATTGTATGAGGCGATGCCGCACGCTCCCGATGCTCGTGCTACTCTGCAAGGGGTGTCTATCGTGTAACCAAGGGGCGCATTTATTATTATTGTTATATATCGAGCTCTGCCCATTCATTTAACATTCGCCCTCTTCTGTAGCCATCCGCCCCTTACACGATATAATAATAATTGACCCACCCCTTGCTTACACGCTATAACAGATCTGCCCCTTGGTTAGAGTAATAATAGAGGAGCCCCTTGGTTACACGATATATAACAATAATAATAAATGCGCCCCTTGCTTACAGTAATACTAGACCTGCCCCATAGTTACACGGTAGAATATAAAAAAAAAAGTCACAGTTACTTTGCTGCGTAACTAATTACTTTTCCAATGTAGTAACTGAGTTACTAACGCAATTACTTTTTGGGAGAAGTAATTTGTAACTTAACTAATTCGTTTTTTAAAGTAAGATGACCAACACTGCCCAGGACCACCAGGTGTTAACTTTGAAGGTGCCAGTCAGTGCCCATTCTTGATGCCAATCAGTTTCCAGCAGTAAAGCCTGCCCGTGCCTTCTCATCAGAGCCATCCATCAGTGACGCCTATTAATACCCATCAGTGCTGCATATCAGCGTCCATCAGTGCTACATATTAGTGCCTCATCATCAGTGCCATCTCCTCAGTACCACCTCACCAGTGCCCATCAGTGAAGGAGAAAAATTACTTATTTACAAATTTTTATAACAAAAACAAAGAAAAACTTATTTTTTTCAAAATGTTTGGCCTTTATTTGTTTAGCAAAAATAAAAACCCCAGTGGTGATCAAATACCACCAAAAGAAAGCTCTATTTGTGGGAACAAAATGATAAAAATTTAGTTTGAATGACAATTGCGAATTCATGCTGCGTGGTACCCAAAGTGCAACAGTGCTGATAGCTGAAAATTGGTCTGGGCAGGAAGGGGGGAAAGTGCTGGTATTGAAGTGGTTAAAAAAGTGTATGATTTGTAGTCCAACTTCTAATACATTTCCTAACATATTGCAAATGCAGCCTGTGCAGGGATGCTTTCTCACTTCCTTGACAACGTTAGCTCCGTGTGGAGACTGACTAAGGAGTTGGGAGGAAGTGATGTTGCATGCAGCATGGCTTGCGCAGCACCTCATTGGCCATATACCTCTTCTTCATGGATTGGCTGGTAAGCGGAACATCGGTGCAGAGTGTGGGGAACATCGGCGGACTATGTGGGGTAGGCAGCGGAAAGTAGGGAAACCCAAAAAAATAAGATCTAGGTGCATAGGATTAGACACCCAAAAGATATAGTAAATGGTTAAAAAAAGGTCCTAGGTTCAAATGAACTGGGAGTGCAGGCTTAAAGTTCATACAGTCCATCCACCAGGGCAAGCTGTCTCAGGAGCAGAAACGGACTCTACAAATGTGAAGACAAAAGGAGAAAAAGAGAAGCGCCTCTAATGCCACGTACACACGATCGGACTTCTCGGTCGGACTTATTCCGGCGGACTTTCCGAAATCCATATCAGACCCTTATCCGAGCACGCAGCCCGGCCGGTCAGGAAAGGGGTGGGGACGAGCGAGCGCCCCCCCCCCCCCCTGAGCCGTAACAGGCCGCGTGCCCTCAACATGGGGGTGCCTTGGGGAAAGGGGGGCCCTCCGGTCCCCCACCCCAAAGCACCTTGTCCCCATGTTAATGAGGACAAGGGCCTTTTCCCGACAACCCTGGCCGTTGGTTGTCGGGGTCTGCGGGAGGGAGGCTTATCGGAATCCGGGAGCCCCCTTATTAAAGATACCGGCCCCCCACCCTATGTGAATCAGTATGGGGTAAGGGTAAATAAAAAACACAACACAAGTTTTTAAAATACTTTATTACACAGCTCCGGGGGTCTTCTTCCGTCTTGGGGGGTCTTCTCTCCGGACTCCTCCCCTATCTTCTGCTAGCTCTTTTACTAGGGGAGGAGCCCGTCTTTCTCCTTCGTCGTCGCCGCCACCGTCTAGGGGTCTTGTTCCAACTTCCGTGGTCTTGTCCCGCTCTTCTGTTCTTCTTTCTGGGCCTCCGCTATCTTTTTGCATCTCTTTTACTAGCGGTGACCCGGGCTTCTGTCGCCGTCGCTGTCATTTTTATTCAGCCCCCTTTACTCTGATACCTGTAACTAAAATCTAGTGGAACTAATTGCCTTCAGAAGTCACCTAATTAGTAAATAGAGTCCACCTGTGTGTAATTTAATCTCAGTATAAATAGAGCTGTTCTGTGAAGCCTTCAGAGGTTTGTTAGAGAAACTTAGTAAACAAACAGCATCATGAATGACCAAGGAACACACCAGACAGGTCAGGGATAAAGTACTTTGAGACATTTAAAGCAGGGTTATGTTATAAAAAAAAAAATCCCAAGCTTTGAACATCTCACAGAGAACTATTCAATCCATAATCTGAAAATGGAAAGAGTATGGCACAACTGAAAACCTACCAAGACATGGCCGTCCACCTAAACTGACAGGCCGGGCAAGGAGGGCATTAATCAGTGCCACTTTGTATTGGTCTATCACATAAATATCCCAATAAAATTACATTTATGTTTTGGTTGTAACATGACAAAGGTGGTTCTACAAAGTAGTCAGGGGGGCTGAATACAAATGCAGATATTTATTTGTAAAAACTTTTGCAATTATGTGCCACTTTGTATTGGTCTATCACATAAAATCCCAAACATTTATGTTTTTGGTTGTAACATGACAAAGTGGTGAGAATTTCAAGGGGTATGAATACTTTTTTAAGACACTGAGCAAAAGGCAGCCTGCCAACACAGGTAAGATTTGTATTAATGTTGGGGGCGTGGCTTGGCGCGCAACGGAGATGGTCGCATAAGAGAGGAGCTCCGTCAGACCCAAGGCCCTAAGCACCTTTTCTGCCGAAACAACAGCCGATAATGAGCAAACAGACCCGCTCTACTCAGCACACACGATCCCGCAGATCCACCGCTGCCTCCGCGGGGAGGAATATCACCGAACTTTTCAAGAACCAGGCCGCGATTCAGCGGATCGCGGCCGGGGGGAAAATGGCGCCAGTGCACCACGAGGAGGACATGTCCGAGGACTCCCAGCCTGCAAGTGAGGAGAACGGTAGGAGGAATACCCGTACAGATCACCCCCTTACCTACTCAGACATGTCGGGCTTTGCAGCCGACATTAAAGCCTCTTTCTCGGCCGCCATTACCGACCTAAAGACCAACCTGCTAGTCCTTACAGAAAAGATGGCCTCCGCCGAAGCGGCAGGGAAAAGCAGGGACAGGGACATACACAGACTGGAAGGGGTGGCAGCCTCACACGCTATGCACTTTATTGAAATGAACAGGCACATGGAGGACTTGGACAATAGGGGAAGGAGGTGTAATATCAGGGTGCGAGGTATTCCCGAATCTGTAACGGCCGAACAGATCACCCCAGCACTACAGAGGGTATTCAACAGCTTGCTGGAGAGACCTGAAGACACGGAAATCGAATTCGTCCGTGCGCACAGAGCACTCAGAGCAAGAGGACCTGACACACTACCTCCACGGGACATTATATGTTGCCTGCAGAAATTCACACTAAAGGAGGAAATTATGTTTAAGGCAAGGAGGAATGAACACATTGTTTTCAATGGCGAAAACATAAAGCTCTTCCAAGACCTATCGCAGATCACGTTGCGGAACCGCAGGGCTCTGCGCCCCCTACTGGATGCTCTAAGGGAAAAAGATCTACGCTACACCTGGCGCTTCCCCTTCGCCCTTCTCGTGACGCACGGCGTCAAACAACACATTCTACGTACGCCGAACGACCTACCAGAATTCTGTGACGCCTTACACCTGGGACGCATTGATCTTCCCGAGTGGTACCACGAGTTTGCACTGCAGCCAAGGGAAAGAAGCCCCCCACACTCACCTCAGGCGACACCAGAAAAACACCTAGCGAAGAAGTCGCGCCAGAACCGCCAAGATGGCTTCGGACCTGGTACACCTCGCAACAAACCCCATTCCTCGAGGACACCCTACGAAGATTAACAGAAACAGACACCGACCTACACCGCAGACACCCGACCCCGGCTAACTGCGCAATGGCTGGACGGAGGACGCTGAGTGATGACCCAAGACCTGACTGCAGCCTACACCCCAGCTTACTGAGAGCTTACGTACAACAGGTACTATCTATTTTTATCTTTCATCCCCCGGGGCCCGAACTTACGCTGCCACGGGCAGCAGCCCAGGGAATAACCTACACCGCTCAGATGGAGCCAACACGCACCATCCACTAGATCGTAGACGACTCCTCACCAAATTGGACACACTTACCAAGCAGATAGCAGTGTCCATATTGCCTCTAACTGAACCCACTGTAAAGCCCAGGGACATGTCTCACTACCTTGCCAACATAGGGGAGCTGCACATGAAGGCCCCAATTGGAGGGTGTAGCTCTCCTAGCTAGATCTCACGGACTCCGACTGCCCTGGGCATCTGGGAGCCAGATGAACACCAACAATGGAGGGGAAAACCCCATCCTTCCTCGCTTATCCCATCGCTATTATATTTTATGTTTACTTTATGACATGCCCAGTCTGCTCTAACGGTGGGCCCATTTAAGACAGGCACTCTCTACTTTTATTTTATTTCATCTCACCCCGCTTGATTCGCAACTGCCTAGTTAGGGGCAGCAACCCAGGATACAGCTCACCCCACCCAAACGGAGCCAACATGCCCTGACCACCTGGTCGAAGATGACCCCTCACAGAACTGAACACACTTACCATACAGATACTAGTGTTCACACTGCTTTGAACCGAACACACCGCAGGACCCAGGGTCATGGCTCGTCACCCTACCATCATAAGCGAGTTACACATAAAGGATCCAACTAGAAGGTGTTCTGACACTGGCTAGACTGTACTAAACCAGCCAGCCCTGAACATTAGGGAACTGAGCGTGCAGCCAATGACAGAAGGGGGCAAAAAATCCATCATAATGCACTTATTTTATTTCAATGTTATCATATTTTATACTTATATTATTTTATTTTATTTGATTTCACTTCATCTCTTCTACATGACTTCGCTCAGTGTCTTTCGTCCGCCGTGTATTTACCTATGATACGCAGTGGTGCCCCCGGTGTAGAGTATAACTAAACCAGCAGTTTGGTATCCATGTTCAACCCCCCCCCCCCCCCGTTATCTTATTGTGTTGTTGATAACTTTACCATAGACATTGCATTCATCTGCTAGGCAGAAAAATCAAAAAACCTTTTTTCAATGCTACCTTAAGCGATTAGGAGGGCCTAGGTCTGACCCCTCCAACAGTTTACAGAACCTATTGTTCTTACTATTGGCTACTCACAGCCCTATCTCTGGTTGTGTGTCTCCCAGGTTACCCCACAATTAGTCACGCACCCATCTGAGGACCAACATCCTCGCAGGGACGTCACTGTCAGATCCACCTGGACAACCCGATTGTTCAGGCGGACCACCTACCCCATATCTCCCTCTCCTACATCCTGTCACTTTCTCACTCAATCTCTTCTACCTTCACTAATCTATCCTCGCTGCTACCTATTGTGATATATAAGATTTGGACTCGTAACCGGTTCAGCTTCCTAATATATATTTTGAGTTGTGATTACAGGCGCGCGGTGCCGTCTCTCTCTGGACCTGTCAAATGGCCTACTCAGCACTTGGCAGAACACCGAAACTGGTGTCTCACAATGTACAGGGGTTGAACATCCCCGAGAAACGTTCCACCCTGCTCCGCGAACTCAAAAAGGGTAAGCCTAAAATTGTTTTTTTACAAGAAACTCACTTTAAGACACACCAGGTTCCCAGGCTCACCGACTCCTATTTTACCGAGGCACACCACTCTACTAATGACTCTTTCAAATCCAAGGGGGTGTCCATCTTGCTCAGCAAGGACGCCACCTTTGAGGTTACTGACAAGTTGATTGACCCGGAGGGGAGGTATATTCTCCTCAAAGGGACCCTAGCAGGAACGCCCACCACACTGGCGAACGTGTATTTCCCTAACACGGGTCACTTAACATTTTGTAGACAACTAGTGGAAACCCTGTTAGCCTTTAGCACAGGACGTTTAATTCTGGGCGGTGACTTCAACATCCCCTTAGACCCATTACTGGACACATCCTCAGGGAAAACATACATTACATTTCAAATTTTAAAACAGATCAAGAAACTCCTGCACAAACTAGAATTAGTAGACACTTGGCGATATCTACACCCGAACGATAAAGACTTCTCCTTTTTCTCAGTACCGCATAACCGCCATTCCAGAATTGACTACCTATTTATTACACAGAGAGACCTACATTCAGTCACAGAAGCCAACATAGGCATACAATCAATATCCGATCATGCTCCAATCTCACTGGATCTTGACTTAACCACAAACAATAGAAGCTCCCCACAATGGAGATTGAACTCCTCCCTTTTGACTGATCCAACACTACTTCCACAAATACACGCGGCCCTTAAGGAATTCTTCACACTGAACGCTACACCCGATGCGACCCCACTGACTATTTGGGAGGCACATAAGTGCAACATTAGGGGACTCCTGATGAGCCTTGGGGCCCGCAGGAAAAGAGAGAGAGAAGCTGAAATCCGAACATTATCACAAAAAATCAAGGCCCTAGAAACACTACACAAGCAGTCCCTATCTACACACTCGGCCACGGAACTCCTTGAAGCTAGAGAAGCACTCAGACAATTGCTGGAGAATAAGACTAAACGCATCCTCTTTTTAAAAAAAAAGATATATTACGAACAGGGAGACAAGGCTGGACACATGCTGGCGAGAGCGTTAAAAGACTTGACCACCAATAACACAATTCTCGGCATCCGAGACAAAGACGGAAACTTAGATAGGACAACGACCAAAATAGCACAACACTTCCAGGACTACTATAACAACCTGTATAACTTACCTTCACCACATAGACCCCCTGACCTCAAAGGGCACAGACACCAGATAATCAAAAACTTCATTGAAGATTCTAACCTACCATCCCTACAGATGGAGGATTCCTCTGAACTAGACAAACCCATAGACCAATCAGAGATCAAATGGGCCATAAAGGAACTAAAGACTAGTAAGAGCCCTGGACCAGACGGCTATACCACCATATACTATAAGACCTTCGCTGATACGCTGACCCCTCATTTGCAAACTGCCCTGAACTCACTTGCTGACGGACGACCAGTCTCCCCAGACTTCCTGTCAGCCAACATAGCGGTGATCCCAAAGCCCGATAAGGACCTGACACAATGCTCGAGCTATAGGCCTATCTCACTGCTAAACCTAGACGTAAAGCTCATGGCGAAAATTCTAGCTACAAGACTGAAACCCCTACTCCATAAATTGATTGGACCAAGCCAGGCAGGTTTTATGCCAGGAAGAGAGGCCAGAGATAATGTCACAAAAGCTCTTAACCTGATCCAGGCGGCCCATGAGCGAAAGATCGAGGGTCTTCTCCTGTCCACCGACGCTGAGAAGGCCTTCGATCGAGTAGCCTGGGACTACATGCTCGCAACATGTAGACACATAGGTCTAGGCCCAGGGATGATGAACTGGATCTCTTCCCTATACCAAAACCCCTCAGCTAGACTAAAGATCAATGGGACCCTTTCAAACAAAGTAGACATAAAAAATGGCACGAGACAGGGGTGCCCCCTGTCACCTATACTTTTCATCATCACACTAGAGCCATTCATAAGGAAGATCCTAGCAAATAGTTCTATACACGGCTACGAGATTGCAGGCAGGGAGTACAAAATAGCTGCTTACGCAGATGACCTAGCCTTCTTCCTGACAGAACCCCACATCTCGATCCCCTCCCTCTTGAAAGAGTTTAAATCCTTCGGGTATGTGTCCTATCTGAAGATAAATTACTCAAAGTCAGAAGCCCTTAATGTCACACTCCCCGGGGCCACACTCAAGGCCGCTATGGACAATAATCCCTTCAAGTGGGTCACTAAGGCAGTCAGGTATCTGGGAGTTTGGCTGACTCCTAAACTGACAGATATTTTCCCACGCAATTTCACACCACTTCTTAAATCAATAGGGGAGGATCTCGGCCGCTGGCACACCAGGATGTTCTCATGGTTTGGCAGGGCAGCCATCTGTAAAATGGTTATCCTGCCAAAAGTGCTATACCTGTTACGTACACTACCAATTAAACTACCTCAGAGTTTCCTCAGAACACTACAAGCTATCCAAATGAAATTCATATGGGCCCACAAAGCACCTCGTATCAAATTCTCACTACTCACTAAAACCAAAGCACAAGGAGGACTAGGCGTCCCAGACTACAAATCATACTACCATGCCACACATATCGCCAGAATCCTAGACTGGCACTGCCATGCGGACCTGAAGGACTGGGTATCACTAGAGAACGAATCAAGCCCGATTCCTCTGAAATACTCGCCCTGGATTTCACCAAATAAATACCCAGCAGAACTGAAAAAACACCCTCTCATAGGAACCACGTTAGGTATTTTCCACCTACTGGCCAAAAGAAATAGATCCTTCCACCCGTTAGGTCCCCTAACCCCGCTGTCAAATAACCCTGACTTCCCACCGGGCGTAAACAATAGAAATCTCATACGAGATGACAACAACTCACCACTCCTCGCTACACACTGTTTCAACAGAGGAGATATCATGGACTTCTCAGACCTTAAAACAGGGAATAATATACCTTCTTTACCCTTATGGACATACTTTCAGATGCGCACATATGCACACAATCAATCTAGGAAGGAACACTTCATCAGAGGTCTCACGGTCATGGAGTCGGTGTGCCTTAAGGGGGAGCAAATACCCAAAACTACCTCAACGGCCTATAGCTGGCTACAACAGGAGGACGCCCCCACACATGACAGGTTCAGAGAGAAATGGTCAGATGCCCTGGGCGTAGATATCACGGATTCGCAATGGGAGAGCGCCTGTATATTGGCACATAAAGGCTCCATCAGCACTAGGGCACAAGAAACGGCTTACAAGATTCTAACGCATTGGTATGCAACTCCGGTAAAGATTCACAAATGGTACCCACAGTCTAATGATATGTGTTGGAGATGTGGCAAAGAAAGGGGCACTCTCATACATATATGGTGGCATTGCGAGAAGCTGATGCCCTTCTGGAATGCAGTAACAGATCTAATATACCATATCACGGAGACCAGGCTTGTTTTAAACGCAGCAAACTGCTTATTGCATATTTCTAATTTTTCCATAAGCAAATATAAAAACTGTCTATCCAAATTCCTGCTGATAGCAGCTAACACAATCATTCCACTCCATTGGAAATCCACCTCGACCCCGACGGTGAAGGAGTGGCTCCATAAAATCTCTCACATCTGCGAGATGGAGGATACAAAAGCACAAGCTGAGGAAAAAGCTGAACGTTATCTCAAGACCTGGTCTCCCTGGTTTAACTACAGACTTACCCAGGAATACCTGGCACTGACCACATAGACGGGCAAGGCCAGAAGCTTATAACAATGTTGCCTACAGCACAGACAAAAACATCGATTTGATGTAACTTTTTAAATGCTGATATGTACTAATGAAGAAATACCTAGCTGAAGAAATATGTTTAGATCCACTTGCAGTTGTTAGCACAGGATAGCCTTTGCTTCTTTCTCTCTACTTCCTTTCTCTTCCCCCTTTAACACCCTAACTATCCTTACTTTTATTCATTCACCCCAAGTACATTCCCACAATGACTTTTGGGAAGCGGCTTTAGCTCCTAAGCAACACGAGCCAAGCCTCATTCAGCCAGCTATGGCCGAATAAAACAGTTTGAATATCACAGTTTAAATATGCAAATTGTTTCAAAAATGACCAAATGTTGTAACTGACCAATCATACCACAGCACTGTTCATATGTATCTTGACAATGTACTTCTGTTGAATCATTTGTATTCTGTTTACTCCTTAATAAACCTTTGAATGATAAAAAAAAAGATTTGTATTAATGTTAAATGACGTAAGATTTTTAGTAGTTTCAAATGGCATATTTTGACATATACATTAGCTGCTTTGCATACTTTACAAACTCTATACAAAGTTTTGAATTCTTCCTGAAACCAGTCACTAATATAGATGACTAGACCTGTGCGATTCGTTTTGTACGAATCAAAAATTCGTATGAATTTCTGGAAATTCGTACATTCGTACGAATCTGAAATACTAACTTTTATGCATACGAATTCTGGACGAAATTTCGCTTACAAATTTCGGAATTTCGGATCCCAATTAACAGAAACGTGACTGGTGTTTTGTTCACCAATCACTCAGAGGAAGTCAGCACAGCACGGGGATGGTGGGAACCCCGCATAATGGGCACAGCGGGTGTACACTCAACACAGGGATGGTGGGAACCCCGCATAATGGGCACAGCGGGTGTACACTCAACACAGGGATGGTGGGAACCCCGCATAATGGGCACAGCAGGTGTACACTCAACACAGGTACGGTGGGAACCCCTCATAATGGGCACAGCAGGTGTACAGACCTGGGAACTCAGCACAGGGATGGTGGGAACCCCTCATAATGATAAATTCGTCATAACAAACTTTAGTTGTGTTAACTTTTTGTTAAAATAACGAAAGTTTAAAAACCCAGGAAGTCAGCACAGCACATGGATGGTGGAAACCCCTCATAATGATAAATTCATCATAACAAACTTTTGTTATTTTAACGAAAAGTTTACGAACGAAAATTCTAATGAAAAAAATAAAAATAAAATTGTGTCCGAAATTAAATTCGGATTCTTATGAAATACTATTTTTTTTTAATACGAAATGGAACGGAACGAAACAAAACAAATTTTTTGACAGCACCCATGTCTATAGGAGACCTAAAGGTAATTTGAGAAGCTGGTATAGCTGCATGCTCAGGACTCTGAAGAAAAAACACTTCCTGATACTTACATTTGGATCTAGACTTAGAACACACCAAGCAGCAAAAGCGTGAGTAGAAATGTAATGTATTTATTTATATGACACTGTTGTCTATGGCCAGCAATTGGCAAAGATTTTATACTTCCTCCAATGCACATGGACATTTTGAATCAAGCATATAACTAGAGTGGGTCCGTAGTATTCATCAATTCTAAGGCGGGCACTATATGACTATCGCTCATGACCGTAAAAACCGGGCACTATATGACTATCGCTCCTGACCTTAAAGGAAACCTGTCATAAGAAAATCAGGGAGGCTATTATTGCTGATTATTCCTTCTGAAAATGCTAGTTCTCTGGCTGCCATACTTGCACATTGTATGTGTGAACCTGTAGATTGGAGATGTTGGATTCAAGCACTGTGTCGTTTTTTTTCTTATATGAAGAGAACATGGGGTATACTATACTCAAATTAATGAAACACCACACTATGTGTTATGAATTCAATATAATTTGCTTTCCCATATCACATATCACTACACATTTAATAGTAACAAAGACACACAAGGACTTGTAACTTAAAATAACTTAATAGAAGGAATTTTACTGAGAACTCTCTATAATACTGGACTAGTACAGGAATAATAAAGCAGCGTGTGTACTACAATTTTACATTGTAATATTCTTGGTGAGTTTTGATAGTTGCATTGTGAGCGGTGTAAGGGAGTCGGTGACCATTGTCAATATAAAATGGTTTGTCTCAACCCACTAACTGCCATAGAAAATAAAGGAAAAATGTTTAAAAGAAAACAAATGCAGCCATCACATCTAGGAATATGTAAAAGCAATATAATACATTTTTGTTTTTTGGATTTAATACCACTTTAACAGCTACTGGGTAATAATCTATTGGGCTATGTAAAAACTACTGGGCGCTGCAATCTTACTACTGGACAATGTAATTAACAACAGCTGGGCTCTGTGAAAACCCTGTTAGGCACTATAATACCATTGCTGGCACTGGAATAACCACTACTGGGTACCGAGCTACTGGGCACTGTGATAACAATACTGGGCATTGCAATATCAAGTGCTGGGCACTGTGAGGACACTTGTGGGCTCTGCAATAACACCGCTGGGCACTGTGATAACAATCTACTGGGCACTGCGAAAACTGCTTGGTTCATCTTGTAACTGCTGGGTACTGTTGTAGCTGCTGGGCACTGAGAGAAGCCGTGTACAGTGTACAGTGAGAATGGCAGGGCGTGGTCAGAACTGCTATGCTCTGTAAAAAGGTTGGTCTAGGGCAGTGATGGCGAACCTTGGCATGATGCTCAACTACACTGCAGAGTGCATGAGCATCAAGGGAAATGTAGTTCCAAAACACCTGGGGAGCCAAGGTTCGCCATCACTGGTCTAGGGTCTGATGTATAGATCAGCAAAAAAAAATAAAGAAGGTTTGCAATATGACAGTATACCAACATTTTGAGTATCCTCATTAGGTTAGTGGTAAACATGCCCTCCATGAGGACATGCGACACATTGAACATCCGGCTCCATGTATTCGTTCCTCAAGCAGCTATTTAAGGCTGAGCAAGTTGTTCATTTAGAAGCCCATATTCTAAATAACCAACTTGCAACATTGTGGAGCATTAACAACTTGGAGAGGAGTCTGGGCTTTATCCATCAACTGCAGTATGAGAACAGTATAGAGGAGGGTATATATATGAAGGTACAGGAGTCCAGGGTAAGTAGCTGGGTTATGGTCAGAAGAAAGGGTAGATCAGGGTGGAGGATAAATTGTTAGGGATGCTAGTCCTGATTTGGTAAGTATACCCCGATAAATATGCCCAGTTGTATGTTGAGGATATCAGCTCAGGGGTACCATTACTAGAGCAGAATAAGTCCACTAGCTGCCAGGGGTGTTACTTTTCTATGGACAGGAGTTGATAGACAAAGATAAAGAAATACTGGTGGTAGGGGATTCCAGAGTAATCTGTCAAAAAGACTGTGATTACCAAACAGTATGTTGTTTACCAAGCAATTGGGTTCAACACATTGCAAGTCAGTAGAACAGTTTGTTGGGTAGGGTTGAGAGGACCAAGCTATTATGGCACAGTGTGGTACTAATGACAAAGTCTGAAGATGAAAACAAATAAAGGGACTTAGGTACTAAGCAAAAATGACCTCAAGGTAGTCCCTCTGCCATGACCTACACCAGAGAGGTCTGCTGGAGCTAAGAGAATTGAAAAAATGGCTGAGGAACTGGTGTAAGAAGGAAAGTTCATTGAGAACTGGGCTCACTTTCAGTCAGTTACTGGCTCTACAGTAGGGATAAACGGCACATAAATGAGAAGGGTGCAGCTCTGTTGGGAGAATAAATAGTTAAAAGTTTGGAGAGGTTTTTTAAACTAGGCCATGGGGGAAGAGTCAGAAAGGTATCTACCACGACCAAGGCAGGAGGTTTGCCTGAAGCTAACTGTAATCAAAGAGTAAGCAGCAATAAATTACTAAACACAAGTAAAAAAAGTAAAAGGTATATACACATATGCTAGTCTGGCTAACAAGATGGAAAAGCTAGAACAACTGCTATTTGAGAAACATTCTGACATCATGGGCGTATCAGAAACCTGGTTAGACAACTCACATGACTGGGCTGTAAATATCCAACAGTACACACTGTTTCGGAAGGACAGGTTAGGTAGGAAAGAGGAGGGACATGTCTGTATGTCAAGAACAATCTGAAGTGTGAGAGATGATATAATTAATTCGACTTGTGAAGGTGAGGAATTGTTATGTCTGGAGCGTCACGTGAATGAAAAATATTTTAAATTACTGATGGATGTTTGATATAAGCCCCTTAATATAAAAGGGTAAATGCGATTGCTCTGAGATTGAAATGTCGTAACGGAAGTTATAGAATACTTCACATATCCTGATATTGATTGGACAAACAGAACTTCACACTAATGCCTGGTACACACAATGAGATTATCGGACGAACAATCATCCGTTTTTTTTTTGCATGCTAATCTCAGATTGAATCCGATGAGTTTACTAAAATCACAAAAATGTTAGTACGACAGAATAAAAATTTGGAAGTGATGTCATGTGTTGTAATGCATTTGTACTGCATTTTTGAAGGACGGCTGTACTGATTAAACGAAAATTTGTATGATCTGGCATCGTACAAAGAACATTTTCATGCATCTCGAAATCTCAGTGCTTACGATCAGATTATCGTACGATCGCTCCGAAATCTGTATTTTTCGTACAATTTTCTGATCACGTGTACCAAGCATAAGACTCTACATTTCTTGAATGTGTTCCAGCTAATTTTTTAATGGGTCAAAAAGTAGAAGCCATAACTAGAAAACATGCTCTCTTGAACCTACTAATTTCAAATAACACATAGCTGCTTGCAGATGGGGAAATTAGGGACAACTTGCAGCAACAGTGAACATAGAATAGTCTATGCGGCTAATTAGAGGAAAGACAGACACGTTGGTATAACAAGAACCTTAAAGGCTAACTTTAAAGCGTAACTTCACTTTTGTTGAGAAAAAAAAAGCATTCCCCTCTGGGTGATTTATGTACAGTGCAGGGGTTTTACCAAACTTTGTTGCAGATTCCTATGTTTTTTTATTCTGAAGAAATCACTGTTTGTTCCCCTGTGCTGAGTCTAATGGGAGTGGTTTCATAATTATCAATCATCTGTAGCAGCTGCAAGGCACTAATGAGGAAAGCTGCTAAGCCTGCATTCCTTTAGATGTGATTTTTTTTTTTTTTTTCTTTGGGAGTATTGTACCAAAAATTACATTTTTGTTGCAGGGGATGCCTGAAATCAAACTTGGTGCGGACTTCTGGGAAAATCAGTGAGCCAATCACATAAGCAGGAAATTATGTTTTCAGTGGGGCGTTTTGTATACATTCTGTGTACAGAACACCTCCAGGTAGCCATTATGCATTGCATTTTAAGAAAATTACAGAGCTGCAGATTGAAAGAAGGGTCATTTTTATTAACATTCAATTACAATATGACTTGTGTAGCAATTGTATAAACAATATAATTTTATATTTATTTTGCTAGTTCCTTCCCACAAAAGTGGAGTTACCCTTTAATAAGCTGTGTTACTGCGATTACTGTGAGGCTGGGTTCACACTGCAGTACGGAGCGGCTCACAGCAGGGGTCCAGTGCGTCCCCGTTTGTTCCCCTACTCCCCGCGCACCCCTATCGGGATCCTGCTGTGCGCGGGAGGGTCGAGGGCCAGCTTCTCTGGAGATGCCAGAGAATGTGTGAGCTACAGATGAGTCACGGAAGGGGTGACAAAGGGGGCGCCCTTGATGACTTCCGGTCTTCTCTCTCTTCGGCGGCGGGCGGGCGGGGTCTCTGCGTCGATCGTCGTCACGCCGCACTGTCTCCTGGGATCTGGTGTCATTGATCCCAGGAGTCAGTGCGGGCATCTTCCGAAATCTCGCAAGATTTCGGCCACATCTTCCGAAATCTCCCGAGATTTCGGCCACATCTGCCGAAATCTCGTGAGATGTCGGCAGATGTGCCGTTACTGCGCACGCGCGAGTAACGGCGGTGCATGCTGGGCCATCTAAAGTGCCTGTGGGGCCTGTGGGCCCACAGGCAAGATGGACCCCAGCAGACAAGAAGAAGACAAGAAGAAGATGAAGATGAAAACCGGCGGCGATCGAGATGGAAGATGGAACAGGTAAGTCCCCCAATTGAGCTATATGCCCTTGGCATATAGCCCAAAAAAAAAAAAAAAGAGTGCAGAACCGCTTTAAACGAACCGGGACCCTTCAAGTAATAGTTGAAGGAGTGAAAGAAGAGAAAGAGGAAGATTGAGAGAAGTGGGAAAGAAGAGGAGGTGTAGGCAGAAGGGGGGGGGGGGTTGGGGGGGGATAGTTTCAGAAGGGATCCCTCGCGGAGAGGGGGTGGGGAATGTGTGCTACCATAGTCGAGAAAATGTCAGAGCCGTCTCATAATAGGATTAGCGATACCCCTGTGTAATGAGCCCAAGGTTCCCAAATGAGGTGGAACTTGTCAGTGGAATCCAGTATGGAGTGGGCGATTTTTTCTTGCGACATTATCCAAGAGATTTTTTGTTTCGCGCGGCAAAATGAGACCGAGGGCATTTTCCATGCATGGGCTATAGTAATTTTGGCACCCAGGAGAATGAAGTGGATGAGCGAGCGGGTTAATTTAGGGACCAGTGGGATAGCTTCGTTGAGGAGTGCTATGGTTGGGTCCTGGGGCACTTTGTAGCCTGTTACCTTACGGATGAGATTAAAAATTTTGTTCCAAAAGCTCCTGATTTTAGGGCATTCCCAAAGTGTGTGTAGAAGAGAGCCTAAGATGCCGCAACCCCTGAAGCAGAGGGGAGAGGACTGCGGGTAAAATTTTGCAAGGCGGGTAGGTACCAGATACCATCTAGATAGTACCTTGATGTCCGCTTCCATAAGGGAAGTGTTTAGGATACCTTTAAATGAGCGAAAGAAATTTGTGTGCCAAGTGTCCAGGTCCCATTCAAACTGGAGGTCTTGAGTGACTAGAGGAAGCTCTCGCGCTACTTTGAGTAGATAGAAAGGTCAACGTTATCGCTAATAAAGTGCATGCAGCAAAGTGAATAGTGTTCACAAAGGCACTTATAAAGAAAAGATGAATGAAGAAACTTCGCGTATACTAGATGGAATGGAAAGGTGAGTATTGACTAGGTCCTAGACGGATGGCTAGTCAAGGTGGGTAACTAGGACCAAT
The DNA here is from genome assembly GCA_028564925.1 of Lithobates sylvaticus. Classification (NCBI taxonomy): domain Eukaryota; kingdom Metazoa; phylum Chordata; class Amphibia; order Anura; family Ranidae; genus Lithobates; species Lithobates sylvaticus. Next base: position 97,980,574 of record CM053037.1, on the reverse strand, counting down.
AGATTCACACTATGGCCAAAAGGGAGATAAATTGCCAAGAAAAAGTGCATATAAAGTGAACAAGTGACATCAAATAAATAATTAGCCAGTAAAAATCAATAGAAAATGCGTGACTAGGTAACAGTGATCGTTAAATAAATAATGCATGCACATCAATAAAGTGCTAGGAATATAATAATCAGTGATAATCAATGTAATAAAGGTAAAAGCAATCCTGTAAGACAATCTTGTGATCATAAAGTGATGATAAAAATAGTATGCAATAAAACCATTAAAAATGGTGAGTGATAAAGATCAATGAATAATAAAAATCAATGGTGATAAAAATCCATAAATAAAAATGTGTTCTAGAAAGGTATTGGGGTCCTGTGATTAATAAAACAATAACTGTCGTGGGAATATATGTGTAAATATCCAAAAAATGTGGTAAGGTGAAACAGCTGGTTGGATAAGTAAAAACGTCCAAAGGATAAATCGCAACACCACACCAGTAGAGGCCCCTCTTTTCTTCCTTTCCCCCTATCCTGATATGCTCGTGTGCTGAGACACACAGCAGTCTTTTAGGTTTGGAGGTTTGTGCCATTAAAGGAGAAGGATAAGACTGGACCCCACAGGAGAGCATTTTGATCCCCGTCACTAATCCTGGGGCGTATGCTGATACCCCTACAAAGCTGATCTTTATCTGCCTAGAGGTAAGAGTTCTGGGAGACCAGAGAAGGAGTTACCCTATGAATAGATCAATATCAGCATGAATACTGCTACATATCAACAATACAGAAAAAGATATATTTAAACATATAGAACTACCTGTGGAATTTCCACTCATTCCATTAAGAGACAGCAGTCTCTTCCTTTCCTACATTTAGTGGATTGGTTTCTCGTGGAAATATTTCCACGTTTTCAGGATACTTCTTATATATGTGATTTTTTCTACCTGGACTCTTTGCGATTTATCCTTTGGACGTTTTTACTTATCCAACCAGCTGTTTCACCTTACCACATTTTTTGGATATTTACACATATATTCCCACGACAGTTATTGTTTTATTAATCACGGGACCCCAATACCTTTCTAGAACACATTTTTATTTATGGATTTTTATCACCATTGATTTTTTTTATTCATTGATCTTTATCACTCACCATTTTTAATGGTTTTATTGCATACTATTTTTATCATCACTTTATGATCACAAGATTGTCTTACAGGATTGCTTTTACCTTTATTACATTGATTATCACTGATTATTATATTCCTAGCACTTTATTGATGTGCATGCAATATTTATTTAACGATCACTGTTACCTAGTCACGCATTTTCTATTGTTTTTTACTGGCTAATTATTTATTTGATGTCACTTGTTCACTTTATATGCACTATTTCTTGGCAATTTATCTCCCTTTTGGCCATAGTGTGAATCTATTGGTCCTAGTTACCCACCTTGACTAGCCATCCGTCTAGGACCTAGTCAATACTCACCTTTCCATTCCATCTAGTATGCGCAAAGTTTCTTCATTCATCCAAACTGGAGGTCTTGCTCCCACTTCAACATATAATTCGCTTTGCCCTGAGGTTCAGCAAGCGCTAAGCAAGAGTAGATCAGGGAGATGCCCCCCCTGACGCCCATGGCTGAAGAGCACCAAAACTTATACTGGGTGACCGAGAGCGGGCTGTCTGAGCTGCCCCAGATCTTGTGTAAGAAATGTCGTAGCTGGTAGTACTGGTACGTTTCCGAGGGGGGCAATTCTAACTTGGATATGCAATATTTGAGTGATATGGGGCCGTCGTTATTAAAAAATTGCCCAATCCTGTACAGGCCCTTATCGAGCCACCATGCAAAAGCCTTGATGTTCAGCCCCGGTTGGAAATGGGGGTTGTTGAAGATGTGAGCGAGGGGATGCCAGGGGGATATCAAAGAGGTGTGTTTTTGTAGGGAGTCACTTAGGGACATTGAGTGTGATAGGGTGGGAGAGAGGATCGCCGGGCGATCCTTACGGGGTCTCCAGGCTAGGTAGTCCAGAGTGTGATTGGGAGTAGCTTGCCGTTCAATTTCCACCCAGTCAGGTTTCGGGGTCTTGGAGTAGATAGCAGAGAATTGGCAGAGTTGTGCAGCTTGGTAATACTTCCAGAGGTTTGGAAGGCCTAGCCCCCCCTTTTTCTTTGCTCTGAACAGCACTTTATTGGGAAGACGATGGCCCTTGCCTCCCCAGATAAACTTAATGAGAGTGGCCTGGAATCTGTCCAGATCCCGTTTTCTAACGGGGATTGGCAATGACCTGAAAAGGTATAGTAGTCTGGGGAGGAGGGTCATTTTTACAGAATTGACTCTGCCCAGCCAGGACAGCTTGTAGAGGGACCATTGTGCTAGGTCGTCTGAGAGTTTTTTTAACATGGGGGTATAGTTGAGTTGGTATAGGAGGTCTATTTTGGGGGTAAGGAAGACCCCTAAATAGGGTAGGGAGGAGGAGTTCCAGGAAAAGGGGAATTCGTCTTTGAGTCTGTCTACAATGTGTTGGGGGGTTGTAATATTGAGGGCCAGAGACTTTGACATATTAACCTTAAGACCTGATACCGATCCAAAGGAGTTAAGCAGGTGGAGAACCTTAGGGGTCGAAGTAAGGGGGGAAGTGAGGAAAAGGAGGACATCGTCCGCAAAGAGGGCACATTTGTGGGTCTGATTGCCGCATACTACTCCGCTAATATCGGGGTCTTGTCTTATTGCTGAAGCTAAAGTCTCAATCGCTATAGCGAAGAGTAAAGGAGAAAGAGGGCAGCCCTGTCTGGTACCTTTAAGGATTGGAATTTGTTTGGATAGGTGACCCTGCAATTTAATCTGGGCTTTCGGGGAAGAGTATAGGGAGGAAAGTGTTTGTATGAAATTAGGGCCGAAGCCCCAACGGTCAAGCATGGTAAAGAGGTAAGGCCAGGTGACTGTGTCGAAGGCCTTCTGTAGATCGATCGACAGGATGTAGCCTGATTGGGAAGGGTTGCCATCCCAAGCAGATTGTAGGAGGGATATTAAGTCTATTGCTCTCCTAATCTGGTCCGGCCCCTGTCTCCCAGGTATGAAGCCCACCTGATCCTTATGTACGTAAGACGCAATAAAGGAGGCCATTCTGTTGGCCAGGATTTTTGTCATGATTTTAAGGTCATTGTTAATTAGTGATATTGGCCTGTAGTTGCTCACCTCACTAGTGTCTTTTCCTTGTTTAGGAATCACAGAAATAAAAGCTAAATTAGCTGCAGGTTCTAGGGGGGAGCCATCACGCAGTGAGTTGAAGAGCCGGACCAGACGAGGAGAGAGGATCTCGGAGAAGGTTTTGTAGTATTTGGCTGAGAACCCGTCAGGGCCTGGGGCAGAATCTGTCTTGAGGTTTTTGATAACCTCTTGAACCTCTTCTGTTGTAAAAGGGGCTTCCAACATGGATCTGTGGGAATCTGAAAGCTTCGGGAGAATAATGTTTTCCAGGAAGGAGTCTAGGGGGCCTGGGTCATCGGAGGCAGGGGAGGAATAGAGATTTGAGTAGAACGCATGAAAGGTATCGAGAATCTTTTGGGGATTCTGGGAGAGGGCTCCCGAGATTGTTTTGATCTTGGGAAGTGTGAAATTTTTCATCTTGGGGGTGAGTTTCGTCGCTAGCCTAGGGCCAATTTTATCGGCTTGTAAGTAGTATCTGCCACCTAGCCAGAGTAGGTGTTTGTCAGCACTAGTGGTGAGGGCTAAATTTAGGGCAAGCCGGGAGGTTTCCAGCTGGGCAAGGCTAGCTGGGGAGGGTTTGGCTTTATGGGCTTCCCATTCACAGTTTCAAGTCCAATTTCAGCCAACATTTTTGGCTGAATTCGGACCTGAAACGGACCAAAAGATGCACAGGACTCCTGACATGCAAATTGGATGCGGAAAAACCTGCATCCGATTCACATAGTGTGAACCCAGCCTAAACAGGACCAAATTTTTTTGAACAAAGAATACCAAGGACATATGGGAGCGTTTTAAACAAAGGCATTTGCTGGTGCATTCTATTGTGTAACAAATATAAAAGAACAAAAATCAAACAGGAGAGGCTAATATCTAGGGTAAAAATACATATTAAAATAAAGAAAATGTGATTTAAAAATTTAGGACAAAAGGGTCACTATCGGCATTTCAAAACTACAAGGAATGCAACAGAAAATGCAAGAATGCAACCAGGGCAGCTAAAAAAAAATGTCAAAAGCATATTGCTACAGAAAGTAAAAAGAACCCAACAATTCTTGTTTTCTTATTGTTATATAACTATATTCATAGTTAAAAGGTAAGGACAGCACACATAGGCCACATCAAGGATGAACAGGGGAAGTTGGTTACAAGTGACAGGGAGAAGGCAGATATATTAAATACATTATACTCTTCCGCTTAAACAGATGAAAAAGATGGGTCTAATAAAAAATTATAATGCTAATAGCATTAGCTCTTAGTCCCATCCTGATTGGTGGCCCCGTTGTCCTCTAAGCGCACTTATGTATGCTGGCTGTAGCTGCACACAATTTTAAAGCCCAAATTATGGGCATTCTTGTGCGGGAAGGCACAGCCAGCACACAATTCCTGACTCCCTATCTAAGCTATCAGCTCTGCTTTTTTTTATTTATAATAGTAAAAGGTTACTCAGAGATGCGGCTCTGTGTAACTTATCTTGCAGTGCCCTGGATGTGTAAAAGCAGCCACAGATATTTTTACCTTTTAGAGTAACCTTTTAATATTACGAATGATCAGGCAGTGCTCATTGTTCTTAGACATGTGCACAACAAAAAAATTGTTTATTTTAGTTTCGTTTTTTTCGTTTCCGAACAAAATTCGTTTATTTTCGTTTTTTTCGTTTACGTTGATTCGTAACGATTCGTAAGTCGTCGGTGTTCGTATTCGTAATGATTCGTAAGTCGTCGGTGTTCGTATTCGTAACGATTCGTACATTCGTAAGAGTTATTTTTTCGTTTATTCGTTTTTTCGAAATTCGGACGCATTCGTATTTATTCGAAATTCGGACGCATTTGTATTTATTCTAACGTTCGTAATCATAGCATAATTCATAATTTAATGTAATGTGTATGCTATTATTACATTTTAAGAGACACGGAAATTACGAATCGAAAAAAAAAATTACGAATCGAAAAAAAAAGTTACGAATGTACGAATTTTTTCGTTCAATCAATTCGAAGCATGTTAAGCAACGCCATTGTAAGAGACACAGAAAATTACGATTAAAAAAAAAAAAGTTACGAATGTACAAATTTTTTCGTTCAATCCATTTGAAGCACGTTAAGCAGCACCATTGTAAGGGACACGGAAAATTACCAATTCAACAAAAAAAAAAAGTTACGAATGTACAAATTTTTTCGTTCATTTTCCTGTTTTTGTTTTTCGGATTTTCTTTATTCGTACATTCGTTGTTTCTAATTAGTTTTTTTCGGATTTTCATTGTTTTTCGGATTCGTTCGATTCGAACGATTCGTTATTCGGATTCGTTCGATCCGTTCATTCATACGAAAACGAACAAACAAAAAAATAAAAATAAACGAATTGCACATGTCTATTGTTCATTTATAATAGTGACAGCTCACTTAGCCACCACTGGGCTAAACACTTGCGACTGCACAATGGGGCTTTGTGACTTTCAGCCATCCTATAACAGTCAACCTGCTAATGCCTAGCACAAGGTTTCTCAACTAGGGTTCCTCCAAAGATTACTAGGGGTTCCTTGAGCAATAAGCAATCTCTGCCCCTCAGATAAGTTCCCACTGACGCCATTGATCTTTTTAGCTATCTATTAGGGGGTAATTATTCCCAATGACCACACCTCTAATGTAAGGAGCATTCTTCCCACTAACCATCACTCTAATGTATCATAAGTTGTACATATAGTAATTTTTTAGCAGGGGATCCCTGAGACCGTAAATATATGTTAAGGGTTCTTCTGCGTTGAAAAGGTTGAGAAAGGCTGGCCTAGGAAGTGAAAGGTAAAGCAGAACTAGCTGTCCTTTTCACTTTCTGGGTTTTTATTTTAAAACATAGAATTACAATAGCTGTTGGAATATTATTTCATAGAAAACAGAGAATAACTGGAAACAGCATTTCATAGATATCTAGGGTTATCATGAGCCCTTACTTGGCTTTTTCCCTTCAACAACCATTAAAGCCCTGATGAAAGCCCCTGAAATTCTGCTAGTTTGTTCTGCTTCATTGCTCTCATGTCCATGCTTGCTCTCACCCCTGTTAACTACAATGTATCTCCAGTAAATCCAAAGTTATCTGCACAAAGGACTCATAAACCCAATATAGGCAGTCCCTGGGTTACAAACATAGACTTACAAATGACTCATACTTACAAAATGGAGGGAGACAACAGGAAGTAAGAGGAAATCTACCCCTAGGGGGAAATTCACTCCTGTAAGCCCCGTACACATGGTCGGACATTCCGATCCCCAAATCCGTCGGATAATTTCCGACGGATTTTGTCCGAAACTGGTGTTGCACACACACGGTCGGACAAAGTTGTCGAAAAATCCGATCATTCTGAACGAGGTGACGTACAAAATGTACAACGGGATTACGTACAGGGCAGTAGCCAATAGATTTTGTCTCCAAATTTCTTCTGAGCATGCGTGGCACTTTGTGCGTCGGAATTCTGTACACACGATCAGAAAAAGTCCGATCGGATTTTGTTGTCGGAAAATTTTAGATCCTGTTCTCAAATTCCGACGGAAAAAGTCCGCTAGAGCCCACACATGATCGGATTTTCTGACAACATAATCCGATCGGACTTTCTCCATCGGAATATCCGACCGTGTGTACGGGGCATAAGGAGTAAAGCCAGAAACAGCAGCTGTAAAAACGTCCACAATTTTTTTTTGGCAGCCAATAAACTCTCCAGCATGTTATCCTGGCTGTCCATACACACATAAGCTGTTATCAGCAGTTTTTGGCAGGGGTGTTTTCTGGCTGGAAACAACCCCCAGAACTAGAGGAGTTTTTCAGCTGTAAAAATGCTCTAGCTCTGAAAACAGCTTAAAAATGCCAAAAAATACTGCTATTCTGCATTTATCAGCATTTTTGAGCCATAAGCTTTTATGGGAGTATAGTTTTGCTAAAAAAAGCTAAGAAACACTACAGCTAAAAAACGCCAAAAAAAGCAGAAAAACTCACTCTACAGCTACAGCTTTCTACAGCTAACATTACTGGCTTTTTTATAACATCCAGTGTGCATGAGGTCTAATGCCACGTACACACGGTCGGAATTCTCGTTGGAAAAAGCTCTGATGGTTTTCCCGTCGGAATTCCGACGGAATTTCGCTCAAACAGTCTTGCCTACACACGGTCACACCAAATTCCGACGGTCAATAACACCACGCCTTAAAAAACGTTCGACTGCACTATAAAAGGGAAGTTTAATGCTTCTGAGCATGCGTCAAATTGTTTCCGAGCATGCGTGTCGGAATTGCATACACACGATCGGAAAATCGGATAGAAAGGTTTTCCGTCGGAAAAATGAAGAACAGGTTCTCAATCCAATGACATAAAAAGACCGATTAGCATACACACGGTCGGAAAATCCGATGAAAAGCTCTCATCGGACTGTTTCCATTGGAAATTCCGACCGTGTGTACACGGCATAAGAGTTACAATAGGAAAAAGGTGTCTCCACTGAAGCTTTTTCACCAATCCTTGTTTCCACAACAACACAAAATGTTTAAAATTCAATTGTCACAGGGACAGAAAGTGAGGTGAAATGTTCTGAACAGGGGCACAGACAGCAAAACAAACATTACAGGGGTGTTAACCCTTCTCTATGCTATCCAAAAAAATAAAAATAATTTTTTGGCTGCAGTTACACTTAAAAAATATACCTGTGCCAACTTACATACAAAATCAACTTAGGTTCTTATCTTGTTTGTAACCTGGGGACTACCTGTAGTTCAACCCATATAACTTTTTATTTAATTAAAGGAAGCAGCAGTGACGTAAACCATAAAATCCTCCATATCAAAAAATAGACAAATTCAAGCCATAAAACAGGCTCTTTTTTGAAGCCTAGAGTACTCCAGTTGCAAATATGGCTGCCCCCATCTACCTATGTAATCAAGGTTTTAAAAACATTTTTGTGCATTGGTAAGATCATCTGTGTAATGCTGGTTCTTTAAAATGTCTATCTAAAAAAAATTAACAAGGCAAAAGCTGCCCTTTAAGGGTCTTGAGTCCTGAAGGTCAAATCGAGATACATGTAAAATAATGCATTTGGGTGGCATAAATATGAATGCAATCTATACACTAAGGGGAGAACCTCTGGGGGAATCTAGGATGGAAAAGGACCTGGGGGTCCTAGTAGATGATAGGCTCAGCAATGGCATGCAATGCCAAGCTGCTGCTAACAAAACAAACACAATATTGGCAAGCATTAAAAAGGGGATTAATTCCAGAGATAAAACGATAATTCTCCGGTTCTACAAGACTCTGGTCCGGCCACACCTAGAGTATGCTGTCCAGTTCTGGGCACCAGTGCTCAGGAAGGATGTACTGGAAATGGAGCAAGTACAAAGATATTAGTTATGATGAAAGGTTGCAAGCACTGAACTTATTCTCTCTGGAGAAGAGACGCTTGAGAGGGGATATGATTTCAATTTACAAATACCATACTGGTGACTAGGGAGGAGCCGAACACCCCCGGGGGTTCGGTTCGCACCAGAACCTGCGAACGGACCGAAGGTTCTCGCGAACGTTAGAACCCTATTAGTTACAATGGACGCGAACGGTCGAAATCTAAAGTGCTAATTATAATGGTCAATATGCATGTTATTGTCATAAAACAGGTTTGGGGACCCGGGTCCTGCCCCAGGGGACATGTATCAATGCAAAAAGAAGTTTTAAAAATGGACGTTTTTTTTTAATGATGCATAAAGTATGCCTGTGAAGTGGCATGTGTTTCCCGTGTTTAGAACTGTCCCTGCAAAAAATTACATTTGTAAAGGAAAAAAATAAGCCATTTAAAACTGCTTGTGGCTTTAATGTCATGTCTTGTCCTGGCAATATGGATGAAAATCTTTAAGAAAAATGGCATGGCTACCCCATCATCCCCCCCCCCCCCCCACCCCAGCCCATTACCAGCCCCTTTGGGTCTTGTATGGATATTAAGGGGAACCCTGCACCCAAAATAAGACCCTATACCTACAACCCTAAATACTCTGAACAGCAGTATACAGGTGGTGCAAACAAAACAGGGACTGTAGGTTTGTTCTTAAGTAGAATCTGTTTGTAATTTTGAACAGGTAAATTTGCCCCTGTAATATTTGTTTTGCTGTCTGTGCACCTGTTCAGAACATTTCACATCACTTTCCGTCGCAATGACGAATGTTTTTGGAAAAGTGTGGTTTTTATTGAAACAAGAATTGATGATAAAGCATCAGTAGAGAGGAGATACCCTTTTCCCAAATTAAATCTATCAGGATAGAATTTTCCTTCCTAGGGGTAGATTTCCTCTCACTTCCTGTTTTCTCCTTCCGTTTGCAAGTAGGAGTCGTTTCTAAGTTGGATGTTTGAAAATAGGGTCTGCCGTATATACTCGGCAGAAATTTGCCCCATTAGATGTTGGTGTTGCCACAACACTGTAAGCCCTCACAGCTACTCTTGGTGGGCGCTGGAACGCCCTGCTGTGAACTATTATATCAGGAATTGTAATTACATGCCATTGTTGAACAGTGTTAGCAAAAATTGGGCCTTTGGTGGTGGTGCTGGTGCTACAACACTGTAAGCCCTCACAGTTACACTTGGTGGGCACAGGAATGGGCCCTGCTGTGATTTATTAGATCAAGAATTGTAATTGCATGCACCTGTTGAACAGGGGCAGAAAAATTGGGCCTTTGGTGGTGGTGGTGGACGGTGTTGCCACAACACTGTAAGCCCTCACAGTTACTCTTGGTGGGCACAGGAATGGGCCCTGCTGTGAATTATTAGATCAAGATTTGTAATTACACGCCCCTGTTAAACAGGGGCTGAAAAATTGGGCCTTAGCCACTGGTGGTGGCACCCAGAAAGAAAAATGTTCTTCCAAGCTATCATCAGGATCATTGAGGAGAAAGAGGATAGTCAGTCAACATAACAGGACAGTCACTCAGCATCAGCATAGGCAGTCTTGAAGGGATGTGACATTTCAAAATAAATTATTCTGTTGTATCAGCTTCAGGTGACTGGTAGCTGGTGGTGATCCAAGACTGATTCATCTTTATGAAGGTCAGTCGATCAACCGAGTTGGTGGACAGGCGCACCCTGCGATCGGTGACAAAGCCTCAAGCAGCACTGAATGTGCGTTCCGAAAGAACGCTAGATGCAGGACAGGCCAGTAGCTCAATTGCATACTGTGCAAGCTCTGGCCAGTGATCCATCCTCAAGACCCAGTAAGCCAGAGGATTTTCGGTGGGAAAGGTGTCCAAGTCTGACCTTGCCCCTAGGTATTCCTGCACCATGTATATCAGACGCTGGCGATGGTTGCTGGAACCGATCCTACCTTGGGGCTGCGGACTAAAAAATTGTCTGAACGCATCGGTCAGATGTCCACCTTCCCCACCGCTCCTTCTGCTACTGACCGAAGCCTCAGCAACTCGTCGTCCAGGACCAGGAGTTTGTAACCTCCCAGTCTCTGGGAATGCATTGCACAGACCTTTCTGCAAGGCTTCCCGGAGATGTCTCATCCTCTGCTCCCTCTGCTATGGCAAGATATGGCAAGATAAGGTCCGCAACTTTACCCTTGTACTGTGGATCAAGGAGAGTGGCCAGCCAGTAATGGTCCCTCTCCTTGATCCGAAGAATACGAGGATCCTTCCTCAGGCTTTGCAGGATCAGGGAGGCCATGCAACATAGGTTAGCTGAGGCATTCGGTCCGGAGTCTTCTGGGTCACTGAGGACGACATGATCCGCAGCCACCTCCTCTCAGCCACGTACAAGTCCACCGGTTTCTTGGGACTGTAAATCATCCCTAAAAGACTGCTGCTGCTGATGCTGAGTGCCAGGCTCCACCTCCATGCTGACACAATCCTCCTCCTCCTCATCCTCTTCCTGTGTGATGATTGGGAGAGAAGAACACTGTCTGGATAAAGGGGGCCTTGAGAGGCAAGGAAGTCCTCCTCTTCCTGCCTCTGTTCTGCCTCAAGTGCCCTGTCCATTATTCCATGCAGCGTATGCTCCAACAGGTGGACAAGAGGTACAGTGTCACTGATGCATTGTCAGGGAAATACCGTACTTCGTCGCCGGGTTCCAAGAATGCGCACGCGCGGTAGAGCGGCTCAGCGAACAGTACAGGTACGCCGGATAGCGGGTGCGCATGCGCGGGTCCATGGCGCTCGGGTTTCTGATGCAGCTCAGCCAGTGCGGCTCACCGCTGTGCGCGGCGCTGACAGAGGACGAGCGCGCATGCGCACTCGTCCGGGTATCCCACCTGACCACTTACCTGGCCTATAAAAGGCTTCCTCTGTCTCGCACAAATCTCTGGTTTGTTGTCTCTTCCTGAGTCTTGGCTCCAGTCCCTGTATCCAGTATCCTGTATCCAGTACCTTGTATCCAGTACCCCATATCCTGTATCTGCTTGATTACCTGTGCCTGACCCGGAATCCGCTTGACCACCGCTGCTGTTACCTGTGTTTGACCCCTGGCCTGCTTCCTGGATACCTCTTCTGCCTGATTACCTGTGCTTGACCCTCGGCCTGCTTACTGGACATTCTCTGAGTTACTTACCTGTGTTTGACCCCTGGCCTGCTTCCTGGATACCTCTTCTGCCTGATTACCTGTGCTTGACCCTCGGCCTGCTTACTGGACATTCTCTGAGTTACCTACCTGTGTTTGACCCCTGGCCTGCTTCCTGGATACCTCTTCTGCCTGATTACCTGTGCTTGACCCTTGGCCTGCTTACTGGACATTCTCTGAGTTACTTACCTGTGTTTGACCCCTGGCCTGCTTCCTGGATACCTCTTCTGCCTGATTACATGTGCTTGACCCTCGGCCTGTTTACTGGACTTTCTCTAAGTTACCTGTGCTTAACCCCCTGCCTTGGGGTTTCTGGACTTCCAGTTCTCACATGCACCTAAGGGTTCTCCTCCAGCACACGTTCTGGTATCTACATAGCCTGTGCCTCATCACGGTCCTGCCAGGTGTCTACTTCCAGTGCAGCATCAGCCTCTCCTGGTCAACGTCGCTACTGCACACCACCTGCAACACACCTGCTCGCAACCCGTGCATCTTTGTGCCCGGTGACCTCTGTATCCACTCCAGAGGCATCGTGCACCTAGTCGCAAGGGGAGCAGTTCTCAGCATTTCGGCCCGGGTGAGTACCTCTGACATGCATGCACTATCACTGCTCAGCATCCTCATGGCCTCCTCAAATGGTGACAGGACAGTGCATGCATCCCTGATTATGCTCCACTGGCGTGGTGAAAAAAATCTGAGCTCCCCTGACCCTGTCCTGATGCCTTAATCACACAGGTACTCATTGATGGCCCTCTGCTGCCTGTGCAGTCGCTGCAGCATGGCCAACGTTGAGTTCCACCTGGTGGGCTTGCCACATATAAGGCGGTTCTTGGGCAGGTTCAACTCCTTTTCGCAGCTCAGCCAGCCGAGCCCTGGCATTATATGATCAGCGAAAATGCACACAGACCTTCCTGGCCTGCCTCAGGACATCCTGTAAGCCTGGGTACCTGCCCAAGAACCACTGCACCACCAGGTTAAGGACGTGAGCCATACAGGGCACATGGGTCAGTTGTCCCTGTCGCAGGGCAGAGAGGAGGTTGGTGCCATTGTCACAAACCACAATTCCTGGCTTAAGCTGGCGTGGCGTCAACCACCTCTCGGCCTGCCCCTGCAGAGCTGACAGAACCTCTGCCCCAGTGTGGCCCCTGTCCCCCAAACACACCAGCGCAAGCACGGCATGGCATATTTTTGCCTGCGTACTTGCGCAGCCCCTTGGGCGCCTACGGAGCACCGCTGGTTCCGAGGACAGAGCACTTGAAGAGGCCATGGAGGAAGAAGAGGAGGGGGTGGAGGAGAGAGGTGTGACACAACCAGTAGTAGAATTTTGGAGGCGTGGTGGCGGAACAACCTCCAACACTACTGCACCTTGTCCTGATCTGCCAAAAGAGTGATCCAATGGCCCGTGAAAGATAGGTAACGTCCCTGTCCATGCCTGCTGGACCATGAGTCAGTGGTAATATGCACCTTACCGCTGGCCGCCCTGTCCAGCGAGGCCAAGACATTGCCTTCCACATGCCGGTAGAGTGCCTGAATCGCCTTCCATGAAAAGTGGCGTTTGGGAACCTGCCACTGAGGAACCGCACATTGAACAAACTCACGGAAGGGGGCCGAGTCTACCAACTGAAAAGGCAGCAGTTGAAGTGCTAGCAATTTAGCCAAGCTAGCATTCAACCGCTGGGCATGTGGATGGCTGGGAGTGAACTTCTTTTGACGGTCCAGCAGCTGGGGCAGGGAAATTTGCCTGGTACAATCGGACGTCGCTGTACTGCTAGCAGAGTGCCCGCAACTTGGCTGTGACACACCTAATTCTACACCTTCATTCCTCTCAGTGCAGCTTTCAGAGAGGGCTGAAGGTATAGTGGGGTTGGAAATCCCAGCTGATGAGGAGCCAGGAGAGGTCCGCTTTGTTCTTTGGTGTGGGTCTTTAAGGTGCGCTTGCCAACGAGCTGCATGGCAGGTCAACATATGTCTGGTCATGCTTGTGGTGCCCAAGCAGCTGATGTTTTGGCCACGTGAGATACGCTTGAGACATATGTTGTAAATAGCAGCGGTGCGATCTGATGCACTCGTCTCAAAAAAGGCCCACACCAAAGAACTTGTGTAATAACGTGCAGAGGCAGCACCCTGCACAGGCGGAGCTCTGCGGTATGATTCAGTTGGTGTGCTGGCCTCAAGCTGGCCCCCGGAGGGCATCCTGCCTCGTTGGAAATGTGCCGCCTCCTCCTCTCTCCGTTCAGGCACCCACATGGAGTCAGTGACCTCATCATCCCCTCCCTCTTCACCACTGGAGCAAACCTGGCAGTAAGCTGCAGCTGGTGGAACATGACTGCCAGATTGCTGTCCTTGAGCATCCCCTCTCTCTGCGCTCACGCTACTGCCTTTCTCTAGCTGGGTATCATCATCGGAGCCTTCAAAGCGCTGGGCATCCTCCTGGAGCATGTACCCAACACTGTGCTCAAACAATTCGGGGGACTCCTCAGGAGGACATTGTGGGTCTAGGGAAGGGGTGCCTGATGACATTGAGTACGCGTTGGCAGCTGTTTTGCCAGTACCCTGAGCCTGGGTGAGAGAGGATGAGGAGGATGAGGAGGGCTTGGTCATCCACTCTACCAAGCCTTCGGCATGAAATTGCGTCTCAACATGTCCAGCTGCCGAAAATAAGGACAAGCGTGTCCCATGGCCACGTGCTGATGACGATGCACCGCATCCACGACCAGCACTGTCGTCTCTAGACACAGAGCCTGCTTGCCCTGTTTTCTTGGCTCGTGACTGTCTGCCTCTCCTTGTTGGTCTTCCAGACATTGTAATGGCCTGCAGGGAGCACGCACACACTAACTCCTGCAGGGTGAGGTGGTTTAGTGTGCTGTGCTCACACAGCACACACACACTAATTCCTGCAGATGGCTGTCTTAGATGACAACAGGGCAGAAGGGCAGATACAGGGTGAGGTGGTTTAGTGTGCTGTGCTAGACTCACACAGCACACACACACTAATTCCTGCAGATGGCTGTCTTAGATGACAACAGGGCAGAAGGGCAGATACAGGGTGAGGTGGTTTAGTGTGCTGTGCTACACTCACACACACTAACTCCTGCAGATGGCTGTCTTAGATGACAACAGGGCAGAAGGGCAGATACAGGGTGAGGTGGTTTAGTGTGCTGTGCTACACTCACACAGCACACACACACTAACTCCTGCAGATGGCTGGATTAGTAGAGAACAGCACTTTCCCCACACGCAAATGCCTGAGAAGAACACACTATCCCTGCCTATTTTTGCTCTATCCCTACACTTTCTCCGCATGCAAAGGCTGAGAATAATACACTATCCCTGCCTATTTTTCCTCTTTCCCTACACTTTCCCCACACAGAAATGATTTACATATAGTGTGTACAGTACACTGTCTTTCCCTCAACGCCGGAACACACTACACGAGGCCGCCAGCGCCGTTTTTTCAGCGTGGGCAGTCCCTTTAAATCCATGCCAGGTGACGGGGCTAGCGCGGCGGCATTCACTGCCTTCGCTAGCTCCATCTACCTGAAGTCACGTGCTAAATGAACGGACTTTCCGATGAGCGGCAAGTCCGTTCATTTCAAAAGTCCGACGGACTAGCCTACTAACGACGGGATTGTCCGCCGGACTGCCAAGTCCAGTGGACAATTTTAAAACAAAACTTAAAACCTAGTCCGCCGGACTTTTGGCGCCAAAAAGTCCGCCGGCGCCCACACACGAGGGGATTGTCCGGTGGACTTGAGTCCAGCGGATAATCCCGCGGGATAGTCCCTTCGTGTGTACGCGGCATTAGAGTGGCCAGGATGTGGAATTCCCTTCCACAGGCGGTGGTCTCAACAGGGGGCATCGATAGTTTAAAAAACTATTAGATAAGCACCTGAACGACCGCAACATACAGGGATATACAAGGTAATACTGACATAAAATTACACACATAGGTTGGACTTGATGGACTTGTGTCTTTTTTCAACCTCGCCTCATAGTTACATGTAACTATGTAACTATGTATAAACAAAGCACAAAAAGTAGCCGGTTTAACCTGCCAGAGCATGTAAGAATTCAAATTAGTGCTAAATGACGTTTGTTTACTATATGCTTTAGCTACTTTGCATACTTACCCCACCTTGGCTCTATCTACATCCTGGAACCATTGTCACAAAGAGAAGACCTAAAGGTATTATGAGAAAATGCTATAGCTTTATCCACAGGACTTTGTAAGAAAACTCTTATGCCGCGTACACCAAAGGGACTTTTCCCGCCGGACCTAGTCCAGCGGACAATCCGCCGGACTTTCCGAGCGTGTGACTTGCCCACACACGCCTGGATTTCTCCGGCGGACAATCCGCTGGACAAAGTCAGCGGGACTTTTGAAAATGAATGGACTTGCCCACACACGGAGCAGTCCGTTCATTTAGAACGTAACTTCAGGTACGTAGCTAGCGTAGGCAGTAAATGCCGGCGCGCTAGCCCCGTCACCTGGCATGGATTTAAAGGGACTCCCTACGCCGAAAAACGGCGTGGGGGTCCCCCCCAAATCCATCTCAGACCCTTATCCGAGCACGCAGCCCGGCCGGCCAGGAAAGGGGTGGGGACGAGCGAGCGCCCCCCCTCCTGAGCCGTACCAGGCCGCGTGCACTCAACATGGGGGGTGCCCTGAGGAAAGGGGGGCCGTGCGCACCTTGTCCCCATGTTGATGAGGACAAGGGCCTCTTCCCGACAACCCTGGCCGTTGGTTGTCGGGGTCTGCGGGCGGGGGCTTATCGGAATCTGGAAGCCCCCTTTTATAAGGGGGCCCCCAGATCCCGGCCCCCCACCCTATGTGAATGAGTATGAGGTACGATGTACCCCTACCCATTCACCTAAGGTGTAAAATGTAAAGTAGAAAACCACACTTTTGAAAAAATAATTTATTGCACTGCTCCGGGGGTCTTCTTCCGTCTTGGGGGTCTTCTCGCCGGACTCCTCCACCATTTACCTAGCTCTTTTACCGAGCGGAGAAGTCCGGCTACCTTCTTCGTCGTCGCCGCCGTCTGGGGGTCTCGATCCGTCTTTGGGGGTCTTCCGGGACTGTGACATCACAAGGGGGCAGGGTCACCATGTGACATGAGCATGTGACCCTGTCCCCTTGTCCCTATATAAGTCCCAGCACAGCGCGGCTCTGGCATTCCGGCCAGAGAGAGCGACGTGTCAACATCGGAAGAAGAAGAAGAAGGCGGCGCATAAAGCGACGACAGCGGCAAGAACAGAAGAGACCCTGGAAGACCCCCGAAGACGGATCGAGACCCCCAGATGGCGGCGACGACGAAGAAGGTAGCCGGACTTCTCCGCTCGGTAAAAGAGCTAGGTAAATGGCGGAGGAGTCCAGCGAGAAGACCCCCAAGACGGAAGAAGACCCCCGGAGCAGTGCAATAAATTATTTTTTCAAAAGTGTTTTTTTACTTTACATTTTACACCTTAGGTGAATGGGTAGGGGTACATCGTACCCCATACTCATTCACATAGGGTGGGGGGCCGGGATCTGGGGGCCCCCTTATAAAAGGGGGCTCCCAGATTCCGATAAGCCCCCGCCCGCAGACCCCGACAACCAACGGGTTGTCGGGAAGAGGCCCCTGTCCTCATCAACATGGGACAAGGTGCTTTGGGGTGGGGGGGCTGCACCCCTTTCCTGGCCGGCCGGGCTGCGTGCTCAGATAAGGGTCTGAGATGGATTTGGGGGGTACCCCCACGCCATTTTTCGGTGTGGGGAGTCCCTTTAAATCCATGCCAGGTGACGGGGCTAGCGCGCCGGCATTTACTGCCTACGCTAGCTACGTACCTGAAGTCACGTGCTAAATGAACGGACTTTCCGATGAGCGGCAAGTCCGTTCATTTCAAAAGTCCGGCGGACTAGCCTACTAACGGCGGGATTGTCCCCTGGACTGCCAAGTCCAGCGGATAATTTTAAAACAAAACTTAAAGCTTTAGTCCGCCGGATTTTTTGAACAAAAAATCAGTCGGAGGCCCACACACGAGGGGATTATACGGTGGACTTAGTCCAGCGGACAATCCCGCGGGATAATCCCTTTGTGTGTACGCGGCATTAATGAGACTTAAAATGGCCATAGATTTTTCAAACCTTGGCCAGTTCAGCAGGGAGCCGCTTAATTTTCCATCAGTGTGTGGCCATCCCTTCTCAAAGTAAGTCAATTGTTTGATGGACTTATGTTGAAGGGCCATCTCAGGGCATTGGACATATGAGCGCATTGGAGTGTGCTTCATTGCACAATATGCTTGCCGGCTTCTATTGCAGTTCTTCTGGGTCTGATGTATTTTCTCTTCGCTCATTGGGGGGGGGCCTTGATGATGTAACTCCTGAGCATGCACACAGGAGTTACATTATGCAGACACCCAGCTCCATTTTTGGCATCTTACAGATGCCAGGAATTATCTAGGAGGGTACACTGTACTCCACATGCACCTCAAGAGGTCTACACAATGTGAAAAATTCATAGGAGCAAGAAGAAAGATTTATTTTTGGCAGAAGAGACACTTAAAGTTCTACCTCCTAGATATTTTTTTACTGACTTTAATTTCACATTAAAGTGGTCCTAGAGCCTAAACATGTTTTACCTTCATTCATACCTTCATACCTTGCATTCTTTGCATTTGTTGCATTAAGGTAAAAAAAAATGTTTAGGCATTGGTTTTACCCCCTCAGCCCCCTTTTACTTACCTGAGCCCTTATTTGATCCAGCACTGTGCACGTCTGCAGCTCTTCTCTCCCCTCACTTCCAGGTCTCACTGACTTTGCTGGGGTGCTGGGAGCCATTGGCATTGGGAGCGGGGGGTGGGGCTTGGGAGCGAGCAGGCACAAATGCCCTCATTAAAAGCGTTTTCCCATGGGGCACTGGACAGAGAGGAGAGGCCTGGAGCGCCGGCGGGGGACCCAAAAAGAGGAGGTTTGTGGCTGCTCTACAAGGTAAGTATAGACATGTGTGTTATTATTTTTTAAATAAAAAATGTTCCTCTATATTCACTTTAAGGCCATGTTCAGATGTGCACATTGTGGTATTTTTTTGCATGACAGCATAGAACAGCGTTTCCACTTGAATGAGCTGCTCTACATGTGACAAATAAGCTCCTGCACCTTCTTCGGGTGCAGAGCTTGCTGTATTTTTTCACGGCATGTTTTGGCAAATTTTTCACGGCTTGTGTTGAGTGCCAAAAATGCATGTCACATTTTGGGTGCCATCAAGAATTAATGACACAGCAAGTGTGGTGCATATTTTGGCATGTTTTTTGCATGTTCCAATAGCGCGCATGTTTAATCATTCTGGAATGCTCAGGTGTGAATGGAACCTTATGCGGCGTACACACGCTCAGACTTTCCCGTGGGATTGTCCGCCGGACTAGTTCTTCCTTGCAAAACAGCTCGAGCTCAGTGAGGTTGGATGGAGAGCGTTTGTGAACAGCAGTTTTCAGCTCTTTGACTTGGCCATTCTAACACCTGGATACGTTTATTTGTGAACCATTCCTTTGTAGATTTTGCTGTATGTTTGGGATCATTGTCTTGTTGGATGATAAATCTCCATCCCAGTCTCAGGTCTTTTGCAAACTCCAACAGGTTTTCATCCAGAATGGTCCTGTATTTGGCTGCATCCATCTTCCCCTCAATTTTAACCATCTTCCCTGTCCCTGCTGAAGAAAAGCAGGCCCAAACCATGATGCTGCCACCACCATGTTTGACAGTGGGGATGGTGTGTTGAGGGTGAGGAGCTGTGTTGCTTTTACGCCAAACATATCGTTTTGCATTGTGGTCAAAAATTTGGATTTTGGTTTCATCGGACCAGAGCACCTTCTTCCACATGTTTGGTGTGCCTCCCAGGTGGCTTGTGGCAAACTTTAGACGAGACTTTTTATGGATATCTTTGAGAAATGGCTTTCTTCTTGCCACTCTTCCATAAAGGTCAGATTTGTGCAGTGTACGACTGATTGTTGTCCTATGGACAGACTCTCCCACCTCAGCTGTAGTTCTCTGCAGTTCATCCAGAGTGATCATGGGCCTCTTGGCTGCATCTCTGATCAGTCTTCTCCTTGTCTGAGCTGAAAGTTTAGAGGGACAGCCAGGTCTTGGTAGATTTGCAGTGGTCTGATACTCCTTCCATTTCAAAATGATCGCTTGCACAGTGCTCCTTGGGATGTTTAAAGCTTGGGAAATCATTTTGTATCCAAATCCGGCTTTAAACTTCTATACAACAGTATTACGGACCTGCCTGGTGTGTTCCTTGGTCTTCATGATGCTCTCTGCGCTTTCAACAGAACCCTGAGACTATCACAGAGCAGGTGCATTTATACAGAGACTTGATTACACACAGGTGGATTCTATTTATCACCATCAGTCATTTAGGACAACATTGGATCATTCAGAGATCCTCGCTGAACTTCTGGAGTGAGTTTGCTGCACTGAAAGTAAAGGGGCCCAATAATTTTGCACGCACCACTTTTCAGTTTTTTATTTGCTAAAAAAGTTTAAAATATCCAATAGATTTCGTTCCACTTTACAATTGTGTCCTACTTGTTGGTGATTCTTCATAAAAAATTAAAATGTTATATCTTTATGTTTGAAGCCTGAAATGTGGCAAAAGGTTGAAAAGTTCAAGGGGGCGAATACTTTCGCAAGGCACTGTAGGTAGGGAGCCTCCAAAAATATACAAAAACAGAAGACATATATAGCAGAATACCACCACCCCTTTAATAGCCACCATTTTGTATACCTGACAAATATAAGATTATGATTACATATCAGCGGAGGCTGGTGCTCAAAACTTTTGGGGGGGGCGCAAACAAACTGAAAAATTCTGAAAAAAAACCATCAATTGCAGCCTCACTGTACCATCAATCACAGCCCCTGTGCCATCAAACGCAGCCACTGTGCCCATCAATTGCAGCCACTGTGCCCATCAATTACCACCACTGTACCATCAAACACAGCCACTGTGTCATCAAATGCAGCCACTGTCCCCATCAATTGCTGCCACTGTGCCATCAAAAGGCAGCCACTGTGCCATCAAACGCAGCCACTCTGCCCAAACGCAGCCACTGTGCCATATCAAATGATCCCTCTGTGCCATCAAATGCTGCCAATGTGCCCCATCAAGTACAGCTACTGTGCCCATATAATGCAGCCACTGTGCCCCATCTTATGCAGCCACTGTACCCCATCAAATGCTTCCTTACAGTGCCCCATCAAATGCAGCCTCACTATGCCCCATCAAATGCCGCTTCGCTATGCCCCACCTAATGCAGCCACTGTGCCCCATCTAATGCAGGCACTGTGCCCATCTTAAGCAGCCACTGTGCCCCATCAAATGCAGCCTCACTGTACCCCATCAAATGCAGCCTCACTGTGCCCCATCAAATGCAGCCACTGTGCCATATTAAATGGTGCCAGTGTGCCCCCGCCCGCCGTCTGTACTTACCCTGTCTCGGTAGCGGTGGGACAGCTCCTCAATGTCTTCTCCCGTCCTCTCTTCCTGTCCTCTGCTATGATTGGATGCCTGCCAATTACAGCACCTTTCATTTCAGCCAATCAGGTGACGGGTAACAGATCCAAGCACCTGATTGGCGGAGAGGCGGTTTAGTGTTAGGAAAGCGAATATTCATTGTGTGGTGCGCAATTCAGATGGATGCATTCCTAAATACACAAAATATAGTAACATATATATAATAACACCTGAGATTATGATCCAGAGAATATTCAATTGTCTCCTTGGAGGTTAAGGAAGGAGTTTTTCCCCAGCTGGAGCAAAATAGACCATACTATTTTGAGGTCTTCTTTTGCCTTCCTCTGGATCAACTGTGGGTATAGTATTGTGTATGTGGAGTTTTTCTATTTTTTATTTATTTTATTTTTTTTACTTTGGTTGAACTGTATGGACTCTGTTTTCAACCTTTAACTATATTACGCAGCAGTAAATAAATAAATATATGTAAAAAAGTAAAAATAGGACAAAATAGGACTTCCAGTGAGCTACCCCTGCCAATGAATGCATCCTCACAAATGCCCCAGGTGAGCAGGCAGGTATTAATCCATTATTCAGTGTCATTTAGATGTCATTTTTAACAGTTCCAGCATGGCTCACCTCTTCTATGGTGATGGGTGGTCAGATGTCAGCACTGCTCGCTGACCCTATGATGATGTCCATTCAGGGGACAGGACAATGTTACCCTTCACTTACAGTATCTCCTCAATCTTCTGGGTTGAATAATGTTGGGTGTCATTAACCCAGAAGACTAAGGACATCTAGTGGTTGGAAGGAATAACTGAAGGGGGCGTCACAGGATAGGAGGTAATTATTGCAGCCTTAGCTTCTTTTATTACCTTTATTCAGTTTTTATTACGTTTGGAGACTTGTTTAAAAAAACATCCTAGACTTGACCTTCAAGTTGGCACAGAGAGAGTGGCAGTTCCCAACCAATCAAGTGAATTAAGAGTGTAGGAATTCAGAATAAACTTGGCAACAATCCGAAATTCCACCCCTGCGCCTTGGATAACTGAGAGTTCTAAAAACGAAAGCAGCTACTTAAATAGAATATATATGAAGAAATCAAACCATAGTCCTGAAAAGACTAAAGCCTGAAAGGTAGCGCTGAATTAAACTAGATTTTTTTTAGTTCAGCGCTACCTTTCAGGCTTCAGTCTTTTCAGGACTACGGTTTGATTTCTTCCAATCAAGTGAATTATTGTTCATGGAACGTGTAAGAGTTGTGATGCAACTTGTTCATCTGTCTGTTTTGCAAGTCTATATAACTAATGTAGGGATGTGCGGTGAGGTCAGTGGCTGGTGAGGCACTGGCTAGTATGTATCAGAGCCAGATACACACAGGTTACATACGTCGCGATCGTTATAGCGAGAGCAATAATTCTAACACTAGATCTCCTCTGTATATTTTTTAACAGATTACATGTTTAGAGTTAAAGAGTCGCCTATGGAGATTTTTAAGTACTGAAGTTTGCCGCCATTCCACGAGTGTGCACAATTTTAAAATGTGACATGTTCGGTATCTCTTTACTTGGCGTAACATTATCTTTCATATCATACAAAAAAAATTGGGTTATATATTTTTTTTTTATATATATATTCATTAAACAGTTTTTTTTTCCAAAAAAACGCGTTTGAAAAATTGCGTAAATTGTGTAAATACTGTGTAACATAAAAAGTTGCAATGACCACCATTTCATTCCCTAGGGTGTCTGCTAAAACAATATATATATATATATATATATATATATATATATATATATATATATATATATATATATATATATATATATATATATATATATATATATATATATATATATATATAATGTTTGGGGGTTTTGAGTCATTTTCTAGCAAAAAAAATTATGATTACATATAGGAGAGAAGTGTCAGAATTGGCCTGGGTGGCAAGGGGTTAATTACCATAAGTAATATGCAAATAATTATTATATATTGTTTTTAAGGTAATTTACTATATTTTCAAAAACTGTACTCAATCAGGTGGCTTAACAGGCAAATTACTGGTTTAAAGTTATAACTTCAAACTTCAGTAATTTCACAGTAAATACATAAATAATAAATGATTATGTTATTACATATAGCATAATAATATATGATTTAGCTTTATTAAAACAGTACCTTTTCAGCAGGAAGCAGATTCTCATTCTCCCTCTTAACCGCTTCCCGACCGCCTAACGCAGATATACTGCGGCAAAATGGCACGGGCAGGCAAAATCACGTACCTGTACGTGATTCTATAAATGCCTGCCCGTGGGTCGCGCTCGCGACCCGGTCGGGAGCTCCGTGACCCCGGCCGCGGACCTGATCGCCGCTGGTGTCTCGCGATCAGGTTACGGAGCTGAAGAACGGGGAGAGGTATGTGTAAACAAACCTCTCCCCGCGCTTCCTACTCTACCTGTCATTGATTGGCTGTTCCCGGTCATCGGGAAAGCCGATCAATGACGTCAGATGTCAGCCCCGCCCCCTAATGTAAAAAAAAACACACGTCAAAGCCCATAACCCCTCCCCTCCCACTAGTGGTTAACTCTTTCACTACAACTGTCATTTATACAGGAATCAATACATTTAAATAGCATTGATTGCTGTATAAATGACAATGGTCCCAAAAATGTGTCAAAAATGTCTGATGTGTCCGCCATAATGTCGCAGTCACAATAAAAATCGCTGATCGCCGCCATTACTAGTAAAAAAAAAAAATATTAATAAAAATGCTATAAAACTATCCCCTATTTTGTAAACGCTATAACTTTTGCGCAAACCAACCAATAATCACTAATTGCAATTTTTTTTTTACCAAAAATATGTAGAAGAATACATATCGGCCTAAACTGAGGAAAAAAAAATGTTTTTTTTATATATTTTTTGGGGATATTTATTATAGCAAAAAGCAAAAAATATTGCATTGTTTTCAAAATTGTCGCTCTATTTTTGTTTATAGCGCAAAAAATAAAAACCGCAGGGGCGATCAAATACCACCAAAAGAAAGCTCTATTTGTGGGAAAAAAAGGACGCCAATTTTGTTTTGGAGCCACGTCGCACGACCGCGCAATTGTCAGTTAAAGCGACGCAGTGCCGAATCGCAAAAAGGGGCTGGTCCTTTGGCTGCCAATTGGTCCGGGGCTGAAGTGGTTAACTGTGTAAGAAAAACATGGAATTGTGGGTAAATCTTATACCTATAAACCCATGCATTTCCTTGTAGTTAAGAGGGCTGGAAGGGAGTATGTGTCTTTTAGACACATGCCCACTTCTATGACACTGCAGTGAGAGGCGTGCCTCCATTGCAGCATTTTTATTGGACAGCTGGGGCTAATGGTACTTTACCATTGGTCCAAGACTCCAAGCTGTCCATTGAGCTCAGTGCCTCTGAGAAGACGTGAGGAGAGGCACTGTGAGCTCATCCTCTCAGTCTGCTGCAAACAGAGTGTGCCAGCTTGTATTTAACCACTTCAGTCCCAGAAAATTTGGCTGCTTAATGACCAGGCCATTTTTTCCGATACGGCACTGCGTCGCTTTAACTGAAAATTGCACGGTCGTGCAACGTTGTACCCAAACAAAATTGAAGTCCTTTTTCCCCACAAATAGAGCTTTCTTTTGGTGGTATTTTATCATCTCTGCAGTTTTTATTTTTTGCACTATAAACAAATAAAGACCGACAATTTTGAAAAAAAAAACACAATATTTTGTACTTTTTGCTATAATAAATATCCCCATTTTTTTTTAAAAAAGCTACATTTTTTCCTCAGATATATATATTCTTCTACATATTTTTGTTAATAAAAATCACAATAAGCATATATTGATTGGTTTGCGCATTCGCTATAGTTTATACAACGATCAGTGCTATAAAAATGCACTGATTACTGTGTAAATGTCACTGGCAGGGAAGGGGTTAACAATAGGGGGGATCAAGGGGTTAACTGTGTTACCTAAGGAGTGATTCTAACTGTGGGGGGATGGGACTGCCTGGGTGAGGAGACCGATCATTGTTCATACTTAGTATGAGAGCCCCCTGACTCTCTCTGTGTGGAGAGATCGCGACCGCCGGGCACGTGCATTGGCTCCGGCATTGCACCGCAAGCACCTGCGCACGCCCCCTTGGGGTTACAAGGTGAACCGACATACAGCTATGACGGTTTGCCCAGGGGGGCCAACCTGCCGCAGTATAACTGCGGCGGCTGGTCTGGAAGGGGTTAAACAGGCCACTCTGTATGTAGCTTCTGACAGGCTACACAAGGAGCCCTGTATCTTTAGAACCATATATTATTATAGGAGCCCCAAATTTTTGCCAGTGGTGGGGTAGGACTTGTGGGGTCTCCGTGACCTCAGGTCGCCGAGCTACGACCCTCAAAGCTCGATTTTTTTTTTTTTTTTTTTAACGTTTGAAAAAATATATTTGTTGTAACACGCAAGACCTGATCACTTTTGTGAAGTAGGCAGACACTGGTATATTAGTTCTTTTGCATAAAAAAGTTTTTAATATTTCATATGTTTGCTATGCCAAAAAAGTTTTAATTTTTGGATATTTAATAAAACAAATGTTTTATTTATAACGTGTGTAGATGGGTTAGGATTAATGGAACGTTATCACGACCTCTTGTCATGAGAAATGGCACACGACAAGGATGCCCGCTCTCTCCCCTCCTGTTTGTGCTATCCCTTGAACCGCTGCTTTCTACCATTAGGAACACCATAGATGTAAAGGGAATTCAGGTCGGGGGGGAGGAGCACAAAATGGCGGCATACGCCGACGACGTACTTTTTTTCATTACTCAGCCCAGGACCACCCTCCCTAATCTTCTAAGTACTCTGAAAAGGTATGGCTCCTTATCCAATTTTAAAATCAACTTTTCTAAGTCAGAAATTCTAAACATAAATATTAAGCAATCGGAAGCGGCTTGCCTGGCGCAAGAGTTTCATTTCCCATGGAGGACGGAGGTTAAATATCTTGGAGTCAAACTAGCGTCCTCACTAAGAAAAATTTATAAATTAAACTTCCCTCCCATGCTGGACGAAGTTAATACAGAAATTAGAAGGATGTCACCCTGCCCTCTGTCGTGGATGGGGAAAATAAATGCGGTCAAAATGGTAATAGTGCCAAAAGTAAACTATAAAATCCAAATGCTCCCACTCTCAGTCCCCCAAGCCTTCTTCAGAACTTTAAATAGAATTATTTCTAAATTTATTTGGTCTAATAAAAAACCCCGTATAGCTAAAAACATATTATCTAAAGGCAAAGAACAGGGAGGATTAGCTAGCCCGGACTTCGAGAGTTATTACAGCGCCATAGTCATCTCAAGAGCAATGGAGTGGTTTAAAGGGGGACTTAACAAAAGATGGGTTAACATTGAGAATGCACTAAGTAATACACAATTAGGTCACATAATTTGGAACCCCCCAAAATACAGAGAACTGGGCGGAGGAACACATGAAATCACTCGGGTTACACTAAGAGAATGGGATAGAATACATAAGAAAAACAAATGGGTCTACAATTCACCTTTAATATATTTAAAAGACAATATTTTTTTTACACCGGGTAGAAGTAAACTATGGGGAAACTGGATTAAAAACGGTGAGGCACAGCTACGAGATATTATTAAGCTAGGAAAGATTGACACGTTTCACGATTTAAAAAATAAAAGAGACCTGATGACGATTGACGCATGGAGGTACGCGCAGCTTAAGCATTTTGTGGCTAGTCTTCCACAGCCAATTCGGACCGGAGAGGACCATACACTTTTAGAGAAAATTTGTTTGAGAACATCAACTAGAAATAATATATCACGAATCTACAAGATGCTTACTCAAGCGGATATAGATTGGGTACCTCCAGGCGTCAAGAGATGGGAAGGGGAAGTGGGAATCACCTGTAGTAAAGACAGAATTAAAAGAATATATCACTTAATGCACCGGTCGGGATGGAACACTAAAACACTGGAAGTTAATTATAAATGCATCTCAGATTGGTACCTAACCCCCGTGAAGCTTAGCAAGTTTCAAAAAGACAAACAGGCAGAATGCTGGCGAGGATGTGGGAATATGGGAACGATGGCCCACATCTGGTGGGACTGTCCCAAGATCAAAAAATACTGGTTGCATATATTGGATTTAATTAAAACAATTACAGGGGAAATCATACCATATGACCCCTGGACGGTGCTGTTTCATGGGACGGATAAGCCCATGAGACAATACAAGTCCTCAATAACTCCGATACTCCTAAATGAAGCAAAAAACCTCATTACAGGGCAATGGCGGGAATTAGAGAGCCCGAGTATAATACAATGGATAAATAGTGTAAACCACCATCAAAAAATAGAAACTTCTGAAGTACACAGAGCAGAAGAGGGGCGGGGGAAATGGGAAAGTTGGGAACTCTTCAAAGACTCATGGAGATTCGCAGAAGAAATCATGAAGTAGAGATGATAATTATTGTTTTACCCCCTGTAGGGGCCGTACCCATGCAATGCGTGTGTATATTTTTCCCTTTTGGTTGTTAATTTTTCCCCATATGTTGTGGAGGGAATAAGTATGTATGCATTTTAAAGAAAATGTGAAATGAAATAAAGAATTAAAAAAAAAATATAACGTGTGTAGATGTACCACCAACAAAAGATAAAGAAGATTTCATAGTGAAAACCGAAGTGACATCTAGGATCCAGAAACATTTAAATCCAGTTTGGCTGATGACACGTCAACTGTTTGCAGTATGCATACAGAAAAATAATGACTTTCTTTAGATGGGAGATCCCATCTGCGGGCGTCATATTACTATAGCTGGGATGTGAAGTGGTTAAATAAGGGCATTAGCCAATGCATCCCATTGGGTAATAAACTTAAAAGAGCGAACAAAAGTCCTAGATGGCTTAACTCCAATGTACAAATGCATATAAAAGCAAAGGATAAGGCCTTTAAAAATATGTATGTAAACAGTAAAATGAAAAGAATGAGGAAGGATATATGGTTACAAAAGATGGAGAGATGGCGAAGGTATTGAATTTATTCTTCTTCTCACGAGGTAATCGAGAGGCATCAGTAACCACCAAAACTGCAGTGTTTATCCTCATGACACATCACAGGAAGCACCTCCATGGTTAACAAAGGACATAATTAAAATTAGACTTGGGAAACTTAACATTAATAAATCACTGGGACCAGATGGCTTGCACCCGAGGGTACTTAGGGAACAATGGTCTGCCAATTACTTGACTGTCTACTGACTGGAATGGTACCAGCTGATTGGAGAAAAGCCAATGTAGCACCAATATTTAAAAAGGGCCCAAAATACATCACTGGAAATTACAGACCAGTTAGCCTAACATCAATAGTATGTAAACTCTTGGAGGGGATGATAAGGGACTATATACAAGATTTTAGTAATGAGAACGGTATCATTAGCAGTAATCAGCATGGATTCATGAAGAATCGTTCTTGCCAAGCCAATCTATTAACCTTCTATGAGGAGGTGAGTTGCCATCTAGATAAAGGAAGTCCCATAGATGGGTTGTATCTGGATTTTGCAAAAGCATTTGATACAGTTCCCCATAAACGTTTACTGTACAAAATAAGGTCCGTTGGTATGGACCATAGGGTGAGTACATGGATTGAAAACTGGCTACAAGGGTGAGTTCAGAGGGTGGTGATAAATGGGGAGTACTCAGAATGGTCAGGGGTGGGTAGTGGGGTCCCCCAGGGTTCTGTACTGGGACCAATCCTGTTTAATTTGTTCATAAACCACCTGGAGGATGGGGTAAACAGTTCAATCTCTGTGTTTGCGGATAATACTAAGCTAAGCAGGGCAATAACTTCTGTGCAGGATGTGGAAACCTTGCAAAAAGATCTGAACAAATTAATGGGATGGGCAACTACATGGCAAATGAGGTTCAATGTAGAAAAATTTTAAACAATGCATTTGGGTGGAAAAAATATGAATATTTTCAAGAAACTATTAGATAAGCACCTGAATGACTGCAACATACAGGGATATGCAATGTAATACTGACATATAATCACATATAATGGACTTGTGTCTTTTTTCAACCTCACCTACTATGTATATATGTAACTATGTAAGATGATACAAGACATTGTTTACTTTTAGACACTTTGGAGGAAGTTGCACAGATGGAGGGGAAAGGGTAACTGACCTAATTATTTTTACTTGTGTATGTACATTTCAGCATGAGCTATTGAGCAACAACAGTCTTTGTTCAGCAAAAAGTAAAGTTAAAACTGAAAAAGTGAAAATAACCGGAAACACAAAAAAAATTGTTAGGGGATTTCACAAAAGAAAAAGGGTTGTGGTGCCGTAAACCCTTCTCACAGGGCTGGTGTCACCACAATAATAACTACTAGTACCAAGGAAAGAAATTTGTGAAAAGCAACAGAAACTTAAAGTTACCAGGTCCTTTATTGAAAATAAAACACAAAATGACAAAATTAAAAAAAATATAGGCACAAAACCCCACCAGTCCCCTGATGCAATACACAGTCTTTGTGTTATACTTATCTGCTCTGTGCAAGGGTTTTGCACAGAGCAGTCCCGATCGTCCTCTTCTGGGGTGCTCCTGACACTCCTCCCCTTCACCGGGTGCCCTCACAGAAAGCCACTTTCCATGGGGGCACCCATGCGGGTGCACTCCTGAGTCCCGCTGCTGCATCCATTAACACAGACAGCAGGACTCGGTTCCGCCCCCGCGCCTGTGTCACAGTATTTGATGGGCAGCAGTGTCCAATGAGGAGAGAGACAGTGGCTTGAGCCGCTGGGCTCTTGCACATCCCTGGATCGTATTGGGCTCGGGTAAGAAAAAGGGGGGCCTGGGGGCAGCTGCAGCAAAAAAGGTTTTTCACCTTAATGCATAGAGGTGAAAAATCTTGAAACTTTAGAGTGATTGTAAAGTGGTAGTAAAGTAATTTTTTGCACTTGTACCTACAGGTCCCATGGCGTTGAGAGATCCAGAGATCCCAGGGGTCTTGAGCGGTGCTCGGGGATTCACTAGGGGCCACAACAGAAAGATTTTGCCAAATTACCTGTGGGGCCATATTAAACCGAAACTGTCAGGGAAATGCTCGGAGCAGATGCAGTGCTGGGTGCTCTGGGGTGCGCGCGCTGGCGCTCATGGGCCTGTGCACGCTAATGTGCGGGTGCATGCGGGTGCGCGTGTTTGTGCACCTGTGCCCGCACGGGTGCGTGTCGGCGCGTGCGCATGGCGCTTGGCGCCAATGAGTCTATTAAGGTTGTTCCCACATTGTACCCGGGGCTGTCCGATCTGCAGCTCCCTGTGTCCTAATTAGGGTGACCACATTTCCAAATTGCCATTCAGGGACACAACCCCTAACCCCCCACCCCCCCCACCCAAAAAAAGATGATTTTTGAAAAAAAAATGCCTATTTTTATGGCAGGGGCGTATGAAATCAGCGGGCCCATGTGCAAGATCAAAAGTGGGCTCTAGGCAAAAAAAAACAACAATATGGCATGCAAAGCGCGTTGTGGTGAACAGTGGACATGTCTTAAATTGCGCTAAATTTGGGCTTAAAGGGGGTGTTGTTAAAGAGAGTCTGAGATGACTTATATAGTGCAGTGCAGAATGTGGTAATGTTAAATAGGGAATGCAGAGTGTATGGTGGTGAGTAGTATGTACAGGAGAGGAGTGCGTAATGTATGGCGGTGGGTAATATGCACAGGAGAGGAGTGCGGAGTGTACACGGAGTGTAGTGCAGAGTGTATAGCCAGGGGTAGTTAGTGGAGAGAGGAGGAAGAGGAGGAAGAGAAGTGCAATACCACCTCCTGATAGTCTGTCAGCCACTGCTTTACCACCTTGGTGGTGGGGCACTCTGAAGGATGTAAGGGAGCACTCTGGAGGAAGTAAAGGGGCACTCTGGAGGCACTAAGGGGGCACCCTGGAGGTTGTAAGGGGGCACTCTGGCGGTTGTAAGGGGGCACTCTGGCGGTACTAACTTAGTCAGAGCCCCCTTCATCCTCCAGGGTTCCCCCTTAGTGCCTCCTTACATCCTCTGGAGTGCGCCTTACATCCCCCTTAAGAGTGGTCAGGGGGGCCGTAGAGTAGTCAGATGGACAGGGGGACAATGGGGTGGACAGTGGGATGGACAGGGGGACTATGGGATGGACAGGGGGACACTTACACATACGGACTTGTCTCTGACTGTCTCCCCAACCTCACTTCTTCCTAGTAGGCTGTTCCCTGAAGCCTGCCCTCTCCCTGCTGAACTGTTCTTCCTTCTCGCTGTCCCGGGATGAGGCGAGCGTCCCCTCTGGGAGAACTGGACTGGAGAAGTCAGGCTGCTGGCAATGTGCTCCCCTGTAGGGCTGCAGGAGTAGTCGGCGGCGGCGGCAGCCCCGTGAATCACTGGCACTGACTGGGCAGTGGGCACAGGCTGGATCCTGGTGCCGTCACTCTGGTGTGCCTGGCTGGTTTCTCTCTCTCTGCTGCTGGCAGGAGGTGGAGAAGGAGAGAGGAGGTGGGTGGACTCGTCTCAGAGTTGGAGATGCTCTGCACAGCCATAGGGGGCACTGCCCACGTGTCAGCCGGCGTCACTGGTTGCTAGACGCATGGCGGCCCTAGCCTAGCAACCAGTTCTACAGATGAGTGTATTCAGTGTAACTATATCAGAGTGGCAGGGGCGGACCGGTTTCTTTTTTTTTTTTTTTTATTCCGGGACACTGTATTGTCCCGGAATGAAGGTGCCCGGGACACGGGACAAAGAATATAATTAAGGGACAATCCCGGGCAATCCGGGACACGTGGGCACCCTAGTCCTAATACCCGTTACCCGTCTGAAGGTGTCTCAGTAGGTGGCATTATATCTGGTGACATCGGATAAGAGAAGGGCATAGCACGGACAGATTATGAATTAATGGGGTGTCTCAGCCAATGGGCAGGGATTTTCTTTGGTTCCTTGGCCTGCTGGGAGCGCCTTTTGTTGGTGGAGTAAGGTGATCGGGGTTCTGTGCCACCTGGACAGCTGTCTGGCTGGACGTGTGTTATGTTGCCTCGGGCTGCTAGGCCGGAATCCTGAGGCCTATCCCAGGGACTTCTGGCTGCTAGGCTATCTGAGGGCCTATCCATAAGCAGGAGAAGAAGTGCAAGGTTGAGACTGCGGGCTTGTAGTCCAACCAGAAGTAGCAGTCCTGCCGGCTGTGGTCGGAGGTAGAGGGGAAGCTGTCGCCACTAAGGGACCATCACATCCACTGTGAGTAAGCTAAGAACAGTATCAGAGCAGACTTCTCACCAGCCGGGGATGGTGAACTAGTGGGAAAACGTCAGCAAGTGCCAAGTCAGGGACCCAGCGGGACAGCAGAGGTGATGCTTGAAGAGTATCTGTGAATGCTGTTTGAACTGTTTGTGTTGCCAATAGTTGAGTACAACTACCATTAGTAACTGCTACAAGATTGTTGCCATAGGAGACAGCGGTCCTACCAATACAGAAACGGTGTCTGACTGGAGGCCTTCACCTGTATAGCTGTCTGCCTATAGAAGTCTCGGAGTCTGCCAATTACCATTGCATGTTCCTAAGGGTGTCCCGGTCCTAACCCTCTTTCTTTTCATTTAAAAAGTAGAAGAAATGGCTGCACTTCGTGATCGATCGAAATTCTTTTATTAGAACACCCCAAGTGTTGGCAAAAACAGAGAGCTCGTAGACGCATTTCACACACTTCAGATGCGCTTAGGCATTCAAAAAGTGTCTGGCGCCCACCATTTTATCCTGCTTTACACCCACAATGCCTTGTAACCCACTCTACACAGAAGTAGGTCAGCTGTCACCAAGGGCGGACTGACAGGTCGGTGACTCTGGCGCCGCCCGAGGGCCCAGGGCCATTAGGGGCCCGGACTCGGCCACATGAGGGGCCACTTGAAACGGCTGTATTACATGCCGCGATGCCGCTAACAGTACTGCTAGCGGCGCGCGGCTCCCCGCCGGCCCCTTCTTCCCTCCTGTCCGTCCCAGGTGCTTCTACTGTATGCGTCGTGACGTCACCTGGGACGGACGGGAGGGAAGGAGGGGCCGGTGGGGAGCCACGCGCTGTTAGCAGTATTCGCGGCATGTAATACAGCCGCTTCAACCTGCCGAGTCCGGGCCCCTAATGGAAGGAAAGAGTGGAGGGGCCGGCGGGGAGCATCAGCATCGGCATCGGTGAGTCACGGGCCCCGGGTCCCCCCAGCGTCACCCCCCAGCCCACAGTGTCACCCCCCCCCCAGCGTCACCCCAGCCCACAGTGTCACCCCCCAGCCCACAGTGTCACCCCCCAGCCCACAGTGTCACCCCCCCCCCCCCAGCCCACAGTGTCACCCCCCAGCCCACAGCGTCACCCCCCAGCCCACAGTGTCCCCCCCAGCCCACAGTGTCACCCCCCAGCCCACAGTGTCACCCCCCAGCCCCACCCCCCAGCCCACAGTGTCACCCCCCCCAGCCCACAGTGTCACCCCCCATCCCACAGTGTCACCCCCCCAGCCCACATTGTCGTCACCCCCCCAGCCCACAGTGTCACCCCCAAGCCCACAGTGTCCCCTTGTGTGCATGTCCCCCCCTGTGTGTGCGCTCTCCCTCCAGTGTCCCCCTGTGTGTGTGTGCCCCCCTGTGTGTGCGCTCTCCCTCCAGTGTCCCCCTGTGTGCGTGTCCCCCCCCTGTGTGTGCGCTCTCCCTCCAGTGTCCCCCTGTGTGCGTGTGCCCCCCTGTGTGTGCGCGCTCTCCCTCCAGTGTCCCCCTGTGTGCGTGTGCCCCCCTGTGTGTGCGCTCTCCCTCCAGTGTCCCCCCCTGTGTGTGCGCTCTCCCTGTGTGTGTGCCCCCCCTGTGTGTGCGCTCTCCCTCCAGTGTCCCCCCTGTGTGCGTGCTCTCCCTCCAGTGTCCCCCTGTGTGCGTGTGCCCCCCCCTGTGTGTGCGCTCTCCCTCCAGTGTCCCCCTGTGTGTGTGCCTCCCTGTGTGTGCGCTCTCCCTCCAGTGTCCCCCTGTGTGTGTGTGCGCCCCCCTGTGTGTGCGCTCTCCCTCCAGTGCCCCCCTGTGTGTGCGCTCTCCCTCCAGTGCCCCCCTGTGTGTGCGCTCTCCCTCCAGTGTCCCCCTGTGTGTGTGCGCTCTCCCTCCAGTGTCCCATTGTGTGTGCGTGCCCCCCCCTGCGTGTGCGCTCTCCCTCCAGTGTCCCCCTGTGTGTGCGTCCCCCCCCCCCCCCCCGCGTGTGCGCTCTCCCTCCAGTGTCCCCCTGTGTGTGCGCTCTCCCTCCAGTTTCCCCCTGTGTGTGCGCTCTCCCTCCAGTGTCCCCCTGTGTGTCCCCCGTGTGTGCGCTCTCCCTCCAGTTTCCCCCTGTGTGTGCCCCCCTGTGTGTGCGCTCGCCCTCCAGTGTCCCCCTGTGTGTGCGCTCTCCCTCCAGTGTCCCCCTGTGTGTGCGCTCTCCGTCCAGTGTCCCCCTGTGTGTGCGCTCTCCCTCCAGTGTCCCCCTGTGTGTGCGCTCTCCCTCCAGTGTCCCCCTGTGTGCGTGTCCCCCCCTGTGTGTGTGCGCTCTCCCTCCAGTGTCCCCCTGTGTGTGTGCCCCCTGTGTGTGCGCTCTCCCTCCAGTGTCCCCCTGTGTGCGTGTGCCCCCCCTGTGTGTGCGCTCTCCCTCCAGTGTCCCCCTGTGTGTGTCCCCCCCTGTGTGTGCGCTCTCCCTCCAGTGTCCCCCTGTGTGTGTGTGCCCCCCTGTGTGTGCTCTCTCCCTCCAGTGTCCCCCTGTGTGTGCGCTCTCCCTCCAGTGTCCCCCTGTGTGTGTGCCTCCCTGTGTGTGCGCTCTCCCTCCAGTGTCCCCCCTGTGTGTGCGCTCTCCCTCCAGTGTCCCCCTGTGTGTGTGTGTCCCCCCCTGTGTGTGCGCTCTCCCTCCAGTGTCCCCCCTGTGTGTGTGCTTGTGCTCTCCCTCCAGTGTCCCCCTGTGTGCGTGTCCCCCCCTGTGTGTGCGCTCTCCCTCCAGTGTCCCCCTGTGTGTGTCCCCCCTGTGTGTGTGCGCTCTCCCTCCAGTGTCCCCCTGTGTGTGTGTGCCCCCCTGTGTGTGCGCTCTCCCTCCAGTGCCCCCCCTGTGTGTGCGCTCTCCCTCCAGTGCCCCCCTGTGTGTGCGCTCTCCCTCCAGTGTCCCCCTGTGTGTGTGCGCTCTCCCTCCAGTGTCCCATTGTGTGTGCGTGCCCCCCCAGTGTCCCCCTGTGTGTGTGCGCTCTCCCTCCAGTGTCCCCCTGTGTGTGCGTGCTCCCCCCCCCCCCCCCGCGTGTGCGCT
This sequence comes from Lithobates sylvaticus, assembly GCA_028564925.1. Lineage (NCBI taxonomy): Eukaryota > Metazoa > Chordata > Amphibia > Anura > Ranidae > Lithobates > Lithobates sylvaticus. Next base: position 97,945,006 of record CM053037.1, on the reverse strand, counting down.
CTCCCTCCAGTGTCCCCCTGTGTGTCCCCCGTGTGTGCGCTCTCCCTCCAGTGTCCCCCTGTGTGTGCCCCCCTGTGTGTGCGCTCTCCCTCCAGTGTCCCCCTGTGTGTGCGTCCCCCCGTGTGTGCGCTCTCCCTCCAGTGTCCCCCTGTGTGTGTGTGTGCGCTCTCCCTCCAGTGCCCCCCTGTGTGTGCGCTCTCCCTCCAGTGTCCCCCCCTGTGTGTGCGCTCTCCCTCCAGTGTCCCCCTGTGTGTGCGCTCTCCCTCCAGTGTCCCCCTGTGTGTGCGCTCTCCCTCCAGTGTCCCCCTGTGTGTGCGCTCTCCCTCCAGTGTCCCCCTGTGTGCGTGTCCCCCCCGGTGGGTGTGTGTGCTCTCCCTCCAGTGTCCCCCTGTGTGTGCGTGTCCCCCCCCCCCCCTGTGTGTGCGCTTGGTCCCCTTGAGTGTGGGGACCAAGGGGGCCCCATGATCTTCTATTGCCCGGGGGCCCCATGAGTTGTCAGTCCGCCCCTGGCTGTCACTAACTCTGGAGGTCACCATTAAGCCTCAGGGGACCCGAGACTTTGCTACATATATATTTCCATTTGTCTTTTGAGCTTCATTTTGTTTATATATATATAATCTGTTTAATATATTTTTATTTGGGTAGTGCTACACTGATTTATTTTGTACATACATCTAATGTACAGACAGGTATTATCAGCAAAAGGCCCAACAAGAGTCCTGGTGGATTTGTACACATATACCCGGGTATATATAGTTATTAATAGGAAGACCTCCAGATCACAATGAAGCATTACATTACATTACATAGTTAATCAGGTTGAAAAAAGACAAGTCCATCTAGCTCAACCATAAAAAAAAAAAAAAAATAATAAATAATATCATACAATCCCATATACACAATCCTATACCCACAGTTGTTCCAGAGGAAGGCGAAAAGCCCCAGGAAAGCATGATCCAATTTGCTACAGCAGGGAAAGAAATTCTTTTCTGATCCCAGATCGGATTTTCCGTGGATCAACTTTACCTATAAAATGTTAGTACCCAGTAGGGATGAGCCCGGTGTTCGATACGAACCCATGTTCGAATCGAACATCGGGCGTTCGACCGCTCGTCGAGCCCAGAACTATTTGGGCCGTTCACATCAAATTCGTGTGATGCGAACGGCCCGCAATGCACTGCGCCAGTCGCAGTGCATTGCTGGCTGATGATTGACCAAGCATGCACTGTGACCCCGCATGCTTGGCCAATCATAGAGCCAGCGGCGAGGAGAGCAAAAATATATATATATATATATATATAATAATTACAGCTCAGGGGGTTCAGGGGGTTTAGTACACACCCCACACTATATAAGGCCGCCGTGGGCGGCCTCGTGTAGTGTGTTCCGGCGTTAGGAACATGACGGTGTCAGTGACATTATTCACTCTGCTGAGTCTGACATTATCTGCTGTGATTCTGGGGATTAGTGTAGTGTGTGTGTGCTGTTAGTACAGCATTGCAGTATCACATTAAACCACCTTTCTGGCCTGTTGTGTCATCTAAGGCAGCCATCTGCGGCTAATGAATGCACTGTGCATGCGCAGTACACAGCGGACATTTAGTGATAGCCGGACTGGTCTTGTCAGAACACCGGCTCCCGTAACACAGAGAACAGTCATTCATTGAAAGTCATTGATTAAAAAATAAATCATTGATAAAAAAAAAGCGTGGGGGTCCCCCCAAATTCAATTACCAGGCCCTTCAGGTCTGCTATGGATATTAAGGGGAACCCTGCGTCAAATTAAAAATAAAAATGACGTAGGGGGTCCCCCTAAATATCCATACCAGACCCTTCAGGTCTGGGATGGATTTTAAGGGGAACCCCGGACAAAAAAAAAAAATTACGTGGGGTCCCCCTCAAAATCCATACCAGACCCTTATCCGAGCACGCAACCTGGCATGCCGCAGGAAAAGAGGGGGGACGAGAGCGGCCCCCCTCCCTCCTGAACCATACCATACCATGCCACATGCTCTCAACATTGGGAGGGTGCTTTGGGGGTCTGTGACCCCTCAAAGCACCTTGTCCCCATGTTGATGAGGACAAGGGCCTCTTCCCCCAACCCTGGCCATTGGTTGTTGGGTTTGCGGGCGGGGGGCTTAACGGAATCTGGAAGCCCCCTTTAACAAGGGGACCCCCAGATCCCGCCCCCCCTGTGTGAAATGGTAAGGGGTTACAAAAGTACCCCTACCATTTCACCAAAAAAGTGACAAAAATTGTAAAAATGACAGGAGACGGTCTTTGACAATTCCTTTATTAAAATCTTCTTTCATCTTCTTTCTTCTGGTCTTCTTCCTTCTTCCTTTCTTTATCCTTCGGTTTCTTCATCTTTTCCTACCGGCATCTTCTTCCATCTTCTTCTTCCATCTTCTTCTTCCTCCGGTCCTCTTCTTCTTGCTCTGCTCTTCTCGTCCGGCATCTTCTTCCACGGCGTCGGTGTCTCTTCTTGGGCCGCTCCGCTCAATGGGAGGCTCCCGCTTGGTGAGGCTTTGCTGCGTCTGACAGGTCTTTTATAACAGAGGGCGGGGCCACCTGGTGACCCCGCCCCCCTCTGACGCACGGGGACGTCATGGGGACTTTCCTATGGCATAAAAAGAAATCAGATTTGTTTGACAACTTCTGTCTTTCATGAATAGCAGCCAAATCTAAGCCCCGGCCTAGTTGGGCCTACCTCCGACTCCCAAGCTTCCAGACCGCATGGCGTCCCCGGCAGAGCAGTCTAACTTTACTGCTCTGATGCAGGCGATCACTAGTCTAGACCTGCCAGTCCACCCTCACGGGGAAGATTGAATCTGTCCAACTGGACATTAGTCTCGTCCGGAGGGACATAGACGCGTTCCGCGCCAGGCTGGCCGAGGCGGAAAGACACCTGGGGGATAATGAAGACACGCTGCGGGACCACTTCGGCTCCTTGAGAACCCTGCAAACCAGGGTAAAACTGCTAGAAAGCAGGGCGGAAGACTCTGAGAACAGGAATAGGAGGAATAACCTCCGCATTGTAGGATTGCCTGAGGGAGCAGAAGGAACAGACCCCCCGTCCTTCACAGAGCGCCTCCTCCAGACTCTGCTGCCAAGGGCGCAATTTTCACAATTTTTTCGGTGGAGAGGGCACACAGAATGCCTGCTGCCAGGGGTATCCCCGGAGCTCCTCCACGCACCTTTATCCTGCGCCTCCTTAATTTTAGGGACCGAGATCTGGTCCTTCGTGAAGCTAGGAAGCTGGAAGCTCTCAACCATGAAGGATCCCGTTTGATGATCTTTCCAGATTATTCTATTGACACCCAGAAGACGAGACGCTCCTTTGACCAGGTCAAATTGAACCTCCGCAACAGGCATATAAAACCTGCAAAACTCCAATGCCAGCTGCAAAAGGAGTTGAACCTGCCCAAGAACCGCCTTATATGTGACATGCCCACCAGGTGGAACTCAACGTTGGCCATGCTGCAGCGACTGCACACGCAGCAGAGGGCCATCAATGAGTACCTGTGCGACTACGGCACCAGGACAGGGTCAGGGGAGCTCTGATTTTTTTTACCACGCCAGTGGAGCATGATCAGGGATGCATGCACTGTCCTGTGACCATTTGAGGAGGCCACGAGGATGGTGAGCAGTGACAGTGCATGCATCAGTGACACTGTACCTCTTGTCCACCTGTTGGAGCATACGCTGCGTGGAATAATGGACAGGGCACTTGAGGCAGAACAGAGGCAGGAAGAGGAGGACTTCCTTGCCTCTCAAGGCCCCCTTTATCCAGACAGTGTTCATTCTGTCCCACCTATCACACAGGAAGAGGATGAGGAGGAGGAGGATTGTGTCAGCATGGAGGTGGAGCCTGGCACTCAGCATCAGCAGCAGCAGTCTTTTAGGGATGATTTACAGTCCCAAGAAACCGGTGGACTTGTACGTGGCTGGGAGAAGGTGGCTGTGGATCATGTCGTCCTTAGTGACCCAGAGGACTCCGGACCGAATGCCTCAGCTAACCTACGCTGCATGGCCTCCCTGATCCTGCAAAGCCTGCGGAAGGATCCTCGTATTCTTCGGATCAAGGAGAGGGACCATTACTGGCTGGCCACTCTCCTTGATCCACAGTACAAGGGTAAGGTTGCAGACCTTATATTGCCGTGGGAGGGAGCAGAGGATGAGACATCTCCGGGAGGCCTTGCAGAAAGGTCTGTGCAATGCATTCCCAGAGACTGGGAGGTTACAAACTCCTGGTCCTGGACAACGAGTTGCTGAGGCTTTGGTCAGTAGCAGAAGGAGCGGTGGAGAAGGTGGCCATCTGACCGATGCATTCAGACAATTTTTTTGTCCGCAGCCCCAAGGTATGATAGGTTCCAGCAACCATCGCCAGCGTCTGATATACATGGTGCAGGAATACCTAGGGGCAAGGTCAGACTTGGACACCTTTCCCACCGAAAATCCTCTGGCTTACTGGGTCTTGAGGATGGATCACTGGCCAGAGCTTGCACAGTATGCAACTGAGCTACTGGCCTGTCCTGCATCCAGCGTTCTTTTGGAACGCACATTCAGTGCTGCTGGAGGCTTTGTCAGCGATCACAGGGTGCACCTGTCCACCGATTCGGTTGATCGACTGACCTTCATAAAGATGAATCAGTCTTGGATCACCACCAGCTACCAGGCACCTGAAGCTGATGTAACAGAATAATTTATTTTGAAATGTCACATCCCTTCAAGACTGCCTATGCTGATGCTGAGTGACTGTCCTGTTATGTTGACTGACTATCCTCTTCCTCCTCAATGATCCTGATGATAGCTTGGAAGAACATTTTTGTTTCTGGGTGCCATCACCAGTGGCTAAGGCCCAATTTGTCAGCCCCTGTTTAACAGGGGCATGTAATTACAATTTTTTATGCAATGATTTGCAGCAGGGCTCATTCCTGCACTCCAACTAGAGTATCAGGCACTGGTGCTGGTGCCACGACACTGCAACCTCTCCCAAAAGGCCCAACTTTTCAGCCCCTATTTAACAGGGGCCTGTAATTACAATGTTTGATGCAATGCTTTGCAACAGGTCTCATTGCTGTGCTCCAAGTACAGTATATGTGAGGGGTTGCAGTGTTGTAGCACCAGCACCAGTGCCTAAGGCCAAATTTTTCAGCCTCTGTTTAACAGAGGCGTGTAATTATAAATCTTGATCTAATAATTCACAGCAGGGCCCATTCCTGCGCCCACCAAGAGTAACTGTGAGGGCTTACAGTGTTGTGGCACCAGCACCACCACCAAAGGCCCAATTTTTCCTACTACTGTTCAACAATGGCATGTAATTACAATTCCTGATAGAATAGTTCACAGCAGGGCGTTCCAGCGTCCACCAAGAGTAACTGTGAGGGCTTACAGTGTTGTGGCAACACCAACATCTAAGGGGCAAATTTATGCAGAGTATATACGGCAGGCCCCTACTTTCAAACATCCAACTTACAAACGACTCCTACTTGCAAACGGAAGGAGACAACAGGAAGTGAGGAAATCTACCCCTAGGAAGGGAAATTATATCCTGTAAGAGTTAATATGGGAAAAAGGTGTCTCCTCTCTACTGATGCTTTATCACCAATCCTTGTTTCAATACAAACCCCACTTTTCCAAAAACATTTGTCATTGGGACGGAAAGTGAGGTGAAATGTTCTGAACAGGTACACAGACAGCAAAACAAATGTTACAGGGGTGATAACCCTTCCCTATGTTCTCCAAAAAGCTTAAAAATAGATTTTTTTGGCTGCAGCTACACTTTAAAATTTACATGTTACTAATTACAAACAGATTCTACTTAAGAACAAACCTACAGTCCCTGTCTTGTTTGCACCGCCTGCATACTGCTGTGCTGTTGAGTATATAGGGTTTTAGGTATAGGGTTTTATTTTGGGTGCAGGGTTCCCCTTAATATCCATACAAGACCCAAAGGGGCTGGTAATGGGCTGGGGGGGTGGGGGGGGGGGGATGATGTTGTAGCCATGCCATTTTTCTCAAAGATTTTCATCCATATTGCAAGGACAAGACATGACATTAAAGCCGCAAGCGATTTTAAATGGCTTTTTTTCCTTTACAAATGTCATTTTGTGCAGGGACAGTTCTAAACACGGGAAACACATGCCACTTCACAGGCATACTTTAGACAGACACCCCCCAGGTACGATATTTAAAGGAATATTTCACTTATTTTTTTCACTTTATGCATCATTAAAATGACTGCTCCAGAATAAACGTTCGTTTTTAAAACTTCTTTTTGCATTCATACATGTCCCCTGGGGCAGGACCCGGCCCCAAACCCTTTTTAAGACAATAACATGCATATTGGCCATTGTAATTAGCACTTTAGATTTCAAACGTTCGCGTCCATTGTAACTAATAGGGTTCTAACGTTCGTGCAAACTTTCGGTCCGTTCGCAGGTTCTGGTGCGAACCAAACCGGGGGGTGTTCGGCTCATCTCTATTGGGGACAGAGATACCTAGAAATCTGCATGACACATATACCCTGAATTACAGTCCTATATTGACAAAAGTCCAACGTTCGCTGGAATCATGGCATCACCTCAAACTCTCTTGGTGGGGACATCCTCCCTAAGTTACTTTATTTATTTCAAACCTTACCCACACTTCTCTCCAAGGCTTTCTTTATTACGCTTCGCTCCCTAGCGGTCAAGTTCATTTGGCAAAACCACCCCTCTAGGCTCAAACATAAAATACTATGCGCCCCTAAAAACCGAGGGGGTATCGGTCTCCCAGACTTTCAACTATATCACATATCCGCTATAATCTTGAGACTCCTTGAGTGGTTCCCACGTCCCCTATCCAAACCATCCACGGTTATTGACCAGGACATGGCACAAGTAGACCTCAGAGCTCTCCTGTGGGGATAGAATGCAAAATTTTGCACTATGGACAGAATATCCCCATTGACGGCAGCTGCAATAACCACTTGGTACAGCAAACAAACCACCTTCTCACTTTCCACGGATCCTAGTCCTTTATCTTCTCTATTTGACAACCCAGCACTCCCAACATACAACACTAGAGGACAATGTGGCTCATACACCAGGGAACAATGGCCTACAGCCAGACAGACCGCAACCAGACACCCAATCACGCACCCCGACTGGCTTTCCATGCTATCCCTAACACAACACTGTAAAGCCCCATACACACGCTCGGACAATCCGCGGACCAGGTCAGTCGGACTTTGTCCGACGTACTTTGTCCGATGTTGGCGTTGCGTACACACGGTCGGACTACGTTGTCGGAATATCCGGTCCGGAAGAACGTCGTGACGTAAGTCGTCGTCCACGAGATTACAAAAGGGAAGTTCAGCACCACGTCAGGCACCCGTTGGGCTCCTTCTGCTGATCCCGTGTTTATCGAGAGTTAGTGGAAGTTTGGTGACTTAAGATTCGCGCTTCTCAGTTTTCTGACTCAGATCGTTACTGCTCTTCAGTTTGTGCTTGTCGTGCGTATCTGTTTATTAGTGCGTGTAGTCAGTTCGCATTTGTTGGTCATTGCGGCCTATATCTTGATATAGGACCCTTTGATTTGCACTGCTTATTGTCTGCTCGTTGCTGGTATTCACTTCGTTCTTTCAGGCCTTGCTGTTTATCGGTGCTTTCTGTTTGTCCGTTCTGACCAGCCGACCTTTTGTGACCTTCTGAGCGATGTTTCCCGTGCGTACTCGTCGCCGAGTTCGTGCTGTACGCGGAATTGGTGTCGGGCTTTTAGCTTTGACCCAAGACCCGTCCATGAACAGAGTGACGAGGAGTATGTGGACCAAGAATTGGTTGCTTCAGCGTGACCAGTTCTCGCACATGCCTTTGCTTCGTGAGATCCGGGAGAATAATCCTGATGATTTCAGGAACTTTCTCAGGATGACGGACCCCGATTTTCACCGTCTTTTGGCTTTGCTGACCCCCTTTATCAGCCGGCAGGATACCTGCATGAGACAAGCCATTACTCCGGAGCAGAGGCTTGTTGCCACGTTGAGGTACTTGGCGACAGGGAGAAGTCTTCAGGATTTGAAGTTCTCTTCAGGTATCTCTCCCCAGGCCCTGGGAATCATTATTCCAGAGACCTGTTCTGCCATCATTCAGGTCCTGCAGGAGGACTATATTAAGGTAACATTTCTACTTTACTATTCCCTTCTATGTATGCTCTGTTTGCTAATGACTTGTATTTTTGACCTCCTTCCCTAATTACCATGATTGCAATATGTTCTAATATGCTGTGCCCCTTTTCTCCTTCATGCATTTTTCCCTTCACTTACCTCACCAGCATGCTCTTCTGCCCCAATAGACACCTATGGCCTAGTCACTTAAGCAATGTCTTTTGTCTGCTGCATAGTATTGTTTGCCCCAAAACACCCCCTAAAATATGCACAAATGTTTGCTGTGTGGTTTACTTCATGTAGAGCCCCCTTTTTTTGTTCTTTTGGTGGGGGGGGGGGGGGGCAAACTCATTAGGAACCCCCTCCCCCAACTGCTCTGTCAGATGGTACCAATCCTTTATCTGCTGGCTTTCCCAAGGTCCATACACACTATATACCTACCTCTTTATAGTGCGCATCTTTAGGGATGAATTCAGCAAAGCATGTAGTGCAAGGGACTGCCTCCATACATTCCATTTCCTATTTTTTTGTCTTCTTTCCCTCCTATTAGCTTGCTTGGTAATTTAATAATGTCACACTGTGCCTGCCTTTTTTGGGGGGGGGGGGGGGTTGAAATGTTATTTGATCTTTCCTGTGGCCTGCCAATAGTGTTAAGTACAGAGGGTCTGGCCAAACTAGCCCACATTATTGAGCCATTTGCCAATCAATGAAGTGCAGAGGGTTAGCTGTCCACCACCCCCCCCCAAAACCCCTAGTTATTGCCAATGGCCCATCAGAAGTGGGGGGATTGATGGGGGGGTGAGTAATCTGTGAAGGGGAGCCTCTACTTTTCTGTGCAAATACTTTCCAGCCTCCAATTTTATACAATGCTCTTGTTCCAAGATGTTGATTGTCTAATCTGCTTGCAATGTTTAGGTGCAAAGTGACTAATTTTTTTTTCTTGTTTCACTCCACAGTTCCCTTCCACGCCACAGGAATGGCAGACTGTGGCCTCCCACTTTGCCAGCCGTTGGGACTTTCCTAACTGCGGAGGGGCAATTGATGGGAAACACGTCCGCATCGTCCCACCGCCCAACTCGGGGTCCTACTATTATAATTATAAAGGGTTTAATAGTGTAGTGATGTTGGCGGTGGTGTCGGCAACATACGAGTTTATGTATGTGGACGTGGGGATGAACGGCCGGATATCGGATGGTGGGGCCATTACGCACACGGAGTTCTACTGGCGTCTCCAAAGTGGCAGTCTGTGCTTGCCACCTCCAGAGGAGAATGCCGAAGGACTCCCCTTCGTCTTTGTCGCAGATGAAGCGTTTGCGTTGACTCCCCATGTGATGAGGCCGTTCCCGATGAGGACCCTCACCCCGGACCAGAGGGTCTTCAACTACAGGCTGTCCAGAGCCAGAAGAGTTGTGGAGAACGCTTTTGGCATCCTGGCCAGCCGCTTCCGCCTGTTCCTGACGGCATTTAACTTGGCGGAATACAAACTGAACCACATAGTTCTTGCCTGTTGCATATTGCACAACTTCCTCAAAAGACATAACAGGAACTATGTGGTGCCCGTTGGCCCAGATGTGGAGGGCCCTCCAAATGCCGAACTCACAGCCCTTCGAGTGGCACGTCCAGGCTTGCCCCCTCTAAATGCCCGTGTGGTCCGGGACCAATATATGCAGTACTTTGTGGGTAGGGGGGCCATTGCTCTGCCTGACGATGTGTGAGAGGCATTTTTTAATAAATCTGATATTTTAACCAACCTATGATTTCATGTCATTTCAGTCTTCTTTTTAGCTTATTTTACTTTGACATTTTTTCCCTTTGCCTTCGACAGTGGGAATGCACTTTCTGGGCAAAAGGAGGTAACAGCCTCTTCTTCCCAAAAAGATTATTCTCATGTTGTGTGTTTGCTACCTAATCTTTGGTCTAGAGAAGGTTTGTACTGCATAACTGACACCCAAAATACTCCTTTTCATCACCAGGTCTGACATGTGTGTATTCTCCAAAATGCTGTGCTCCGTGTTTTCGTACAAAGCACTGTGGTGTCATTTACATAAGTCAAATCCGCTATGCTCTACAAGTGCATTGAAAAAGTTCCCCGGGAAAGAAAATTGGAGTGCAAAGTGGATTTGCCTTTAGTAAATAACACCCATTGCCCCCCATATCCTTTTCATTTTACATACATAATGCATTGTGTTTTTTATCACAATTTGGGACTGAAAATGGTCATTAGATGGTAAAACACATGCCTAGAAGCTTCAAAAGTGCCATTTTCCATCATGGGGATGAATGGACGTTTTTTGGGGGTGCAACCCCTTCACCACAACCACTTTCGTAGTTCGTAAAGTGTTTGCACCCCCAAAAAAACGTTGCCATTCATCCACCATGGTGGGAGCTAGCACATGTGGACACAATGTGTGCATGTTCCAAATTTCAGACAGTTTTTAAGTTGCAAATGTGTTCTGAAGCTGGCACAAATATGTGTTAATTACTTGGTGCGTTTTCATATTTTTCCTAAAATATCAATGATGTTCTTCAATTTTTGTTGAACATCATTGATGTTTTGCTTTATGTAATCTAGATCTCTATTGCAGACCATTATCTCTCCGATGAGTACGTGGGCACTCTCTGTGGTAAAGTGCGATTTTTCTTCCACAACATCCACGTCACCTAAAAACCACAAACAAACAAAAATGGGGTGTTGGAAATGAGGCAGCCATACATGGATTAGCTTACCAGTAGCTGTGTTCTCCCACACTCACCTGTTGTGGTGACAATTTCTCCAAGTTCGATGATCTCTCCTTCCTCCTCCTCCTCCTCCTCTGCTTCTGCTCTTTCCCCTTTTTTGGTAGGTGTTGGTTTGGGGGTTTCCTCAGACGGCCCAAGTTTTCGCTCCCCTATGAGAATGTCCAAAAGGAAGATTTAGCAACACAAGCTATTGAGGGCAGAAATAGGAAATGACAAACATTGCTTGAAAGTGACGGACACTATTTTAGTTTGGCCAGTTACAAATGTCAACTACATGAATGAAGTCACTTTGTAAAGGTGCTAAACTGACTAGCTTTTTGGTAGAAGTTTGTGTGATGGAGACCCCCCTCTAGTATCCACTGGAGCACATGTGTGGAAAAGCATAATAAAAAGGGGGTTTGGGTGTCCCAGCACTAGTGCTCTAGAGTCCAGATGGGTAAACAGCTACTGAGTGACCTCTCCTTTACATTGAATAAATTGGCTTTACATTCTTGATGACATTTCTAGTGAGAACAAACTTCCTTTCCCCAAAAAAACACCAAACATCGTATTATAAGTGGCCGAACGATCGAGGTTGCGTACGATCGAATGCACACACACACGACCATGACAGTGGCAGAAAGATCGAGGCTGAGTACGATCGAATGCACAGACGAACCTGAAAGTGGCCATTTTGGAATGTACAACTTGGTAAAAATCAAAACACAATGGAGCAGTATGCAAGCAAGAAATCAAACACAAAACACAACTACTTACTTTTTTGAAGAATTCTCTTGATCTTTCTGTACTGATCGGCCTCCCTCAGTTTCAGGTCTGACCAGCGTTTCCTCAGTTGCTCCTTGGATCGTTGTACCCCAAAATTATTGTACAGCCTTCTCACAACTTTAGACATGATCTTGGCCTTGCGGACATTGGGGTTGAGGTAAGGCCCATACTTCCCATCATAGTCGCTCCTCTTTAATATGTCCACCATCTCCAACATTTCTCCAAATGACATATTGGAGGCCTTGAATTTCAGGTTCCGGGATCGGGACGTTTCTGCCTCCGGACTTTCCTCGTCCTCCTCCTCGTTGGTGGGATATTTGTGGCGCACCTGCTGTGTCCCCGCCATGTGCTCTCCCCACTACGCCGTAAAGAGAAGGGGTGGGGAATAGACGAGAAAGATCGTCAGGGGCGGGCGGAGTTTGAAGCATGCGCAGTGTATATAAAACGTCACACGCCTGTGTCGTAGCCACGATCTGGGAGACGAGGGGAGAGAAAACTCACACGAGACGATCGCTACAAACGAAGGTACAATTTAACGTTGGTACATAACTAGCCTAGACCGATTTGAACTTGAGGCTTCTTTATGGAGAAGATTAGGAGAGTTTAGCCTGACATAATTTATAGGGTTTGGTGTGTTGTTGTGTCTTGCAGAGATTGATATGAAGGGATTCAACGACATGAGTTTTCTCCCCCTCTTCATTGCCAAATACAGGGATTTTCCCATATTGTGGCAGGGTATACACCCACATTACACCAACAAACCAAAGAGGCACGCAGCCCTGGAGGAACTTGTGGAATTTGTCAAGCCAAGGTTCCCCACGGCAACTGTTGATGATATTAGAAAGAAAATTGGCAGCCTGAGGAGTGCGTATATCAGGGAGAGGAAGAAGGTCGTGAAGTCTGAGGAAACTGCAACTTCAGCAGATGAGGTCTATGTCCCCAAGCTCTGGTACTATCAGAGTCTCCATTTTCTGAAGGACCAGGCTGATGTCACGGAGCCAACCTCAACTCCTCCTTCCACGCTTCCTTGCGCACAGCCCACCCCTGATGAGGCTTCCGAGGAGCAACCTGGGCCTTCCAGTCTGGAAGAGGTGGAGGAGCCCAGCTTGTTCCAGGTATAGTAGTTTTGTTACCATTTATGGGAATAATGAATGATGTTCACTTAATTCAGGATCGCCAATTGCTTAGTTCCTAACGTGTTTGACATATCAACAGACAGTGGTGTGGGAGACATTTGGGGCCAGAATCTAAACTGCTGGGCTGAGAATTGTATGGTTTTCTATTTGTAAACATTTTGCACCAGTCACTAGATGAGAATTGTGTGTGTTTGATGAACAAATAACTGAAACTATGTCCCTTTTTCCTACACAGGAAGACCTCAGCCAGGAGGTGGCTGTGGAAGGTGGCAGTCAGGAGGAGGCAGGGGTTAGTGGCAGCCACCAGCTGGGTAGTGGCAGCCAAGAGGGGGCTAGGCCTCGGAGCCTGACTGACACCCAAACCCCTCCCCTCCGCCCTCCGTACAAAAGGGCGAGAAGGGGGGGTTATGCGGCACAGTCAGCGCTCCGGATGATCAGAGAGGCTTCAGACTCCCTACATGCCACACCCGCCGACGAGGAGACCTTTGGCTCGGTGGTTGTCACAAAAATGATGGGTATGGAGGTGGGGCAACGCAACATGTGTGAGGGGCTCATCCTCCATGTCCTAAATAAGGGTAGGGCTGGGGAGATGACCCCAGTCACACATGTTTGCCATAGTTACCATGCTCCCCCTCCTCCTCCTCCTCCTCCTCCTTCTGCCACCCCACCAGCACGACAGCCACAGCGTGGAAGGAAGCGTGGAAGGAAGACCTGAGAGTGACGACCTGCAATCAGTCTGGTGTGAGAGAAGATGGAGCCTCTTGTAGTACCAGAGCCTGGGGACCTAGATGGCATCTGCTGCAGTTCCGGATACTTTGGACTTCACGACCAGATTGCACTCCCCTTAATATACGTACTCCTCAGGCCCCCAATTTTCTACGCTTGGACAATGATGGTTGCCGTGGGGGGCCAAGACTTTGCAAATTCCCCAAGTTTCACCATGGCTGCGTTCCTCTTTGGTTTGTTGGTGTGACCTAAATAAAGGTTTTTTTGATTTGAAATAATCATTGACTATTGTGTTTTACTTTGCTACAATGACAGTTTTTCTTTGAGTAGGCTGGTACATTTCACTAATCCTAAAGTAGAATTAACAAGGGGCAACAACAAACAACCTCCTAGTAAATTTAAGCAAGAAATACAAATGTAAATAATGTGTTTTTGGTAATTTGAGACACACAACCCCCCTCCAAAAAAAAAAAAAAAAAAAAAACATTCAAATATGTATTCCCCAAAAAAAAAAAAAAAAGACAAATCATGGTAAAAAAATAACAAAGATTCTTTTCCGTTCAGAGTAAAAATAAACATGTAGTGTATAAATGCTGCAAAGTAATAAAGAAGTAAGTTTGTGAGAAGTGCGGGTGAATAGGAGCAGCTAAAACATGTCATTCTTGTTGCATTGTAAAGAAAAAGAGAATGCGCTGCATTAAAGACATTTTAACATTGCAGCGTGACGAATGTGCTGTGTCGATTAGGAAAGGTAGTTTTACCTGACCGAGCGCTTCCGTCACAGAATTTCTTCTGAGCATGCGTAGCACTTTGTCCGTCGGACAAGCGTACACACGCTCCGATTTGGTGTGATCGGACCGGGTTGACGGGAAATCTTTCCAGCAGGAGATAAGACTTTGTCCGACGGACAAACCGACGAACACTGTCCGATGGTGCATACACACGGTCTGATTTTTCAACAACCTTGTCCGATCGGACCAAATTGATGAAAAAGTCCGACCGTGTGTATGGGGCTTAAGACGCTCCATCTTTCAGAACAGGTCCACAGACCTCTCACAACCTTTGAGTATATGTGTGGTCTCTCTCAGCCCCCCAAACACCCATTATCTATAATTTACAGAGACATACAGTCGCACACATGTAATACGCTGCCTAATTTCACACAAAAAGTCACGGTGAGCAAGATGTACCCGGGTACTTTGGATAGGTGCTGGCGCTGTCACGGAGGTTCTATATTCACGTGTGGTGGGACGGCGACCGAGTTCGCCCTTTTTGGGACAAGGTATTCAGTATTTATAATAACATATACAATGTTTCCATGATACCATCCCCGCAAGTGGCACTATTATCCATCCTCCCAGGACCAATAAGCTCTCACAGAAAAAGCCTTCTTAGATTTTTACTGTCCGCAGCCCGACATGTCATATCGTAGTTTTGGAAGACCGACACCATCCCCCCTATCACTAGATGGATAGACCCCCAAAATGACACTATACTCATGGAGGAATTACAGGCAAAACAAAGTGATACTTGGGTTAAATACGCACAATTATGGTACCCCTGGCTCCATCATTCCTCTTCGGACCCCTTCCTCAACAACATTGCTGCGTGAGAAACGGACCCCACAAATGTGGAACACGGAAGTGAAGAAAGATACAAACTCTTAACAAAAGAGACTCTGATAACCCTTATAGTATATTGTAAAGACTAAATTGTTATAAGACTTTTACTGCTGAGTACCCCCCTCCTCTCCATTCCCCCTGATCCGTTCCCCTCCCTACCTTATTGTCTTACCCTGTACCCTCCCCAATTTGTCAGTTTGTTTATTGAGCAGATATTCTAGGCAGTGTCCGGAGACAGATGACACTGCGTGGCTCGGTCTTGTATGTTGTACTTTGAAGAAATGCTTTAAATAGACATATAGTTGTAAAATGTAGCATTATACTATAAAACATATATTCAACCATAAATATTTCTGGACCATATCACTTTTGAGCCATTGTGAATCATTTGGGGCTGTGTCACTACCACCCCCATTATGGACATGAACTTCCCCATGCTCCTTTGTATACACAGAACTGAAGAATGTATTTAACCACTTGCCTACCAGGCACTTAAACCCCCCTCCCATCCAGACCAATTTTCAGCTTTCGGTGCTCTCATGCTTTGACTGACAATTACTCAGTCATGCAACACTGTACCCAAATTAATTTTTTGTCCTTTTTTTCCCACAAATAGAGCTTTCTTTTGGTGGTATTTGATCACCTCTGGGTTTTTTATTTTTTGCGCTATAATTGAAAAAAGACCGAAAATTTTGAAAAAAAAACGCATTTTTCTTTGTTTCTGTGATACAATTTAGGAAATTATTAATTTTTCTTCATAAATTTTGGCCACAATTTATACTGCCACATATCTTTGGTAAAAATAACCCAAATTAGTGGAAATTATTTGGTCTTTGTGAAAGTTACAGACTCTACAATCTGTGGTGCGAATTATACAAAATTGATCACATCTGATGCACTGGTGGCCAATCTCATTTCTTGCGACCCGAACAAGCCAGGAAAGTGCAAATACCCCCCAAATGACCCCTTTTTTGAAAGTAGACATTCCAAGGTATTTAGTAAGAGGCATGGTGAGCTTTTTGATGTTGTCATTTTTTCCCACAATTCTTTGCAAAATGAATTATTTTTTTATTTTTTATTTTTTTTCTACAAAATTGTCATTGTAATAGGTTATTTCTCTCACATGGCATGTGTATACCACAAATGACACCCCAAAATAAATTCTGCTACTCCTCCTGATTATTACGATACCACATATGTGGGACTTTTACACAGCCTGGCCACATAGAGAGGCCCAACATGCAGGGAGTGTCATCACGTGTTCTGGGAGCATAAATTACACATCTAAATTGTTGACTACCTATTACACTTTTGAAGGCCCTGGAGCAACAGGACAATGACACGTGACACTGACGTGGCACTGATGACATGTGACACTGACGTGGCACTGATGACACGTGACACTGACGTGGCACTGATGACACGCGACACTGACGTGGCACTGATGACAGATGGTACTAATACGGGGCACTGATGACACGTTACACTGATGACAGATGGCACTAATATGTGGCACTGATGAAAGATGGCACTCATACATGGCAGTGATATCACGTGGCACTGATGAGAGATGGCACTAATACGTGGCACTGATGACAGACGGCACTAATACGTGGCACTGATGACACATGACACTGATGACACTGATGACAGATGGCACTGATACGTGGCATTGATGACAGGTGACACTGATAACAGATGGCACGTGACACTGACAGGTGGCACTGATGACAGATGGCACTAATACGTGACACTGATGACAGATGGCACTAATATGTGGCACTGATGACAGATGGCACTATGTGGCACTGATGACAGATGGCACTAATGACAGGTGGCACTGATGACAGGTGGCACTGACTACAGATGGCACTGACTACAGATGGCACTGGCAGATGGCACTGGCAGATGGCACTGACTACAGATGGCACTGGCAGATGGCACTGACTACAGATGGCACTGGGGATGGCACTGGGGATGGCACTGGGGATGGCACTGGCAGATGGCACTGGGGATGGCACTGGCAGATGGCGATGTCACTGGGCACAGATGGCATTGGGGACAGATTGCAGTGGTGGCAGTGGGCACAGATGGCATTTCATTTTTATTTTTTTTTTTTTTAAAACTTACGGCGCTGCAGCCGTTCATCTCCCCCTCCTCACACGCTGTCTCTGTGTGAGGAGGGGGAGCGGCGCTGACAGATGATCTCATATGTTTACATATGAGATCAACTCTCATTGGCCAGGGCGATCGCGCTGTAAACGGCCGCTGTGATTGGCCGTTTACAGCGATCTGTGATTGGCCGTGTCCGAGGGACACGGCCAACACAGAATTTCCCTGCTGCGCGCTCGTGAGCGCGCACAGGGAACGAGGAAAGGGGAGGCCGTCATATGACGGCCTCCCGGGATTTCACATCCGCGCTGTGGCCGTCATTCGGCTACGGCCGGATGTGAAGTGGTTAATAAATTTGCCTTCTCTTTGTGCCCAGTCACCCACTCTGGATTATTTTGTAAAGGACCTACATGCTCAGACCTGACCTTTTTTACTATTAATATATTTGCAAAACATAGTAGGACAAACCCCCAAAAACATTTTCAATCAGTTGTTTTGAATTTTTGCATCCTTGATTTCCTTTTTACATATTCTGTTCTATTCTTTGTAACATTTAAATGACAATAGTGTTCCTTCATTTTTATATTTTTTAAAAGCTCTTTTCATTTTGTTTATAGCTTTTCTAACTTTGGCCGTGAGCCACATAGGTTTAATTTTTAGCCTTTTAACCACTTTCCACCCAGCTACTGCATATGTACGGCCAGGTGGGCGCTCTCTCCTTCTGAGTGGACGTTCAGGAACGTCCCTCAGAAGGAGGGGGATCGCACGCACACAGGCCTGTGCAGTGGCGCGATCCCGATGCTCTCATGTCACCCGGACACGGCGCATCTCAGATCGGCAGGAGGGCTCTGTGATTGGCCCTCCTGATCACATGATGGCCATGTCCAATCACAGCCGCCATGTGATGTAAACAGAGAGCCGGTTGCTAGGCGATCGGCTCTCCTCTCCTCACACATTAGTTGTCGGTGAGGAGAGGAGAGCGGATCGCTGCATCCGGCTGGTGATTAGTGTGTATGAGCTGTTTTTTACAGCTTTTTACACACTGATCACCAGCATAGTAACACACAGTGTAAACACAATGTCCCAAAACACATGTCCCCAAAACACGTCCCCACAAATTAAAAACACCTGTCCCCCACATATGTCCCAGTAAAATCACATGTCCCAATGATTATCTGCACACATATGTCCATGATCACCTGCGCACATCTGTACATGATCATTTGCGTACATCTGTCCGTGATCACACGAACCAATTATTATACACTTAACGGGATTTTTTTTACCAAAGACATGTAGCAGAATACATTTTGGCTTAAATTTAAGACATAATTAAATTTTATTGAATTTCTTTTAAAATAGAATAAAGAAAATATAGTTTTTTTTCCAAATTTTCGCTCTTTTTTCGCTTATATCGCAAAAAATTAAAAATGGAGTCATGAATAAATACCACCAAAAGAAAGCTCTATTTGCGAACAAAATGATAAAAATTTAATTTGGGTACAGCGTAGCATGACCGCACAATTGTCATTGAAAATGCGAGAGCGCTGAAAATTGACCTGGGAAGGAAGGTGGCTAAAGTGCCCAGTATTGATGTGCTTAAACTTATTGCCCATTGGAATATACTTTGCTATACAGTCTTGTTCAAGAATTACCATTTCTGTTCTATGTCCATTGATGCCAATATTCCCTCCCAGTCTAAGACCTGGAGAGCAGCCCTCATCCTTGGAAAATTTGCTCTCTTAAAATTAAGTGTTTTTATCTTTCCAGTGTGAGTTTTTTGCTTACAGCTAACATCAAATAAAACCATGTTATGGTCACTGCTACCCAGATGTTCTTTTATATGAGTATAAAGTATTACATTAGTAATAAACTCTGCATGGTTTGAGATTACCAGGTCCAACAGAGCATCATTCCTAGTTGGGGCCTCAATAAACTGGACCATAAAATTGTCCTTCAATAGGTTTTACATTTTTGCCCTTTAACTGTTCCAGCAGTGCCATTACTCCAGTCAATTTCCAGGTAGTTAAAACTAGGGATGAGCCTAGTCGGTTCGCACCAGAACCTTCAAACCGACCGAAAGTTCGCGCAAATTTTCGAACCCTATACGTTATAATGGACGCGAACGTTCGAAATCAAAAGTGCTAATTACAACGGCCAATATGCATGTTAATGTCATAAAACAGGTTTGGGGACCCGGGTCCTGCCCCAGGGGACATATATCAATGCAAAAAGAACTTTTAAAAACTAACGTTTTTTCGGGAGCAGTCATTTTAATGATGCATAAAGTGAAAAAAAAAAAGTGAAATTTTCCTTTAAATATGGTACCTGGGGGGTGTCTAAAGTATGCCTGTGAAGTGGCATGTGTTTCCCGTGTTTAGAACTGTCCTTGCACAAAATGACATTTGTAAAGGAAAAAAAGAAGCCATTTAAAACCACTTGCGGCTTTAGGTTTGTTCTTAAGTAGAATCTGAACAGGTACATTATGAAGTGTAGCTCCATCCCAAAAAAATCTATTTTTAAGCTTTTTGGAGAACATAGGGAGGGGTTATCACCCCTGTAACATTTGCTGTCTTTGCACATCTGTTCAGAACATGTCACCTAACTTTCCGTCCCAATGACAAATGTTTTTGGAAAAAGTGGGGTTTTAATTGAAACAAGGATTGGTGATAAAGTATCAGTAGAGAGGAGATACCTTTTTCCCAAATTAAATCTAACAGGATAGAATTTCCCTTCCTAGGGGTAGATTTCCTCTCACTTCCTGTTTTCTCTTTCCATTTGCAAGTAGGAGTCGTTTGTAAGTTGGATGTTTGAAAGTAGGGGCCTGGCGTATATACTCTGCAGAAATTTGCCCTATTAGATGTTGGTGTAGCCACAAGACTGGTGGGCACAGGAATGGGCACTGCTGTGAGTTAATATATCAAGATTTGTAATTGCATGCACCTGTTGAACAGGGCAGAAAAATTGGGGGTGGTGGTGGTGGATGGTGTTGCCACAAGACTGTAAGCTCTCACAGTTACTCTTGGTGGGCGCAGGAATGGGCCCTGCTGTGAGTTATTAGATCAAGATTTGTAATTGCAAGCACCTGATGAACAGGGCAGAAAAATTGGGCCTTTGGCGGTGGTGGTGGACGGTGTTGCCACAAGACTGTAGGCCCTCATAGTTACTCTTGGTGGGCGCAGGAATGGGCCCTGCTGTGAGTTATTAGATCAAGATTTGTAATTGCAAGCACCTGATGAACAGGGCAGAAAAATTGGGCCTTTGGCGGTGGTGGTGGACGGTGTTGCCACAAGACTGTAGGCCCTCATAGTTACTCTTGGTGGGCGCAGGAATGGGCCCTGCTGTGAGTTATTAGATCAAGATTTGTAATTGCAAGCACCTGATGAACAGGGCAGAAAAATTGGGCCTTTGGCGGTGGTGGTGGACGGTGTTGCCACAAGACTGTAGGCCCTCATAGTTACTCTTGGTGGGCGCAGGAATGGGCCCTGCTGTGAACTATTAGATCAAGATTTGTAATTACCCGCCCCTGTTAAACAGGGGCTGAAAAATTGTGCCTTAGGCACTGGTGCTGGTGCCACAACACTGCAACCCCTCACAGATACTGTACTTGGAGCACACCAGTCACACGTGTTGCGAAGCATTTTTTAAAAAAATTGTAATTACCCGCCCCTGTTAAACAGGGGCTGAAAAATTGTGCCTTAGGCACTGGTGCTGGTGCCACAACACTGCAACCCCTCACAGATACTGTACTTGGAGCACACCAGTCACACGTGTTGCAAAGCATTTTTTAAAAAAAATTGTAATTACCCGCCCCTGTTAAACAGGGGCTGAAAAATTGTGCCTTAGGCACTGGTGCTGGTGCCACAACACTGCAACCCCTCACAGATACTGTACTTGGAGCACAGCAGTCACACGTGTTGCAAAGCATTTTTTTAAAAAATTGTAATTACCCGCCCCTGTTAAACAGGGGCTGAAAAATTGTGCCTTAGGCACTGGTGCTGGTGCCACAACACTGCAACCCCTCACAGATACTGTACTTGGAGCACAGCAGTCACACGTGTTGCGAAGCATTTTTTAAAAAAATTGTAAGTACACGCCCCTGTTAAACAGGGGCTGAAAAATTTGCCTTAGGCACTGGTGCTGGTGCCACAACACTGCAACCCCTCACAGATACTGTACTTGGAGCACAGCAGTCACACGTGTTGCGAAGCATTTTTTTATAAAAATTGTATGTACACGCCCCTGTTAAACAGGGGCTGAAAAATTGTGCCTTAGGCACTGGTGTGGTGGCATGGATCATTGAGGAGGAGGAAGAGGATAGTCAGTGAACATAAGAGGACAGTCACTCAGCATCAGCATAGGCAGTCTTGAAGGGATGTGATATTAAAAATTATTCGGTTATATCCGCCTCAGGTGCCTGGTAGCTGGTGGTGATCCAAGACTGATTCATTTTGATGAAGGTCAGTCGATCAACCGAGGCGGTGGACAGGCGCACCCTATGATCGGTGACAAATCCTCCAGCAGCACTGAATGTGCGTTCGGAAAGAACGCTGGAGGCAGGACAGGCCAGTAGCTCAATTGCATACTGTGCAAGCTCTGGCCAGTGATCCATCCTCAGGACCCAGTAAGCCAGAGGATTTTCGGTGGGAAAGGTGTCCAAGTCTGACCTTGCCCCAAGGTATTCCTGCACCATGTATATCAGACGCTGGCGATGGTTGCTGGAACCGATCATACCTTGGGGCTGCGGACTAAAAAATTGTCTGAACGCATCGGTCAGACGTCCACCTTCCCCACCGCTCTTTCTGCTACTGACCGAAGCCTCAGCAACTCGTCGCCCAGGACCAGGAGTTTGTAGCCTCCCAGTTTCTGGGAACGCGTTGCACAGACCTTTCTGCAAGGCCTCCCTGAGATGTCTCATCCTCTGCTCCCTCTGCGACGGCAAGATAAGGTCCGCAACCTTACCCTTGTACCGCGGATCAAGGAGAGTGGCCAGCCAGTAATGGTCCCTCTTCTTGATCCGAAGAACACGAGGATCCTTCCGCAGGCTTTGCAGGATCAGGGAGGCCATGCAGCGTAGGTTAGCTGAGGCATTCGGTCCGGAGTCTTCTGGGTCACTGAGGATGACATGATCGCCAGCCACCTCCTCCCAGCCACGTACAAGTCCACTGGTTTGTTGGGACTGTACATCATCCCTAAAAGACTGCTGCTGCTGATGCTGAGTGCCAGGCTCCACCTCCATGCTCACACAATCCTCCTCCTCCTCCTGCTCCTCCTCCTCTTCCTGTGTGATGGGTGGGACAGAAGGAACACTGTCCGGATAAAGGGGGCCTTGAGAGGCAAGGAAGTCCTCCTCTTCCTGCCTCTGTTCTGCCTCAAGTGCCCTGTCCATTATCCCACGCAGCGTATGCTCCAACAGGTGGACAAGAGGGACAGTGTCACTGATGCATGCACTGTCACTGCTCACCATCCTCGTAGCCTCCTCAAATGGTGAGAGGACAGTGCATGCATCCCTGATCATGCTCCACTGACGTGGGGAAAAAAAACCAAGCTCCCCTGACCCTGTCCTGGTGCCATAGTCGCAAAGGTACTCATTGATGGCCCTCTGCTGCGTGTGCAGTCGCTGCAGCATGGCCAACGTTGAGTTCCACCTGGTGGGCATGTCACATATTAGGCGGTTCTTGGGCAGGTTCAGCTCCTTTTGCAGCTCAGTCAGCTGAGCACTGGCATTATAAGATCGGCGGAAATGCACACAGACTTTCCTGGCCTGCCTCAGGACATCCTGTAAGCCTGGGAACCTGCCCAAGAACCGCTGCACCACCAGGTTGAGGACGTGAGCCATGCAGGGCACATGGGTGAGCTGCCCCTGTCGCAGGGCGGAGAGGAGGTTGGTGCCATTGTCAGAAACGACCATTCCTGGCTTAAGCTGACGTGGCGTCAACCACCTCTCGGCCTGCCCCTGCAGAGCTGCCAGAACCTCGGGCCCAGTGTGGCTCCTGTCCCCCAAACACACCAGCGCAAGCACGGCATGGCATCTTTTTGCCTGCGTACTTGCGTAGCCCCTTGGAACCAGCGGTGCTCCGTAGGCGTACAAGGACAGAGCACTGGAGGAAGAAGAAGAGGAGGGGGTGGAGGAGAGAGGTGTGTCACAACCAGTAGCAGTAGTAGCGTTTTGGAGGCGTGGTGGCGGAACAACCTCCAACACTACTGCACCTTGTCCTGCATCCCTCCCAGCTGCCAATAGAGTGACCCAATGGGCCGTGAAAGAAAGGTACCGTCCCTGTCCATGCCTGCTGGACCATGAGTCAGCGGTAATATGCACCTTACCGCTGACCGCCCTGTCCAGCGAGGCATGGACATTGCCCTCCACATGCCGGTAGAGAGACGGAATCGCCTTCCGTGAGAAAAAGTGGCGTTTGGGAACCTGCCACTGAGGAACCGCACATTGAACAAACTCACGGAAGGGGGCCGAGTCTACCAACTGAAAAGGCAGCAGTTGAAGTGCTAGCAATTTAGCCAGGCTAGCATTCAACCGCTGGGCATGTGGATGGCTGTGAGTGTACTTCTTTCTACGGTCCAGCAGCTGGGGCAGGGAAATTTGCCTGCTGCAATCGGACGTCGGTGTACTGCAAGTACTTGGTTGTGACACACCTAATTCTACACCTTCAGTCCTCTCAGAGCAGCTTTCAGAGAGGACTGAAGGTGTAGTGGGGATGGAGATCCCAGCTGAGGAGGAGCAAGGAGAGGTCCGCTTAGTTCTTTGGTGTGGGTCTTTTATGTGTGCCTGCCAACGAGCTGCATGGCAGGTCGCCATATGTCTGGTCATGCTTGTGGTGCCCAAGCGGCTGATGTTTTGGCCACGCGAGATACGCTTGAGACAAATATTGCAAATAGCAGTGGTGCGATCTGATGCACTCGTCTCAAAAAAGGCCCACACCAAAGAACTTTTCTGATAACGTGCAGAGGCAGCGCCCTGCACAGGCGGAGCTCTGCGGTGTTGTACAGTTGCTGTGCTGGCCTCTACCTGGCCTCCAGGGGGCATCCTGCCTCGTTGGACATGTGACGCCGCATCCTCCTCCTCCTCGTCCTCCTCCTCATCCTCTCTCCCTTCAGGCACCCACGTGGAGTCAGTGACCTCATCATCCCCTCCCTCTTCACCACTAGAGCAAACCTGGCAGTAAGCTGCAGCTGGTGGAACAGTACTGCCAGATTCCTCAAGCTGGGTATCATCATCCGAGCCTTCGAATCGTTGGGCATCCTCCTGGAGCATGTACCCAACACTGTGCTCAAAGAGTTCGGGGGACTCCTCAGGAGGACATGGTGGGTCTAGGGAAGGGGTGGCTGATGATGCTCTGCCAGTACCCTGAGCCTGGGTGAGAGAGGATGAGGAGGATGAGGAGGGCTTGGTCATCCATTCTACCAAGCCTTCAGCATGATGCGGCTCCACATGTCCAGCTGCCGAAAACAAAGACGCGCGTGTCCCATGGCCACGTGCTGATGACGATGCACGACCACGTCCACGGCCACGGCCACGTCCACTAGAAACAGAGCCTGCCTGCCCTGTGTTCTTGGCTCTGCACGCTCTGCCTCCCCTTGGCGGTCTTCCAGCCATTGTAGTCGGTAGTCCTGTGGGTGCTGCTGAGAAGAATATATAGGAGCTCTGTGTGATGCCACTAACACACTAGAAGTCCTATGGGTGCTTCTGCAAAGAAAATAGAGGAGCTCTGTGTGATGCCACTAACACACTAGAAGTCCTATGGGTGCTGCTGAGAAGAAAATATAGGATCTCTGTGTGATGCCACTAACACACTAGAAGTCCTATGGGTGCTTCTGCAAAGAAAATAGAGGAGCTCTGTGTGATGCCACTAACACACTAGAAGTCCTGTGGGTGCTTCTGCAAAGAAAATAGAGGAGCTCTGTGTGATGCCACTAACACACTAGAAGTCCTGTGGGTGCTGCTGAGAAGAAAATATAGGAGCTCTGTGTGATGCCACTAACACACTAGAAGTCCTATGGGTGCTTCTGCAAAGAAAATAGAGGAGCTCTGTGTGATGCCACTAACACACTAGAAGTCCTGTGGGTGCTGCTGAGAAGAAAATAGAGGAGCTCTGTGTGATGCCACTAACACACTAGAAGTCCTATAGGTGCTTCTGGGAAGAAAATATAGGAGCTCTGTGTGATGCCACTAACACACTTCAAGTCCTATTGGTGCTTCTGGGAAGAAAATATAGGAGCTCTGTGTGATGCCACTAACACACTAGAAGTCCTATGGGTGCTTCTGGGAAGAAAATATAGGTCTGTGTGATGCCACTAACACACTTCAAGTCCTATAGGTGCTTCTGGGAACAAAATATAGGATCTCTGTGTGATGGGACTAACACACTTCAAGTCCTATAGGTGCTTCTGGGAAGAAAATATATATGATCTCTGTGTGATGGGACTAACACACTTCAAGTCCTATAGGTGCTTCTGGGAACAAAATATATGATCTCTGTGTGATGGGACTAACACACTTCAAGTCCTATAGGTGCTTCTGGGAAGAAAATATAGGATCTCTGTGTGATGGGACTAACACACTTCAAGTCCTATAGGTGCTTCTGGGAACAAAATATAGGAGCTCTCTGTGTGATGGGACTAACACACTTCAAGTCCTCTGGGTGCTTCTGGGAACAAAATATAGGATCTCTGTGTGATGGGACTAACACACTTCAAGTCCTATAGGTGCTTCTGGGAACAAAATATAGGATCTCTGTGTGATGGGACTAACACACTTCAAGTCCTCTGGGTGCTTCTGGGAAGAAAATATAGGTCTGTGTGATGGGACTAACACACTTCAAGTCCTATAGGTGCTTCTGGGAACAAAATATAGGATCTCTGTGTGATGGGACTAACACACTTCAAGTCCTATGGGTGCTTCTGGGAAGAAAATATAGGTCTGTGTGATGGGACTAACACACTTCAAGTCCTATAGGTGCTTCTGGGAACAAAATATATGATCTCTGTGTGATGGGACTAACACACTTCAAGTCCTATAGGTGCTTCTGGGAACAAAATATAGGATCTCTGTGTGATGGGACTAACACACTTCAAGTCCTATGGGTGCTTCTGGGAAGAAAATATAGGTCTCTGTGTGATGGGACTAACACACTTCAAGTCCTATATGTGCTTCTGGGAACAAAATATAGGATCTCTGTGTGATGGGACTAACACACTTCAAGTCCTATGGGTGCTTCTGGGAAGAAAATATATGATCTCTGTGTGATGGGACTAACACACTTCAAGTCCTATAGGTGCTTCTGGGAACAAAATATAGGATCTCTGTGTGATGGGACTAACACACTTCAAGTCCTATAGGTGCTTCTGGGAACAAAATATATGATCTCTGTGTGATGGGACTAACACACTTCAAGTCCTATAGGTGCTTCTGGGAAGAAAATATAGGTCTGTGTGATGGGACTAACACACTTCAAGTCCTATAGGTGCTTCTGGGAACAAAATATATGATCTCTGTGTGATGGGACTAACACACTTCAAGTCCTATAGGTGCTTCTGGGAACAAAATATATGATCTCTGTGTGATGGGACTAACACACTTCAAGTCCTATAGGTGCTTCTGGGAACAAAATATATGATCTCTGTGTGATGGGACTAACACACTTCAAGTCCTATAGGTGCTTCTGGGAAGAAAATATAGGAGCTCTGCCTGCCTGCCACGAACACACTACAAGTCCTATAGGTGCTTCTGGGAACAAAATATAGGAGCTCTGCCTGCCTGCCAGGAACACACTACAAGTCCTATAGGTGCTTCTGGGAACAAAATATAGGAGCTCTGCCTGCCTGCCAGGAACACACTACAAGTCCTATAGGTGCTTCTGGGAACAAAATATAGGAGCTCTGCCTGCCTGCCAGGAACACACTACAAGTCCTATAGGTGCTTCTGGGAACAAAATATAGGAGCTCTGCCTGCCTGCCACGAACACACTACAAGTCCTATAGGTGCTTCTGGGAACAAAATATAGGAGCTCTGCCTGCCTGCCACGAACACACTACAAGTCCTATAGGTGCTTCTGGGAACAAAATATAGGAGCTCTGCCTGCCTGCCACGAACACACTACAAGCCCCTCTTTCTAAATCAATCTTTGTAAATGAATCTATCTAACTCAATCTCTCTAAGTAAATCTCTCTAACTAACTAAATCCAGCAGAGTGTCACAGATCTATCCTGCTCTATCTACGCCGGAACAGCATGTGACCGGCGCAGACGGCGTGGCGGCCTTTTATAGGGGGGGGCGTGTACTAAAGCCCCTGAGCTGTAATTGGCTACAGGCGTCCTGCCTGTAGCCAATTATGGCTCTTCGAGTTTCCGGGGCTGTGATTGGCCAAGCATGCGGGGTCACAGTGCATGCTTGGCCAATCATCAGCCAGCAATGCACTGCGCCGGCCGCGCCGGCCGCAATGCATTGCGGGGCCGCTCGCAACACACGAACGTGATGCGAGCGGCCAAAATAGTTCTGGGCTCGCCGAGCGAGCGAACGCCCGGTGCTCGATGCGAACGTGGGTTCGCATCGAGCACCGGGCCCATCCCTAGTTAAAACCCCCCATTATTATCACTGTCCCAGCCCTTACAGCCATTTCCATCTGTAACAAACTCCAATGATTAACTTTGAACTATATGCTTTTCCACCCATAATGCTTCAGCCACATCACACTCTCCATCAATTAAGTCCTCGTTCACACTTGTTATTGGAGACCTGAAGGCAGCCTTTGTCCAACCAGCCTGGAACATAGCTTCTCACATGCAGAAATGGTGGTGTGGCACTGGGAATCAGAATCAGCCTATCAACTCTATACTGTTGTCTCTAGTAGTTTCAAATCTGTAATGCAACCCAATGTTTAACTACCAGAAATGGCCTTTGTATGCCCAACCTGGCTCTAGCCTATATTGGTTATTGAGCCCTGAAAAAAAAATATAGTCTAATTAACCCTGTCCCCTTTGTCCTTGGATTCTATAGCTAACAGGAACTGTTTATAAACTCTAACTCTTTAATAAACAGGTTCACCTTCTAATACATTGGAAGGTGACCGCTACACACATACAGTAGCACAGACCTAACTATCTGGCACTGTGCATGTGAGATAATATCAAGACAAAGATTAGGCACCCAAAAAGCTATGGACAGCTTCGGTTAAACTATTAGAACATAGCAATACTTGCCTAATAGTCTCTACTTCCGCTCTGGGTAAAAATACAGCAGCAGTAGCAGCCCATCGTGACTCAATTCTCGCTATGTTTCTTTCTCCACTTCCTCCATATGGGGTTTCTAAAGTCAGCCCCCAGAGACAGGAACTGTACATGAATAATTTCTGTGAACATTAGGCAGCAGAGATACTTACAGACTGTACAGGGCAGCAGATCACTGCCAATTTTAAACAGAACTGCATTCATTTGTGTATTTAATATCAGCTTGGAGTTCAACTTTAAAACATATCTAAACTCGTAAACTGCATATTTTTTTTTTTTTTTTTTTTAAGTCCTTAGATGTGGTGGATGCATTAGGTTCCTTTATAAAGGCTCTTTTTTAACTTTTTGTTTAGCTGGTGATCCCATAGCTTGGAAATCTGATAACACTGTTTGAGATTTAACTTACAGAGGTTCTAAACATTCTTAAACATGTATTTTTATATTAGGATTCTTCTCCTAATACAGTGGTTAAGTAAAATATTGTCTCACTGTGTTTTTTTTTTTTTTTGAAAAGCATACAAAATCCTGGTTTTAACTTTTTAAATTTTTTTTCTTTCTATTTTAGATTTCATGATGTCAGATCCTGCGAGTAAATGTGTACCTCCTCACTATGAGACTCTAATGAGCAGCACTCCATCTGCAGTCCCATCTGTGGTCCCAGCGTCAAATGTGCCTGTGGCATCTTTCTTTCAGA
Organism: Lithobates sylvaticus; assembly: GCA_028564925.1. Taxonomy (NCBI): domain Eukaryota; kingdom Metazoa; phylum Chordata; class Amphibia; order Anura; family Ranidae; genus Lithobates; species Lithobates sylvaticus. Next base: position 97,915,828 of record CM053037.1, on the reverse strand, counting down.
ACATCAGTCCTCCACCCCCCACATTCTACATCCCTTCTTCAACCCAGGTCTTGAGTGTCCCCACTGTGGCACCACAATGGTGGCTGTCCGCCATCATACCCCAAAATATGGACCCATCTTTACCATTTTTCCAAACATTTCTTAAGAGTAAACCAAAGGCTCTGGGAGTAAGTATTAAAGGTGGCCATACAGCACGCAGTTTATACAGGGAGTCCAGGAAATTATGGGAACCACATCTAAAAGTGTACCTGTCTTTTTGCAATAGACAATATGATGCATGTGGGAAATAGAAATAGAGATACAGGTATGTAGCATAGACTCCTAATGGGTCCCACAGATTTGTCTCAGGATCTATGCTCAATCAGGTGCTATGCAACCAGGCACACAGCAGCTCCCACAGTCTCACAATGCAATGACCATTCAGTGTGTATCTTTTTAGGGTTTTAAGCTGGTTGAACTTGCTCCAACCAGACAGACCGGCTGAAGCACTGCATGGCATCTTTTAGCCTTACTCATTGAATTGCCCCTTGAGTGCATAGGGGGTATTGGTGGTTCATAGGACAATCCAGCAGAGGAGGGCATGGAGGAGGAGGAGGGGGTGGAGCTGACAGATCTCACATTATCACCACCAGCTGTATGGAGATGTGGTGGCAAAACAAGCTCCAGCACTGAGCCCTGTTCTGCATCCTTTTCTATTTGCAAGCAGAGTTACCCAGTGTGCTGGGAACTAAAATATATTGTCCCTGACCATACTTGCTGGACCATATGTCAGCAGTAATCTGGTTGCCTTGCCCAACGATGCCAAAACATTTCCTTCTACGTGATGGTACAGAGCTAGAATGGCCTTAGGTGCAAAGAAATAGCAACTGGGAACCTGTCATTGTGGTACAGCACATTCTGCAAATTCACAAAGGGGACATAATCCACCAGACAGAAAGGCAGGAGTTGTAAAGCCAGCAATTTGGAATTTAGCAAGCTGGAATTTAGATGCTGGGTGTGTGGGTGACAGGGAGTGTATTTTTTTTCTTTCGATGCAGCAGCTGGGGCAGAGAAATTTGGCTGCTATTTGCCTGCTACACTCTACAGCTGGTGGTGTGCTGCTGGCAGACGTGTTGCAAGGACCTGTGACACCCTTTGCTATACCATCATCCCTGTAAGTGGAGGCTGCTGAGAAGTCATGCGATATAGCAAGTGTAATGTTGCGGGGTAGGCATGAAAGGTGAGGAGTGAGGAGGAGAAGAATTGTGTCCCTTTTGTATGGCTTTCAGGTGCTCTTGCCAACGGGCTTGTGGGGGTTATTTAGCTTGTGAAGCATGTGGTACCCAAATGTCTGGTGTTTTTGCCACGCTTAATCTGCTTGCGGCAGAGATTGCAACAGTGCGATCGGCTGCACATGTGTTAAAAAAGGCCCACACAGCTGAGCTATGGGAAGTGGGCCGGGAGATAACAGCTTCACAATCTGATGGAATAGGGTGGCTACTCTTTACTCTTCTATGATGGCTGCCTCTGGAGGACATCCTGCTTTATTGGGTGTTGTTTCTCCCCTTCACTTTCCTTCTCTGCTCTACCCGGCACTCAAGTCGTGTCAGTGACCTCATCATTATCATCCCCTCTATCCTCTTCATCACTAGAGCCAACTTGAATGCATGAAGGTAAAAAAGCCTTATGCCATTAGAACCACTTTAACTGAAGTCATGTTTAAGAGAAGTACTTCCCTTTTGTTCTGTCTTCTAAAGGGGAAGTCAGGACTGGCACCAGTGGACTGGGGGTGCCATCCTGGGGGAGCCTGTGTCTGATTGGACACAGAGTTCTGTTGAGATTGGGGTGGATTTTGGTATCTTCCTCTGTCCTCCCCTCCTGTTAAGTACTGGTTGGTTTAGTTCTACCTAGAGCCTCCCTACTTCTATATTCTGCTATCTTCTGTTAAAAAGTAGTCTTTACTAAAGCGCTGATAAATAATTTAAAAGCCCAAAACCTAATAAAATAAATAAGATTACTAAATGAAATGCTGCTACCATCAAAAAGTGTTCCCACACTTGAAATAGGTGAAAGATATACAAATAACGTATAAATGGTGCGCAATTCAACCTTAGTTATGTGAACATAGATCTTAAAACAATTATTGCCACAATGTCCAATGTGGTCAATAGTGCACAAGTGATGAAAATATATATATAAAAAATATTGGCTTGGCGCGCAACGGAGATGGTCGCATAAGAGAGGAGCTCCGTCAGACCCAAGGCCCTAAGCACCTTTTCTGCCGAAACAACAGCTGATAATGAGCAAGCAGACCCGCTCTACTCAGCACACACGATCCCGCAGATCTACCGCTGCCTCCGCGGGGAGGAATATCACGGAACTTTTCAAGAACCAGGCCGCGATTCAGCGGATCGCGGCGGGAGGGAAAATGGCGCCAGTGCACCACGAGGAGGACATGTCCGAGGACTCCCAGCCTGCAAGTGAGGAGAACGGTAGGAGGAATACCCGTACAGATCACCCCCTTACCTACTCAGACATGTCGGGCTTTGCAGCCGACATCAAAGCCTCTTTCTCGGCCGCCATTACCGACCTAAAGACTAACCTGCTAGTCCTTACAGAAAAAATGGCTTCCGCCGAAGCGGCAGGGAAAAGCAGAGACAGGGACATACACAGACTGGAAGGGGTGGCAGCCTCACATGCAATGCACTTCATTGAAATGAACAGGCACATGGAGGACTTGGACAATAGGGGAAGGAGGTGCAATATTAGGGTGCGGGGTATCCCCGAATCCGTAACGGCCGAACAGATCACCCCAGCATTGCAGAGGGTATTCAACAGCTTGCTGGAGAGACCTGAAGACACGGAAATCGAATTCGTCCGTGCGCACAGAGCACTCAGAGCAAGGGGACCTGACACACTACCTCCACGGGACATTATATGTTGTCTGCAGAAATTCACACTAAAGGAGGAAATTATGTTTAAGGCAAGGAGGAATGAACACATTGTTTTCAACGGCGAAAACATAAAGCTCTTCCAAGACCTATCACAGATTACGTTGCGGAACCGCAGGGCTCTGCGCCCCCTACTGGATGCTCTAAGGGAAAAAGATTTACGTTACACTTGGCGCTTCCCCTTCGCCCTCCTCGTGACGCACGGCGGCAAACAACACATTTTACGTACGCCGAACGACCTACCAGAATTCTGTGACGCCTTACACCTGGGACGCATTGACCTTCCCGATTGGTACCACGAGTTTGCACTGCAGCCAAGGGAGAGAAGCCCCCCACACTCACCTCTGGCGACGCCAGAAAAACACCTAGCGAAGAAGTCACGCCAGAACCGCCAAGATGGCTTTGGACCTGGTACACCTCGCAACAAGCCCCATTCCTCGAGGACGCCCTATGAAGATTAACAGAAACAGACCCCGACCTACACCGCAGACACCCGACCCCGGCTAACTGCGCAATGGCTGCCTGGAGGACGCTGAGTGATGACCCAGGACTTGACCGCAGCCTCTATCCCAGCTTACAGAGAGCCCACGTACAACAGGTACTATCTATTTTTATCTTTCATCCCCTGGGGCCCGAACTTGTAATGTCACGGGCAGCAGCCCAGGGAATAAACTACCCCGCTCAGATGGAGCCAACACGCACCATCCACTAGATCGTGGATGACTCCTCGCCAAACTGGACACACTTACCAAGCAGATAACAGTGTCCATATTGCCTCTAACTGAACCCACTGTAAAGCCCAGGGACATGTCTCACTACCTCGCCAACATAGGAGAACTGCACATGAAGGCCCCAATTGGAGGGTGTAGCTCTCCTGGCTAGAACTCACGGATCCCGACTGCCCTGGGCATCTGGGAGCCGGATGAACTACCAACAACAAAGAGGAAAACTCCATCCTTACTCACTTATCCCATTGCTACTATATTTTATATTTTCTTTATTACATGCCTAGACTGCTCTAACGGTTGGCCCACTTAAGACAGGCACTTTCTACTTTTAACTTATCTCACCCCGCTTGATTCGTACCTGCCTAGTCACGGGCAGCAACCCAGGATATAGCTCACCCCACCCAGACGGAGTCAACATGCCCTGACCACCTGGCCGAAGATGACCCCTCACAGAACTGGACACACTTACCATGCTGATATTAATGTCCACACTGCTTTGAACCGAGCATACCGCAAGGCCCAGGGACATGACTCGTCACCCTACCATCATAAGCGAGTTACACATGAAGGATCCAACTAGAAGGTGTACCGCTCCGGGCTAGATTGTACTGAACCAGCCAGCCCTGAGTATTAGGGAACTGATCGTGCAGCCAATGACAGGAGGGAAAAATTCCGTCATTATGCACCTATTTCATTGTTATCATATTGTATACTTATTATATTTTATATTTTATTTTATTTTATTTCACTTCATCTCTCCTACATGACCTCACTCAGTGTCTTCCATCCGCCATGTATCTACCTATGATCCGCAGTTGTGCCCCCGGTGTAGAGTGTAACTTAACCAGCAGTTTGGTATCCATGTTCACCCCCCCCCCCCCCCCCCGTTATCTTATTGTGTTGTTAATAACTTTACCATAGACACTGCACTCATTTGCTAGGCAGGAAAGTCGAAACCTCTTTTCAATGCTACTTAAAGCGATTTGGAGGGCCTAGGTCTGACCCCTCCACCAGTTTATAGAACCTATTGTTCTTATTATTGGCTACTCACAGCCCTATCTCTGGTTGTGTGTCTCCCAGGTTCCCCCACAATTAGTCACGCACCCATCTGAGGACCACCATCCTCGCAGGGACGTTACTGTCAGGTCCACCTGAACAACTCGATTGTTCAGGCGGACCACTTATCTCATATCTCCCTCTCCTACATTCTTTCACTTTCTCACTCAATCTCCTCTACCTTCACTAACCTATCCTCGCTGCTACCTATTGTGATATATAAGATTTGGACTTGTAACCGGCTCAGCTTCCTAATATATATTTTAAGTTGTGATTACAGGCGCGCGTTACCGTCTCTCTCTGGACCTGTCAAATGGCCTACTCAGCACTTGGCAGAACACCGAAACTGGTGTCTCACAATGTACAGGGGTTGAACATCCCCGAGAAACGTTCCACCCTGCTCCGCGAACTCAAAAAGGGTAAGCCTAAAATTGTTTTTTTACAAGAGACTCACTTTAAGACGCACCAGGTTCCCAGGCTCACCGACTCCTACTTTACCGAGGCACACCACTCTACTAATGACTCTTCCAAATCCAAGGGGGTGTCCATCTTGCTCAGCAAGGACGCCACCTTTGAGGTTACTGACAAGTTGACTGACCCGGGAGGGAGGTATATTCTCATCAAAGGGACCTTAGCAGGAACGCCCACCACACTAGCTAATGTGTACTTCCCAAACACGGGCCACTTAACATTCTGTAGACAACTAGTGGAAACCCTGTTGGCCTTTAGCACAGGACGTTTAATTCTGGGCGGTGACTTCAACATCCCCTTAGACCCATTACTGGACACATCCTCAGGGAAAACATACATTACATTCCAAATTTTAAAACAGATCAAGAAACTCCTGCACACGCTAGAATTAGTAGACACCTGGCGATACCTACACCCGAATGATAAAGACTTCTCCTTTTTCTCAGTGCCACATAACCGCCACTCCAGAATTGACTACCTATTTATTACACAGAGAGACCTACATTTAGTCTCAGAAGCCAGCATAGGTATACAATCAATATCCGATCATGCTCCAATCTCACTAGATCTTGACTTAACCACAAACAATAGAACCTCCCCACAATGGAGATTGAACTCCTCCCTGTTGACCGACCCAACACTACTTCCACAAATACACGCGGCCCTAAAGGAATTCTTCGCACTGAACGCTACACCCGATGCGACCCCACTGACTATCTGGGAGGCACATAAGTGCAACATTAGTGGACTCCTGATGAGCCTTGGGGCTCGCAGAAAAAGAGAAAGGGAAGCTGAAATCCAAACATTATCACAAAAAATCAGGGCCCTAGAAACACTACACAAGCAGTCCCTATCTACACACTCGGCCACAGAACTCCTTGAAGCTAGGAAAGCACTAAGACAATTGCTGGAGAATAAGACCAAACGCATCCTCTTCTTTAAAAAGAAGGTATATTACGAACAGGGAGACAAGGCCGGCCACATGCTGGCGAGAGCGTTAAAAGACTTGACCACCAATAACACAATTCTCGGCATCCGAGACAAGGACGGAAACTTAGATAGGACAACGACCAAAATAGCACAACATTTCCAGGACTACTATAACAACCTGTATAACTTACCCACACCACATAGACCCCCTGACCTCAAAGGGCACAGGCACCAGATAATCAAAAACTTCATTGAAGATTCTAACTTACCATCCCTACAGATGGAGGATTCCTCTGAACTAGACAAACCCATAGACCAATCAGAGATCAAGTGGGCCATAAAGGAACTAAAGACTAGTAAGAGCCCTGGACCAGACGGCTATACCGCCATATATTATAAGACCTTCGCAGATACACTGACCCCTCATTTGCAAACTGCCCTAAACTCACTTGCTGACGGATGACCAGTTTCCCCAGACTTCCTGTCAGCCAACATAGCTGTGATCCCAAAACCCGACAAGGACCTGACACAATGCTCGAGCTATAGGCCTATCTCACTACTAAACCTAGACGTAAAGCTCATGGCGAAAATTCTAGCTACAAGACTGAAACCCCTATTGCACAAATTGATTGGACCAAGCCAGGCAGGTTTTATGCCAGGAAGAGAGGCCAGAGATAATGTCACAAAAGCTCTTAATCTGATCCATGTGGCCCATGAGCGAAAGATCGAGAGTCTTCTCCTGTCTACCGATGCCGAGAAGGCCTTCGATCGAGTAGCCTGGGACTACATGCTCGCAACATGTAGACACATAGGTCTAGGTCCAGGGATGATGAACTGGATCTCTTCCCTATACCAAAACCCCTCAGCTAGACTAAAGATCAATGGGACCCTTTCAAACAAAGTAGACATAAAAAATGGCACGAGACAGGGGTGCCCCCTGTCACCTATACTTTTCATCATCACACTAGAACCATTCATAAGGAAGATCCTAGCAAATAGTTCTATACACGGCTACAAGATAGCGGGTAGGGAGTACAAAATAGCTGCCTACGCAGATGACCTGGCCTTCTTCCTGACAGAGCCCCACATCTCGATCCCCTCCCTCTTGAAAGAGTTTAAGTCCTTCGGGTATGTGTCCTACCTGAAGATAAATTACTCCAAGTCAGAAGCCCTTAATGTCACGCTCTCAGGGACCACACTCAGAGCCGCCATGGACAATAATCCCTTTAAGTGGGTCACTAAGGCAGTCAGGTACCTAGGAGTCTGGCTGACTCCTAAACTGACCGATATTTTCCCGCACAACTTTACACCACTTCTTAAATCAATAGGGGAGGATCTTGGCCGTTGGCACACCAGGATGTTCTCATGGTTTGGCAGGGCAGCCATCTGCAAAATGGTTATCCTGCCAAAAGTGTTATACCTGTTACGTACACTACCAATTAAATTGCCTCAGAGTTTCCTCAGGACACTCCAAGCTATCCAAATGAAATTCATATGGGCTCACAAAACACCTCAAATCAAATTCTCACTACTCACTAAAACCAAAGCACAAGGAGGACTAGGTGTCCCAGACTACAAATCATACTACCATGCCACACATATCGCCAGAATCTTAGACTGGCACTGCCATGCGGACCTGAAGGACTGGGTATCACTAGAGAATGAATCAAGCCCGATTCCCCTGAAATACTCGCCCTGGATTTCACCAAATAAATACCCAGCAGAACTGAAAAAACACCCACTCATAGGAACCACGTTAGGTATTTTCCACCTACTGGCCAAACGAAATAGATCCTTCCAACCTATAGGTCCCCTAACCCCGTTGTCAAACAACCCTGACTTCCCACCGGGTGTAAGCAATAGAAGTCTCCTACGAGATGACAACAACTCACCACTCCTCACCACACATTGTTTCAATAGAGGAGATATCATGGACTTCTCAGACCTTAAAACAGAAAATAATATACCTTCTTTACCCTTATGGACATACTTTCAGATACGCACATATGCACACAATCACTCTAGGAAGGAACACTTCACCAGAGGCCTCACGGTCATGGAGTCGGTGTGCCTCAAGGGGGAACAAATACCCAAAACTACCTCAACGGCCTATAGTTGGCTACAGCAAGAGGACGCCCTCACACGTGACAGGTTCAGAGAGAGATGGTCGGATGCCTTGGGCATGGATATCACGGATTTGCAATGGGAGAGCGCCTGTATATTGGCACATAAAGGCTCTATTAGCACTAGGGCACAAGAAACGGCTTACAAGATTCTAACGCATTGGTATGCAACTCCGGTAAAGATTCACAAATGGTACCCACAGTCTAGTGATATGTGTTGGAGATGTGGCAAAGAAAGGGGCACTCTCATACATATCTGGTGGCATTGTGAGAAGCTGATGCCCTTCTGGAATGCAGTAACAGATCTAATATACCATATCACGGAGACCAGGCTTGTTTTAAACGCAGCAAACTGCCTACTACATATTTCTAATTTTTCCATAAGCAAATACAAAAACTGTCTATCCAAATTCCTGCTGATAGCAGCTAACACAATCATTCCACTCCATTGGAAATCCACTTCGGTCCCGACGGTGAAGGAGTGGCTCCATAAAATTTCTCACATCTGCGAGATGGAGGATACAAAAGCACAAGCTGAGGAAAAGGCTGAACGTTATCTCAAGACCTGGTCTCCTTGGTTTAATTACAGACTTACCCAGGAATATCTGGCACTGGCCACGTAGACGGGTAGGGCCAGATGTTCATAACAATGTTGTCTGAAGCACAGACAAAAACATCGATCTGATGTAACTTTCTGAATGCTGATGTGTACTAATGAAGAAACTACCTAGCAGAAGATATATGTTTAAATCCACTTGCAGTCGTTAGCACAGGATAGCCTTTGCTTCTTTCTCTTTACTTCCTCTCTCTCCCCCCCTTAACACCCTAACTATCCTTAATTCTATCCATTCACCCCGAGTACATTTCCACAATGACTTTCGGGAAGCGGCTTCAGCTCCTACGCAACACAAGCCAAGCCTCATTCAGCCAGCTATGGCCGAATAAAACAGTTTAAATATCACAGTTTAAATAAGCAGATTGTTTCAAAAGTGACCAAATGTTGTAACCGACCAATCATACCACAGCACTGTTCATATGTATCTTGACAATGTACTTCTGTTGAATCATTTGTATTCTGTTTATTCCTTAATAAACCTTTGAATGATAAAAAAAAAAACTGCCCATGAGATACCTATATTGTTTGCACTCACGTGTACCCGATAGTTATAGCGCAGATAAATGTATCAATGGTCAGGCTTTCGCTTCTGGGCTGTCAGCCCTTCTCCTCCTTGCTGAGCTTGTGTATCACACAGCGTCACTTAGGCTCCTCCTCCCGCCGCGTTGTGTCACAGGTCACGTGACTTTTTCAAAAGATACTGACCTGGTGACCAGCGTGGAGTATTTGTAGCAACAAAATAACAGTCGGGTTGCCTTGGTGACTTCAATCGCTCTCATGCTTTAGTCATCATTCCATTTACCTTTATCCGCCACACTGGGTACCTATGTGGATGTGCATTTAACTCCTTAACCGCTGTAACACGTCACTGTTTCATTTTAGAGCGATGTTTAAATGCCGGTAATTGAATGGAATGTGAGGAACAGGAATTTGTATTTATGTCATAAAGCCTTTGAACATAATAACTGGAACCGGTGTGAAACCACACCATATTTAATCAAGGATATAACAATAAAATCAGGGGATGGAAAATTATAATAAATAAAAAATAATAAAATATAAAGAATAAAAAATAAAAATAATAATGAAAATTAAAATAAATGTAAAAATATAAAACTATATAATAAAAAGAATGTAATGAAGATAAAATTAAATAGAAGGATACATGGAAAAAATTATTATTAAAAAGAAAGTGATTACTGCAATATCAGTAAAAATAGATTAATAGGAGGAACTAATCGCCGCAGTAAGCTGTAGTGACTGTCTGCGGGGACCCTGGTTATAACCAAAAAAATTGGCACCATATAGGACTATAGAATCATATTGCAATGTATTATCAGGACCAAAAAAATCATGTGGTCAGAAAGACCCATGGGAAGAGCATATTAAAAGAAAGTATTGCATCTGGATGTTAAAAACCATGTTAAAACGAGAAAACATGTTAAAAAAGAAGTTGAAAAAACATGTTAAAACGAAGCTGAGGAAACATGTTAAAACTGAAGTTGGGAGAACATGTTAAAATGAAGTATGAGAAGATATGTTGAAAATATTGTTAAAAATATTAAGAGAACATGTTAAAATGAAGTTGAAAAAACATGTTAAAAAATATGTATTAAAAGTCGGATATAAAACAATTAAGATCGAAATCAATGTTCAGCCCTGCTGGTGAAAAACTATTTATTTCGTATATCCATCTGGATTCACTCTTGCTTAGTTCTCTAATCTTGTGGCTACCTCTCCAGTTGGGTTTGTACTTGTCGATGGCCCAGACCAAGTACTTGCAGTACACCGACGTCCGATGCACGCAGGGCAAATTTCCCTGCCCCAGCTGCTGGGACCGTAGAAAGAGTACACTCCCTGCCATCCAATCAGCCCAGCGGTTTTATTGGGGAAATGCTAGCCATGGCTTAAATTGCTAGCACTACAACTGCTGCCTTTTCAGTTGTTAGTGACTCGGCACCTTCCGTGAGTTAGTTCAATGTGCGGGTTTCCGCTCGTGGCAGGTTTCCCCAAACGCACTTTTTTCTCGCGGATGGCGATTCCGTCTCTTACCGGCTTGGAGGGGCAAATGTCCATGCCTCGCTGGACAGGGCGGTCAGAGGTAAGGTGCATAATTACCGCTCTCATGGATCCAGCAGGCAATGGACAGGGGACGGTACCTTTTCTTTCAAGGCCCAGTTGGGTCACTCTATTGGCAGCTGGGAGGGATGCAGGACAAGGTGAGAAGATATGTTGAAAATATTGTACGCATGCAAAAAATATTAAGAGAACATGTTGCCAGGGGCAGGCCGAAAATGAAGTTGACAATGGCACCAAAAAAACATGTTAAAAAATATGTATTAAAAGTCGGATATAAAACAATTAAGATCGAAATCAATGTTCAGCCCTGCTGGTGAAAAACTATTTATTTCGTATATCCATCTGGATTCACTCTTGCTTAGTTCTCTAATCATTGTGGCTACCTCTCCAACAAACCAGTTGGCTGGGTTTGTGACCCAGAAGACTTCAGGTGAGGGCAGGGTTGCAGTGTTGTGGCACCAGCACCAGTGCCTTAAGGCACAATTTTTCAGCCCCTGTTTAACAGGGGCGTGTACTTACAATTTTTTAAAAAAATGCTTCGCAACTCGTGTGACTGCTGTGCTCCATGTACAGTATCTGTGCGGGGTTGCAGTGTTGTGGCACCAGCACCCAGTGCCTAAGGCACAAATTTTTCAGCCCCTGTTTTACAGGGGCTGGGGCGTTGTACTTACAATTTTTTTAAAAAATTGCTTCGCAACACGTGTGACTGCTGTGCTCCAAGTTACAGTATCTGTGAGGGCCGAGTTGCAGTGTTGTGCACCAGCACCAGTGCCTAAGGAACAATTTTTCAGCCCCTGTTTAACAGGGGGCGTGTACTTACAATTTTTTAAAAATAGGCTTCGCAACACGTGTGACTGCTGTGCTCCAAGTACAGTCTCTGTGAGGGGTTGCAGTGTTGTGGCACCAGCACCAGTGCCTAAGGCACAATTTTCAGCCCCTGTTTAACAGGGGCGGGGTAATTACAAATCTTGATCTAATAGTTCACAGCAGGGCCCATTCCTGCGCCCACCAAGAGTTACTATGAGGGCCTGCAGTCTTGTGGCAACACCGTCCACCACCACCGCCAAAGGCCCAATTTTTCTGCCCTGTTCAACAGGTGCTTGCAATTACAAAATCTTGATCTAATAACTCACAGCTGGGCCCATTCCTGCGCCCACCAAGAGTAACTGTGTGGGCCTACAGTCTTGTGGCAACACCGTCCACCACCACCGCCCAAAGGCCCAATTTTTCTGCCCTGTTCATCAGGTGCTTGCAAATTACAAATCTTGATCTAATAAACTCACAGCAGGGCCCATTCCTGCGCCCACCAAGAGTAACTATGAGGGCCTACAGTCTTGTGGCAACACAGTCCACCACCACCGCCAAAGGCCCAAATTTACTGCCCTGTTCATCAGGTGCTCGCAATTACAAATCTTGATCTAATAACTAACAGCAGGGCCCATTCCTGCGCCCACCAAGAGTCACTGTGAGAGCTTACAGTCTTGTGGCAACACCGTCCACCACACCACCACCACCCCCAATTTTTCTGGCCCTGTTCAACAGGTGCATGCAATTTACAAATCTTGATCTAATAACTCACAGCAGGGCCCATTCCTGTGCCACCAGTCTTGTGGCTACACCAAAATCTAATAGGGCAAATTTCTGCAGAGTATATACGGCAGGCCCCTACTTTACAAACATCCAACTTACAAACGACTCCTACTTGCAAATGGAAAGGGAAAACAGGAAGTGAGGGGAAATCTACCCCTAGGAAGGGAAATTCTATCATGTTAGATTTAATTTGGGGAAAAAGGTATCTCCTCTCTACTGCTGCTTTATCACCAATCCTTGTTTCAATTAAAACCCAACTTTTCCAAAAACATTTGTCATTGGGACGGAAAGTGAGGTGACATGTTCTGAACAGATGTGCAAGACAGCAAATGTTACAGGGGTGATAACCCCTCCCTATGGATACTCCAAAAAGCCATAAAAAATAGATTTTTTTTGGGATGGAGCTACACTTGAGAACATGTTAAAATGAAGTATGAGAAGATATGTTGAAAATATTGTTAAAAATATTAAGAGAACATGTTAAAATGAAGTTGAAAAAACATGTTAAAAAATATGTATTAAAAGTCAGATATAAAACAATTAAGATCGAAATCAATGTTCAGCCCTGCTGGTGAAAAACGATTTATTTCGTATATCCATCCTTCAGATCACAGGGATTTTTACTATGGAATTGTGCAAAGTGCCTAGACACACTATGCTTAGGAAAACCTGATTTGATATTTTGCACGTGTTCACGTAGGCGCTTCCATAGGGGTCTTTTCGTCCTACCAACGTACTGTAATGAATAAGAGCACTCCAACATGTAAACCACCCCTTACGTTCTGCATGAAATGAAGTCTTTTATTTCATAGTCTTTCTTGGTTGCTGTGGATATGAATTTGTTACCCTTTATTCCCTTTTGTTTAGTGTATCTGCATGCATAACATTGCTTACATGGGAACAAACCCTTTCCTTGAAAGAAAGACATCATTTGGTTCGATTTGGGGGGATCAGGTAAATTTTTCACTAATAAGTCTCTTAATGTCGGGGCTTTTCGGTAGATGAATCGTGGATTTTTTGGCAATATTTCCTTCAGTTGTCTATCTGCCTGTAGTAATGACCAATGCTTTTTGATGATGCCTTCGATTTTTTTTTGTTGTATATTAAAATTAAAAATTAAAGGCACCTCCATAAATTTCTCATTATTTCGTTTTTTGTCCAGTATGAGCTCCTTCCTGGGTATTTGTAGTACCTCTTGTATTTTTTGTTCAATGAATTCCCCATTGTACCCTTTTTTTAAAATTTACCTCCAATCACACTTGCTTGTTGTAGATATCCATTGTCGTCACTGCAATTTCTTCGGATTCTGATTAGTTGACCTTTAAGTATGTTAATTAGCCATGGGCTGTAATGGCAGCTATCTGTAGGTACAGTATATAGCTGTTTCGTTCGACCAGTTTAAAAAAAGTCTGTGTACTAAAACCATTTTTTTCCAGTGTAATGTCTAAATCCAGGAATGTTATGTTTTTATCACTGATGTCAAAAGTCAGTATGATGTTTTTTTGGTTATTTTTTAGTACCTCAAAAAATTCCTCCAGGCTTTTTCGATCCCCTCTCCAGACAATGATGCAGTCATCAATATATCGTTTGAATAAAATCAGTTCAGGAGGATAGTTGGAATATAGGGCTTCTTCCTCCCAGAGTGACATAAAAATATTCGATACGCTCGGTGCGTACTTGGCCCCCATTCCAATGCCATTTAATTGCCTATAAAACTCTTTGTTAAACCAGAAGTAGTTATGTTGAATGCCATATGCTAGGCATCTGAGAATGAATCTTTTTTGTTTGGATATTAGGCTACTCCATTCATCCATTGCACATCTTGTTGCAGTTATTGCGTCGTTATGGTCAATTATTGTGTATAAAGAGGTAACATCTGCAGTTGCAATTAGGTAGTTATCGTTTTCATTTATTATTGTTTCTTCTAAAATTTGTATTAGATGTTTAGTGTCCCTTAAATATGATTTTGTCCTGGGTACTAGAGGTTGGATGAAGCTGTCCACATACTCCCCAATTCTAGCATTGATTGACTGTATCCCGCTTATTATCGGTCTTCCTGGTAGGGTAGTTTGATTTTTATGTATTTTGGGTACAGTATACAGGACCGGGACTCTACAAGTGTCAGATACTAGGTACTTTTCTTCTTTTTTATTTAGTATATTTTTAATGCTTCCTCGTAGGACTAGGTCCTGTAATTCTCCTTTGTATTCTTTGGTCGGACTTCCCTTCAGTTTAATATACGTGCTTGTGTCGTTCAATTGGTTCAGTATTTCATTATTATAATACTCTCTTGACATTACCACGATTCCTCCGCCTTTATCGGCTGGTCTTATAACCACTTTTTTGTTTTCTTCCAACTCCTTTATTTCATTCTTTATTTGCTGTGAGTTTTGTACCCTTTTGACTTTTAGTTTCTCAATGTCCTGTGTGACCATTTTATTAAAAACATGTATGTGTTCACTGTTGACTCACTCCTCACTCCTCAACTCCTCAACCTCAACTATCCAACAGTGAACACATACATGTTTTTAATAAAATGGTCACATTTTTTATTCTTTATATTTTATTATTTTTTATTTATTATAATTTTCCATCCCCTATTTTTATTGTTATATCCTTGATTAAATATGGTGTGGTTTCACACCGGTCCCAATTATTATGTTCAAAGGCTTTATGACATAAATACAAATTCCTGTTCCTCACATTCCATTCAATTACCGGCATTTAAACATCGCTCTAAAATGAAACAGTGACGTGTTACAGCGGTTAAGGAGTTAAATGCACATCCACATAGGTACCCGGTGTGGCGGATAAAGGAAAATGGAATGATGACTAAAGCATAAGAGCGATTGAAGTCATCAAGGCAACCCGACTGTTATTTTGTTGCTACAAATACTCCACGCTGGTCACCAGGTCAGTATCCCTTGAAAAAGTCACGTGACCTGTGACACAACGCATCGGGAGGAGGGGCCTAAGTGACGCCGTGTGATACACAAGCTCAGCAAAGGAGGAGAAGGGCTGACAGCCCAGAAGCGAAAGCCTGACCATTGATACATTTATCTGCGCTATAACTACCGGGTACACGTGAGTGCAAACAATATAGGTATCTCATGGGCAGTTCTATAGTTAGCAATATTGCGCAATGGTGTTTGTTTGTTTTTCTCTCTTTCATGTAAAAACCGGACTGAGTCATTAGAAGGATCTGTTCAAAGAATCATCTCTAATCTTACCGGCAACACTAAGGGAAGTTTTTGTTTCTTTTTTCCCTATATTTTTTTTACAAATACTATCACCGCATTGGCAACAGTTTCTATTTTCTTTTTTGAGAAACTAGCAGTTTTTTGCCTTTCTTTAAACAGTGAGAGTTTAAAATCAGCTGTCTTAATTGATTTTACCAGCAGTGCACTACCGCATTTTAAACACCAATCGCCTGGTGTATCTGTTTATCGTAGCAAATTAGATTGTATCCAACACTTATTGTCTGGTGTATGGTACCAATCTTGCAATCAGAGCACTTCAGCCTGTTTTTTTGCTACACCAGATATCTTTCACTCTTTTCTATCACAGGACACATTTTCCAATCACCCTGTTTGACATCACTGAACCGCCGTTCAACTTTTATCTATTAACACAGATAATTAAACCTACCTACCAATTAGGAGTTTTTATGCACGTTTGGCATTTTTATCACACTAAGGATCACACACATACACATCATTTTATTCATATACAAGGATTGTATATATTTTTAATTTTATACACCTCCAGCACAGTATATACGGAGTGTATATATATATTTTCATCACTTGTGCACTATTGACCACATTGGACATTGTGGCAATAATTGTTTTAAGATCTATGTTCACATAACTAAGGTTGAATTGCGCACCATTTATACGTTATTTGTATATCTTTCACCTATTTCAAGTGTGGGAACACTTTTTGATGGTAGCAGCATTTCATTTAGTGATCTTATTTATTTTATTAGGTTTTGGGCTTTTAAATTATTTATCAGAGCTTTAGTACAGACTACTTTTTAACAGATAGCAGAATATAAATGTTCACATAACTAAGGTTGAATTGCGCACCATTTATACGTTATTTGTATATCTTTCTTCTATCTTCTGTATTGCAATTAGAATTCTGTACTGCAAAAGAATGAGAAAATGTTCTTTGGGGAATCCCCATCTGGGTTCAATCATCAGTTGGGCAAATATATTCATTTATCTCTGGCGGACCATTAGGTATCAATAACACTTAGCAGAGTATTGTTCAAAGCTGCATCAAACTAATCAAACCTTGTTCTTTCTCT
Source organism: Lithobates sylvaticus (assembly GCA_028564925.1). NCBI lineage: Eukaryota > Metazoa > Chordata > Amphibia > Anura > Ranidae > Lithobates > Lithobates sylvaticus. The sequence continues at coordinate 97,898,993 of CM053037.1, read as the reverse complement.
CTTCAGATTCTGGTCATTGTGGCAGCCATATTGGAGATTGGCCTCGGCATTGCATTGTGCTTCACCAGTTGGACTATCACGTTACCAAGTGGCATTCCTTTTTGGGGCCCAGTGTTTGTAAGTACCTTTACAATTTGCTGTTTGTGATTGTAATACCTGGGTGCAGAAAAGCATCGGCCTGCAGTACCACCTATTGGCTAATCATAGATTAACTTTCACCAATGTCAAAGGGGAGGGTTTGACTCAATGTGAGATGTTATTGCCTGTGTCCCCATTGGAGAGTTTCCCCACACTTCCTGTCCTGGTGACCACTCTCATTTGATCACTGGGACAGGAAATGGGGTTTAATCTTCCCCAATAAGAACAAAGACAAAAAGAGTAACCTGAAAAAAGTTATATGTTTTTCTTGTGCTATCCAAAGAGAAATATGATTGGATGGTCATAAGTAGGGATGAGCCGAACACCCCCGGGTTCGGTTCGCACCAGAACCTGCGAACGGACCGAAAGTTTGCACGAACGTTAGAACCCTATTAGTTACAATGGACGCGAACGTTCGAAATCTAAAGTGCTAATTATAACGGCCAATATGCATGTTATTGTTATAAAAAAGGTTTGGGGACCCGGGTCCTGCCCCAGGGGACATATATCAATGCAAAAAGAAGTTTTAAAAACTGACGTTTTTTCTGGAGCAGTGATTTTAATGATGCATAAAGTGAAAAAAAAAGTTAAATATTCCTTTAAATATGGTACCTGGGGGATGTCTAAAGTATGCCTGTGAAGTGACATGTGTTTCCCGTGTTTAGAACTGTCCCTGCACAAAATGACATTTGTAAAGGCAAAAAAGAAGCCATTTAAACTGCTTGCGGCTTTAATGTCATGTCTTGTCCAGGCAATATGGATGAAAATCTTTGAGAAAAATGGCATGGCTACCCCATCCCCCCCCTACCCCAGCCTATTACCAGCCCCTTTGGGTCTTATATGGATATTAAGGGGAACCCTGCTCCCAAAATAAAACCCTATACCTAAAACCCTATATACTCTGAACCGCAGTATACAGGCGGTGCAAACAAGACAGGGACTGTAGGTATATACTGTATGTATGTATGTATGCATGGACTGTTAGTGTGTTTTGTGTGCCTCCAGCACAGCACAGTATACACCAACTCCTGCAGATGGCTGTCTTAGTGTTTCAACAGATTAAGCACCTGTTGTGTGATTAAGGCCGATAGAGAGGCTAACCCATCTAACATGGATTGGTAGCTTTTGTCAGTTATAGTTGGATATTGGTGTGTTTCAGGACAGAGCTGTTGACAAAACGTTGAGCAGTTGGCGAATCATCTGCTGGTACACAATGACTGCAGTATAGAGGAGGGTATAGTGCAGAATTTCTCAACATTTTAACCCCTGAGGTATCCTTTAAATAATTTTCAGGTCTTGTGGAGCCCCTGATAAAACCATTGGGGGTCAGTGCAAATACCCCTTACATTGGTGGCCAATGGGAAGAATGCCTCCCTTACAGATAGCTAAAAAAAAAATATTAAAGTAAAATAACATAACAAATTATGTAAGAAAAATTTGTAATAAAGAGCATTGAAAAAAAAATAAAAAAAAATATTGGTGACATACCACTGATTCTGCTCGGAACTAAAACACACATCATTGGATTGGGAGGTCAATCAGCTTAAGGGACCTCAAGCAATCTCTGGAGAAACCCTAGGGTTCCAAGAAACTCTGGTTGAGAATGGCTGGTTTAGTGAGTTTATGTCAAGGGTTAGTTTAGGTTAGTTTCCATTTAAAAGGGTTTAACTTCAGTTACAGGGTTACAGTAAGTCTATAATTTCAGTAATTGAGGGAAAAGTGACACATCCTTTTTAAATGCCATCTCTTCTACTACCAATACTTACCCTTCCTGCTAAATCCCTAGGTACAGTTGTGCTCAAAAGTTAACATACCCTTGGAGAATTGGTAATATACAGAATGTAACATTTTTAAAGTAAACATGAAGGAGCAGGCAAACACATTTCTTTTATTTGCCATGGGATTCATATTCTGGTACAATATTTTTTATTGAAAAAAATATAACATCTTGACAAACGTTCACCCATGCAGGGGCGTAGTTCAATGAACATAATGATCCTATAATAGTTATTTCCTATTCATGTTATAATAGTTATTTCCTATTCATGTTATAAAATGAATAGGAATTAACTATCAACTTGGGACCTTATGGGGCACCCCATACGTCCATATAAATCATCAGGGCATAAGGGCCAACTAATTGGGGTCCAAGATGCAGGTGCACTAGATCACAACAGAGGGAAATACGTATATTGGTCCAATGAAAATGCCTGTCACAGACCGGGATGAACATTCGGCAGAAAGATACAAAATTAAAAAAGATTGAAAAGATTGAAAATATAGCGACCGTGGCCTCTAACCATCATGAGGTGGGCCCCAAATTTGTGGATCCATGGTCACCCAAGAGCATAAGAAACCAAGAGCGGTCCTATGAATAGTCTTGATTGCAAAAAGGAGGGAGAGGAGAGCAGAAACCAGGAAAGGCAGACCAGAATATAGAGAAAATAAGGGGAGAAGGAGGAGGGGGGTGAGTTCTGCAGGAAGGGAGAATGTCAAGACCATTCTCAGGAGAGGCCCAGACTGCTCAGGTGTAAAGTGGGAAGAGCATAGGTCCAAGGGGACCATACTTTAAGAAATTTAGAGTGGAAGTCATTTAAAATACTCAACATTTTCTCATTGTTCCATTTGCTATGGTGAAGAGCACTCTAACTGATCTCATGATCAGAGGGCCTGGAGATTGCCTTCATTTCCATGGGGCCCCAGGAGCAACGGAGTTCAAAAAAGTTTTTGCAAAAGGATAAATGGAATTGCGTCTCAACGAAGAGACCCAGTGGCTTAGTTGAGTATGGTGATATTATTGAGATGAGGGTGCCTCATGGGTGTCCTGGAAGGAAGAACAGGAGGGAAGGATACGCGTTGAGAGAAAATTTCGGACCTCCATGAAGCCATAGAAGGACCACCCAGAGAAAAAGCTTGGTTAGTCAAGGCCCAGCGGGAACAGGGGGTTATTAAAGAGGGGGAGGAGTGGTAGAAAGAGGGACATGAGGTTACCCGAGAAGCGAACAGAGTCCCAGAGTTTAAGGCTATGACGCATAAGCGGGCTGAGTGAGGGGGGCGAAGCTTATATGGAAGCCAAAGTAGGGCCGAAAGCCATGGGATTCATATTCAATTGTAGGCTATAACAGACTGGTAAAATGATAAAACAAATTATGGCAACAAGTAGAAAAAATGAAATGACCCCTTTTTTTAAAGTGTGCATCTATGAGGCCCCGAATTCTTAAAGGCGGTTCCCATTCATCTTGGCAAAATACCTCCAGGTCATGCTGCACGTTTGAGATCTCCACAGAGTGACTCGTGACATTAAGGTTATGAAGCTTGACAACAAAGCACGAATACAGCGCCTTGAGGCGATTCAGTTCGCATTGTAGCGCTATACAAATTATTCATTCATTCAAGACTGTGATGGCCACTCCAGAACCTTCACCTTTTTCTGCTGTAACCACTGGAGGTCAATGTGGCCTTGTGCTTAGGGTCATTGTCGTGCTGGATATTCCAAGAGTGTCCCATGCTCAGCTTTTATGTAGGAGAATTGTCTGCCAGTCATTTCTGATAACATGCTGCATTCATCTTGCCATCAATTTTCACAACAATCCCCATGCCTTTAGAGCTCACACACCCCCAAAACATCAGTGAGCCACCACCATGCTTCACAGATTCGATTGTATTATTGTCACTATAGGCCTTGTTGACCCCTTTCCACACATAGAGCTTTATGGTCACAACCATAAGCACTATTTTGGTCTCGTCACTCCAGATTACAATGTGCCAGAAGCTGTGAGGGGTGTCAAGGTGTTTTCAGGCATATTTTACCCAGGCTTTTTTGTGGCAATGGTACAGTAAAGGCTTTTTCCTGTCACCTCGACCATGCAGCTCATTTTTGTTCAAGTATCATCGTATTGTGCACCTTGAAACAACCACATTATCGCTTTCCAGAGCAGCCTGTATTTCTCCTGAGGTTACCTGTGGGATTGTCTTTGTATCCCGAACAATTTGTCTGGTAATTGTGACTGCAAACGTTCTTGGGCTGCCTGATCTTGGCTTGGTATCAAGAGATCCCCAAGTTCTCCACTTCTTAATAAGTGATTGAACAGTACTGACTGGGATATTCAAAGCTTTTGATATCTTTTTATATATTTTTCCATCTTTATAAAGTTCTTTTACCTTGTTACGCGGGTCTTTTGACAGTTCTTTTCTGCTCTCCATGGCTCAGTGCATCAATGTGAGCGCTAACAAACTGATTGACTATTTATACACTCTTTGCAATTTAAAAAGCCACAAGATGTGATCAAATTCACCTTTAATTGCCATTTTTAACCTGCATGTGTCACCTTGTGTGTCTGTACCAAGGCCAAACATTCCAGGGTATGGAAACATTTGATCAGGGCCATTTGGGGGATTTCTGTAATCATTATGATTTAAAAAGGGAGCCAAACTATGTGATTATAAATGGCTTCATATGATCACCATCCTTAAATAAAATAATTTTTTGGCATGATCAGTCATACTGTCAATATCAATGCCAAAATGTCATGATTTCTGCCAGGGTATGCAAACTTTTGAGCACAACTGTAGGTAGTACTACTACGCTTTACGGGGGTTAGTTCAATATGAAAGTTTTTTTTTTTTTTTTTAGATTGGATGAAGTGGAGAGGTATTAGAACACCTGTCAGATCCAACATGTTATATAATGCTAAATAGTATACAAATTAGCTTCATAGTCAACTATATTGCAAATGTGCACGTCTGACTTAGATATTAAGCTGGTAAACAGCAGATAGTGACTCTGGCTTAAAATTAGGTACTAGACATGACGGCTATGTACCATAATGGACTGTGAGTTTTTTTTTTTTTAACAAGAACTTTATTGTAAATATAAAGTAACAGCAAATAAATCACCATTACAATGATATAATATAATTTTCTGGGGAGACAAGTCCCTAGGTAAAGGAAAATGAGGAAAACATATACATCGTATATAAACATAAGAGCACTTCATCTAAGGTAGTAAACATGAATGATCACCAATAGGGTTGAGCGTACCGGACTTTTGGGTGTCCGGGGCCCGGACCCGAACTATTGGCTGTAAGTTCGGGTTGGAGTCCGGTGTTCGGCGATGTATTGGCGCCTTTTTAACAGCTGCAGGGCAGCCAATCGACGCTAGTTTCACTAGCGTGCCCTTAGAAGCCATCACAGCCATGCCTACTAATGGCATGGCTGTGATTGGGCAGTGCAGCATGTGACCCTACCTCTATATATAGTCCAGACACACAGCACACAGCGTCATTCTGCTATAGACAGGTTCCTGTGCTGCTAAGAGAGAGGATTTTAGGAGTTAGTGTGATAAAGTCAGTCAGTCAGTCAGTCCACATTCCTTTAATTTTCTTCAAATTAGTTAGATCAGTGAGCGATCTAGATAGCTAGAGTAGAGTAGGGAGTTTCTTTATTAAGGAAAAGAAAGAGGCAGAGAGAATTATTGACGAGATTCCTAAATCAATTGTACCCTGGCTGGGGTGCAGTGCACAGTCTTTTAACAGTGCCATGAGGCCAGTGCCAGACAAAATATAAAAGTTTTACCTGCAAGCTCAGTGCACCATTAGGACCAACACTGCATATAGTAAGAGATACACCATAGTCTGTGTGTATTCTGCTATTGGAAAAACATTGCAAAAAAATTAAATTTTGCTGTGTTTTTTTTTTTTCCCAATAGCATTTTCTGCGTGTTCATACACGCTTTAGATACTGTCCGTGTATTCTGATATTGGAAAAACATTGCAAAAAAATTTAATTTTGCTGTGTTTTTTTTTCCCAATAGCATTTTCTGCGTGTTCATACATACACGCTTTAGACACTATCCGTGTATCCGTATATTGGAAAAACATTGCAAAAAAATTAAATTTTGCAGTGTTTTTTTCCCACCAAGAGCATTTTCTGCGCTTTCATAAACGCTTTAGACACTATCCGTGTATTCTGATATTGGAAAAACATTGCAAAAAATTTAAATTTTGCCGTGTTTTTTTTCTTCCCAATAGCATTTTCTGCCTTTTCATAAACGCTTTAGACACTATCCGTGTATTCTGATATTGGAAAAACACTGCAAAAAAATTTAATTTTGCCGTGTTTTTTTTCTTCCCAAGAGCATTTTCTGCGTTTTCATAAACGCTTTAGACACTATCCGTGTATTCTGATATTGGAAAAACATTGCAAAAATTTTTAATTTTGCCGTGTTTTTTTTCTTCCCAATAGCATTTTCTGCGTTTTCATAAACGCTTTAGACACTATCCGTGTATTCTGATATTGGAAAAACATTGCAAAAAAATTAAATTTAGCAGTATTTTTTTCTTCCCAATAGCATTTTCTGCGTTTTCATAAACGCTTTAGACACTATCCGTGTATTCTGATATTGGAAAAACATTGCAAAATTTTTTAATTTTGCCGTGTTTTTTTTCTTCCCAATAGCATTTTCTGCGTTTTCATAAACGCTTTAGACACTATCCGTGTATTCTGATATTGGAAAAACATTGCAAAAAAATTAAATTTTGCAGTGTTTTTTTTCTTCCCAATAGCATTTTCTGCGTTTTCATAAACGCTTTAGACACTGTACGTGTATTCTGCTATTGACAAAAACACCCATTTAGGGTGAGATCATAAATTTAGAAAATATGAGGAGATCATCAAAAAGGGGACGTGGCCCGGGTCGTGGTGCTGCTGGTGGCGCTCCTGTTGCAGGGAGAGGACGTGGTCGATCTGTGCCAGCTACACGCACTAGTGAAACACCTTCCTCAGGTGCGAGTAGGCGACAGAGCCTGCAGCGGTATTTTGGCGCGCCTAATGAGGCTGTACGAATGTTGAGGCCAGGACAAGTACAGGCGATAGTAGATTGGGTTGCTGACAGTGCCTCCGGTTCCTTCACATTGTCTCCCACCCAGTCTCCTGATGAAAGTTCAGAGTTGGCACCTGCAGCCGATGTCCATCAGTCTTTCACCTCACCCCCTTGCAAATCAGCCAATCAGTCTGAGCCCCAAATCATGCAGCAGTCTCTTCTGCTTTTTGATGACTCTGTTAGCAGGGTTTCCCAGGGCCATCCACCTAGCCCTGCACCCAGAAGTGGAAGAGATTGTGTGCACCGATGCCCAACCACTTATGTTTCATGATGAGTACATGGGAGGACCATCGCAGCACGTCTCGGATGATGACGAAACACAGGTGCCAACTGCTGCTGCTTTCGCCATTGTGTAGACCGACAAGGAGGGCAGGGGTGAAGACTGGGTGGAAGATGATGTGGAGGACGATGAGGTCCTTGACCCCACATGGAATCAACGTCATGCAGGTGACCAGTGTAGTTCAGAGGAAGAGGCGGTGGTTGCACAGAGCCACCAGCACAGCAGAAGAGGGAGCAGGGTGCAAAAGCGGAGCGTCCGTCCCCTAGACAGTACGTCTGCTACTGCACCAAAGCCAGGTCCAAGGAGTTCCCTAGCGTGGCAGTTCTTCAGACAATGTGCTGATGACAAGACACGAGTGGTTTGCACGCTGTGCAATCAGAGCTTGAAGCGAGGCATAAACGTTCTCAACCTGAGCACAACCTGCATGACCAGGCATCTAAGTGCAAAGCACGAGATGCAGTGGAGTAGACACCGCAAAAACCAAGAAAGGTCTCTGGCTCCTCCTGCTTCCTCTTCTGCTGCAGTCTCGGCCTCTTCATCCACCTCTGTAGTGACAGTGACACCTACCAACCCGCAAACAGAGGATCTGCCAGCAACACTACCACCTGGGTCACCAACCAGCTCCACAATGTCCCATGGAAGCGTTCAGCTCTCTATTTCCCAAACACTGGAGCGGAAGAGGAAGTACCCCCCTAGCCACCCACGATCCCTGGCACTGAATGCCAGCATTTCAAAATTCCTCGCCTTTGAAATGCTGTCATTCCGTCTGGTGGAGACGCAGAGTTTTAAAAGGCTGATGTCATTGGCTGTCCCAAAGTACGTCGTGCCCAGCCGCCACTACTTTTCCAGACGAGCTATCCCTTCCCTGCACAACCAAGGTGTGCACTGCGCAACGCCATCTGTGGCAAGGTCCACCTAACTACGGATGCGTGGACCAGTAAGCACGGTCAGGGACGTTATATCTCCCTAACAGCACACTGGGTAAATGTAGTGGCGGCTGGGCCTGAGGCGGATAGCAGTTTGGCGCATGTCCTTCCACCACCGAGGATTGCAGGGCACTTCAGTTTGCCTCCTGTTGCTAACTCCTCCTACTCCGCCTCCTCATCCTCTACCGCCTCCTCATCCAGTCAGCGTAACACCTTCACCACCAACTTCAGCACAGCCATGGCTAAACGACAGCAGGCAGTTTTAAAACTTTCCTGTTTGGGGGAAAACCCCACACCGCGCAGGAGTTGTGGAGGGACATGGAACAACAGACCGATGAGTGGTTGGTGGCAGTGAGCCTCAAGCCCGGCCTGGTGGTGTGCGATAATGGGTGAAATCTCGTAGCAGCTCTGGGCCTTGCCGGTTTGACGCACATCCCTTGCCTGGCGCATGTGCTGAACTTAGTGGTCCAAAGGTTCCTTAAGAATTACCCCGATATGCCAGAGCTGCTGCAGAAAGTGCGGGCCGTCTGTGCGCACTTTCGGCGTTCTCACCCTGCTGCTGCTCGCCTGTCAGCGCTGCAGAGTAACTTCGGCCTTCCCGCTCACCGTCTCATATGTGACGTGCCCACAAGGTGGAACTCCACCTTGCACATGCTTGCCAGACTGTGCGAGCAGCAGCAGGCGATAGTGGAGCCTCAGCTGCAGCACGCACGCGTGAGTAGCTCTGCAGGACAGCACCACTTCACCGCCAATAACTGGGCCTCCATGCGAGACCTGTGAGCCTTGTTGCGCTTTTTCGAGTACTCCACCAACATGGCCAGTGCAGATGACGCCGTTCTCAGCGTTACTATCCCAGTTCTATGCCTCCTTGAAAAAACTCTTCAGGCGATGATGGAAGAGGATGTGGCACAGGAGGAGGAGGAGGAGGAGGAGGAAGAGGGTTCATTTCCAAGGCTTTCAGGGCAGTCATTTACAAGTGGCTACGAGGGTGCACTAACAAGCGCCAGGTACACAATTGTCTGGCAGCAAGGGCACAGTTCTGGAGGATGACGAGGTGGAGGATGAGGAGGAGATGGAGGAGGAGGAACCATGTTCACAGCAGGGTGGCACTCAGACCAGCTCATGTCCATCACTGGTGCGTGGCTGGGGGGATACAGAGGACACAGACGATACACCTCCCGCAGAGGACAGCTTTTCCTTGCATCTGGGCAGCCTGGCACACATGAGCGATTACATGCTGCAGTGTCTCCGCAACGACCGCCGAGTTGCCCACATTTTAACTGGTGCTGATTATTGGGTGGCCACCCTGCTGGATCCCCGTTACAAGGACAACGTGCCGTCCTTAATTACCTCACTGGAGCGTGATCGTAAGATGCGCGAGTACAAGCGCACGCTGGTAGATGCGCTGCTGGTGGTATTCCCACTTGGAAGCGGGGGTACGGTGGAAGCACAAGGCGAAGGCAGAGGAGGAGGAAGAGGTCGCCAACGCAGCCGGGGCACCGCCAGCACCTCGGAAGGCAGGGTTAGCATGGCCGGAATGTGGAAAAGCTTTGTCAGAACGCCACAACAACCAGCACCACCAGCTGAGATGGAACGTCTTAGCAGGAGGCAGCATTTCACCAACATGGTGGAGCAGTATGTGTGCACACGTCTACACGTACTGCATGACAGGTCTAACCCCTTCAACTTCTGGGTCTCCAAATTGGGCACATGGCCTGAGCTTGCCCTTTACGCCTTGGAGGTGCTGGCCTGCCCTGCCGCCAGTGTATTATCTGAACGTGTATTTAGCACGGCAGGGGGCGTTATCACAGACAAGCGCAGCCGCCTGTCCAGAGCCAATGTTGACAAGCTCACGTTCATTAAAATGAACCAGGCATGGATCCCACAGGACTTGGCCGTACCTTGTGCAGAATAGACACATATACCGGTGTTCTGGCGAAAACTGTCTTGCTATCGAATAGTGTCCGGCCCCTTACTGCGCAGGTGCAGTGCTTGCGCAGTACGGAGGACAGTACGGAGGACAAGATGAACGTCGCCTGCGCAGTGAGTGCAGGTTCAAGCCCGGCCATTCAAGTGGACATACGGTAGCACATAGTAACAGGGCCCCTCACGGGCTCGCTTGGCTAGGCTTCAACCTCGGATGATGTGGCTTGAACCTGGAGTCACCGCGCATCGTCTTTGGAGAGTTTCGAAATCCCCTTGTCCTACGTACTGAGCAAGCGCAGTACAGGGCGGACACTATGCGACGGGGGACAGAATTCGACACATCATTCACCACTAGCCTTACCCAGCCATTGTTGTATTTTTGAACCAGTGTTGGCTACCTCGTCCTCCTCCACCGCCGCTTCTACCTACACCGCCACATCCACCGCCACCTCAACCTCCTACTCCATTTGAATTTCGTCCTCCTAGGTCAAGATTATAATTTTTTCATTTTTTTTAATTTCCAAGTATTTTATTTTCCCACTATCTTATCCATTAAATTTAATAATTTTTTCCAGAAAGTGAATATTCTGGGGTATTCCCACCATATGTGCGGCATCGTGCCGTTGAGTTTCTGAGGTTCTTAATGACTTCCTGTACCTCTTCTGCTGAGAAGGGGGCCTCCAGCATTTTATTTTTATTTTTTTATGTTATTTTAAGTTATTTCCCTATCCACATTTGTTTGCAGATCACTTGCCCTGCTCTTAACAACATTTTGTTGCCATTTGCAGCCCTCTAGCCCTTTCCATGACTTTTTTACAGCCATTTTAGTGTTCAAAAGTCCGGGTCCCCATTGACTTCAATGGGGTTCGGAGTTCGGCGTCAAGTTCGGGTCAAGTTCGGTCCCGAACCCGGACTTTTTTCCGAAGTTCCGCCGAACCCGCCGAACCCGAACATCCAGGTGTCCGCTCAACTCTAATCACCAATCATCCTAGAATCATAGAAACTAAAAGGTGAGAATTAGGCTACAAAGTCAATAACCTTTTATTCTACCCAATCACGGGACTATCCATCCATCACATGAGACTGATCCACACATTATGTGTGGCAATACACGGGCTGATCGCATATCATTGGAAATCCACATCAGTACCTCTAGCCCATTTGAAAGTACGAATAAACAATATTAACCTCATGGAAAAAATATTTCACACCCTACACAACACAAATCACGTATATGATAAGAAATGGGACCCTTGGTTCACTCACTCTAAAAACTTTTTAAACCCCGAATAATAATACTTTTTATCACAGATCAATGAAAAACGTAAGTTGTTTATTGAATTCAAGGATACTACTGTTAGATGTACATTGCTATGGTTAATGAATATGCTATCACATATTGTATAGACTAACATTTTCCCTACCTGTAGACCATTTTTCTTGACATATGACACCACTTTTTGTACCATTCTTTTTTGTACTCAAAAAAAAAATAGTTTGTAAACAAAAAAACTAAGTCAATAACCAGTTAAAAAAAAAAAAAAAAACATGGGGTAGAGACATTACCTATGTAGCGCACTACTCCCTTGGGAGCTGCTGGTGTAGTTCATTGCAGTACTGCTGGTTTAACCCCCGCTTCTTCCACCCCACACAAAGTATGAGCTGCCTCTTCTTCTTGTTTCCCTTGAGTAGCTAAGTCCCTTTCCCTTAATGAACTGGCCGATGCCCCTCTGAAAGACATCTTGGTCAATTGGAAAGCTGGAAGTCCCAGGCCTCACCTGCCTTTCTCGCCTCCTGCGATCCTCCCCAGGCCAGTTCAGGAAAGTCCAGGTCAACCCCGGTCTACTCCATCTGCTTTGCAGCTACTTCCCACTTCTTGTGCAATGGTCCATCCCAGCCGGGATGCCTCGTTCCTTTTCCCAGGATTTCTTTTTTTTTTTTAGTTTACCCCCAAGAGGGTCAGTACAGAGGACAGTTTACAAACAAAAGCATTTGGTAATTCGCTTGGAGGGGTGTATTCCGCAACCTGATCACTTGTAGAGTGAAAAGGAGGGTGTTAAACAGTCTATTAACCTAGACTCTGTTTCCACTGGGCGGAATTGAATAACTCATAGTTAAGTATCAGGAGACATAGAATCAGCGTCTGTTCCCCAACGCTCCACGCACCCCCAGAGGGATCTTGCTGTGCGTGGGAGGGTCAGGGACCAGCGCCTCAGGTAGTACCAGTGTGAGAGGTTGGAGTCACTGCTCCCTAGAACGGGATTCTAACCCCTAACTGGGGTGAGTATGCCGCAGTGGACCAGTTTTTGGTCTCCCGCTTAAAGGGGAGAAGATGAGAGGTAGCCTGATGAAGCTATGGTTATAGCATATTATCAAGCAGGCTGCCCTTCTGTACCTTCGAACATCAAAACAGAATAAACAGATTTAACTAAACTGGGTCCCTGTGCGAGCCAGGTCCCTTCAAGTCATAGTTGAAGGAGAGAGACAGAAGAGAATAAAGGAAAGTAAGAAAGGAGAAGAGGTATAGAAAGAGGGGGGGAGGGGAGGGGAGGAAGGGAAGGTTCATTATGGGACCCTCGCGGAGAGGAGATGGGGAACTAGTGCTGCTCCAATAAAGGAGTTGTCAGCACCTTCTCATAGGAAAATTAGTGAGATACCCACATATTGAGCCCAAGGTTCCCAAATGAGGCGGAATTTTTCTGCTGAGTCTAGTAAGGTATTGGCGATTTTTTCCTGCGATATTATCCACAAAAATTTTTGTTTAGCTCGGCGGAATGAGACTGAGGGCGATTTCCATGCGTGAGCTATGGTGATCTTGGCTCCCAGGAGGATAAAATGGATGAGCAAGCGGGTCAGTTTAGGGAACTGTGGAATAACGTCGTTGAGGAGAGCTATGGTTGGGTCCTGCGGTACTTTGCAGCCCGTAACCCTACGGATGAGATTAAAAACTTTGTTCCAAAAGCCACGGATTTTAGGGCATTCCCAGATAGTGTGTAGGAGAGAACCTAGGAGTCCACATCCCCTGAAGCAGAGGGAAGAGGACTGTGGATAAAATTTGGAAAGGCGGGTAGGGACCAGATACCATCTAGAGATTACCTTAATGTCAGCGTCCATAAGGAAGGTGTTCAAGATACCTTTAAATGAACGTGAAAAGTTCATGTGCCAAGTGCCCAGGTCCCATTCGAACTGGAGGTCTTGCTCCCACCTCAACATATAGTTCGCTTTGCCCTGTGGTTCAGCTAGCGCTGAGTAGATCAGGGAGATACCTCCCCTGATGCCCATGGCTGAGGAGCACCAGAGTTCGTATTGAGTGACCGAGAGTGGGTTATCTGAGCTGTTCCAGACCGTACACAAGAAGTGTAGTAGCTGATAGTATCGGTTAGTTTCCGAAGGGGGCATTTCTAACTTAGATATGCAATACTTGAGTGAGATGGGGCCATCATTATTAAAGTATTGTCCGATCCTGTACAGGCCCCTATCAAGCCACCATGCAAAAGCCTTGATGTTAAATCCCGGTTGAAATTGGGGGTTGTGGAAGATGTGAGCAAGGGGATGCCAGGGGGATGTTAAAGAGGTGTGTTTGTGAAGGGAGTCACAGAGGGACATTGAGTGTGATAGGGTGGGTGATAGGATCGCTGGGCGATCTTTGCGTGTTCTCCAGACTAGGTAGTCCAGAGTGTGGCTGGGGATAGCCTGTCTTTCAATCTTAACCCAGTACGGTTTTGGGTTCCTGGAATAAATTGTGGAGAATTGGCAAAGTTGAGCGGCCTGGTAATACTTACAAAGATTTGGAAGGCCTAGCCCCCCTTTTTTCTTTGCTCTGTACAGCACTTTGTTGGAGAGTCGATGACCCTTGCCCCCCCCCCCACCCAGATGAACCTAATGATGGTGGATTGGAATCTGTCCAGATCCCGCTTTTTGATGGGGATCGGCAGAGACCTGAAAAGATACAACAGTCTGGGGAGGAGGGCCATCTTCACTGAATTGACTCTGCCCAGCCAGGATAATTTGTAGAGGGACCATTGCGCTAAGTCATCTGAGAGTCTTTTCAGCATGGGGGTATAGTTATGTTGGTACAGGAGGTCTACTTTAGGGGTAAGAAAGACCCCTAAATAGGGAAGGGAGGAGGAGCACCAGGAGAAAGGGAATTTAGCTTTGAGTCTATCAACTACGTCTTGGGGGACCGTGATGTTAAGGGCCAATGATTTTGACATGTTAATTTTGAGACCTGAGACCGATCCGAAGGTGTTAAGAAGGTTAAGAACCTTAGGAGTCGACGTAAGGGGGGAGGTGAGGAAAAGAAGGACATCATCCGCAAAGAGAGCACATTTGTGCGTCTGATTCCCGCAAACGACCCCACTGATATCGGGGTCTTGTCTAATTGCCAATTCTAGGGTTTCTATCGCTATGGCGAAAAGGATGGGAGAAAGAGGGCAGCCCTGTCTAGTACCTTTCAGAATTGGGATTTGGTTGGAGAGGTGACCCTGCAACTTAATCTGGGCTTTTGGGAAGGAGTATAGGGAGGATAATGTTTGTAGGAAGTCTGGGCCGAAGCCCCAGCGGCGTAGAATGGTAAATAAGTAAGGCCAGGTGACTGTATCGAAGGCCTTCTGGAGGTCAATGGAAAGTATGTAACCCAATTGTGTGGGGCTGCCATCCCAGGCAGAATGCATGAGGGATATTAAATCCACTGCTCTCCTAATCTGGTCCGGACCCTGTCTCCCAGGGATGAAGCCTACTTGATCCTTGTGGATATAGGAAGCAATAAAGGAGGCCATTCTGTTAATTAACAATGACCTTAAAATCATGACCAAAATTTTAGCTAACAAAATTGGCCTATAGTTGCTTACTTCACTAGAATCTTTTCCTTGTGTAGGTATCAAAGAGATAAATGCGAGATTAGCAGCTGGTTCAAGGCTGGACCAGACGAGGAGAGAGGATTTCGGAGAAAGTTTTGTAGTAGTGCGCGGAAAAACCGTCCGGCCCTGGGGCAGAATCTGTCTTAAGGTTTTTAATAACATCCTGGACTTCCTCTGTACTAAATGGTGCATCCATCATCGATCTGTGGGACTCTGATAGCTTTGGGAGTTCAATGTTTTCTAGGAAGGATTCTAGGGGGTCTGGGTCAGTAGAGGATGGAGTAGAATAAAGATCCGAGTAGAAAGCTTGGAAGGTTTCAATAATTTTTTGGGGACTCTGGGAGAGAGACCCCAAGATCGTTTTTTATCTTGGGCGGTGTGAAGTTTTTCATTTTGGGGGTGAGTTTCATCGCTAGTCTTGGACCAATTTTATCGGCCTGTAAATAATACTTGCCGCTTAGCCAATGCAGGTGTTTGTCGGCGTTAGTGGTCAGGGCCAAGTTCAAGGCAACACGGGAGGATTCTAGCTGGGCAAGGCTGGCAGGGGTGGGTTTGGTCTTATGGGCTTTACTGAGAAGTTTGAAGTCTTTTTCCAATTTCTCCACATTAACTTTATGTTCTTTTTTAAGTTTGGATGATAATTGAATTATTTTCCCTCTTATTACTGCCTTATGGGCACCCCAAAGAGTACTGAGGGACGTGTCCCCTGTGTCGTTAAGACGAAAAAAATTCTTTAATGTCTTGTGCTAGCATAGTGCAGTGAACAGGGTTGGACAGGAGGGATTTACTTAGGCACCATTGGGGGGGACCGGTGGGTGAAAGCGATCTGTGGATTTTGAGAGTCACTATGGAGTGGTCAGACCAAGGAACGTTGTGTATTGAAGAATGTGTCGCTGTGTGGTGTAGTGATCTAATATATAGTTCTTCATAGATGGTTTGTAGTTATTAAAAGTATTGTCCGCAGCAAAACCCGTTCTCCAGAGAGAGACACTTTATTGGCTTCCAAAACAGAACATTCTTACAGATGACAAAATCCAACCGAGTACATGACAACGAATATATTCCTCTTGTACCTATGCCTTCATGGATACAGAACCTTCTCTCAGACCATCTTTCTCTAGACTAGCTGACAGCCTGCCTGTCTTCTCAAATACTCTGAATAGTTGAGCAATTTGCTTTGATCTCCCCGGTCTTTCAGAGTGACAGCAGATAACCCCAAGCTGTGAATAGCTGTAATTATAAAGCTGCTCCAATTTACATTCTTGCATATTCCCCATTTGACATGTGTGAATACTGATTAGATTAAGATAATCATTATCTGTTCCCCTTTGATATGTGGCAACAAACCCTCTTTTAATATGCACAATTAGATTAACAGCTACTAAAGTGGCCTGCCTAGAATAAACTTGTCTTTAGAATGCCTAAATAAAAACACTACATATAATAAATATGTATATATATAATATATATATATATGTATACATATATATATATATTAGATATAATATACTACATATACCCCCACTTGGGTCGTTCTAACTACTAGAACTGACCCATAAATCAAGCAACAAACATAGCATTACCGACTTGAGGTATTGGATGCTTCACAATGGCTCATATGAAATATAAAGTTGAAACTGGTTACATCTCTCTTCACCAGCCTCTAAAATATCCCATGAAAAAGTCATTAGATAATATAGCTTTAGACCATGACTTGAAAAGGGTTTGGTAAACATCCTTGGCCCATATATCTGTAAGGCCTTATTATATCTCATCAAGATCTTGAATATGGCACAAAAACGAGCTGATGTCACAGTCCATTCTTCAATCTTCAACTTCAACTTCAACTTCATCACATCTCTCATTGAAAGTAAACTTGGTGTGCTGGGAGCTCCGATCCACATAAATCCAGGATTCTCATCTCCAGGCTCAAGGTTTTCATTTTTTTTTAAAGATGCTTTTGCACAAACACCAGCAAATCCCGAAATTCTACTTCCATCTTTATAGTAAGAAGAACCATCCATGTACCAGCACTCACTTTCAAGTTCAAACGGTTTGCATACGGCAGAAAAAAATGCTATTGCTGTACTTTGTAATTTGCTGTAGGCCGACTCCTCATTGCCTCCATAATAGAGCAGTTACTTGAATCATTCAGTCCATAATTCCACCTGGATGGTATACCAATCTATATACCAATCTATAATCCATATATCCATATAATCCATATATAATCCCCCACTTTCAGATAGAATCAGCTTGACATCAGCGTTTATCAGATCTTCTATCCAGACAAAGCAGCAGTGGAAAATCTTGCCAGTAAAGTTATGTCTTTTTTCATCCATATGTCAATATTATCAATGACTGATTCAACAAAGTTTCAAATCATGACTGGAGTGATGAATTTCACTCACCCCTCTTATAAATTTAGGAAAACCACCCCACATACTATAATTTATGCTATGCCAAGCCATTGTGCAGCATCTCACCTTAGATGTCAAATATATAGATCAATATGCAATATGTAATATGCAACATGTAAGTTGGTAGGTTGTAGGTTTAAATGTTTCGCTCTGGTTTTAAGATAAAGTTCAAGAAATAAAACATAATAAAATAAAAAAAATAAAAAATAAAAATGGGAAAGGGTGAAAAATAAAAAATAAAAAAAATAAAATATAGGGCTTGATGAATAAAAATGGGAAAGTGTGAAAAATAAAAAATAGGGAAAAGTCCATTGACAAAAAAAATTTATGTTCCAAAAAAAAAAAGGGTCCATTGCTTGATGAATATTGAGAGAGTCCATGATATTGTTTATTCAGCGTTTCTCCCCCACTAGCCAGTAATTTCAGCTTGCAGTTCACATGCTATTCACATGCAGTATCTCCAATATATCTGAAAGACAAAAACTCTCCAACAAAACTAATTAGCAAGGTCCTTAAACATTCTTTGAAGTTAAAACAAAGGACTATTTACACATCCCCAGGTTGAAACTAAATCACCCCCACTGCTAGAGAAGAATTTGTATTCAAAAACAGATCTGGATTTCTGTTCAGCTGTTCCAGCAATGTGTAATGTTCTATTTTCATTTTATCGTACTCAATCTTTAGGTGGTCATATTTCTGTTTTAACTGAGAAAATGGTATCCAAGCCTTAGATATTTTTTTATTATGATCTTGGTCAGCTCTGTTTTTCATATTAATATCACCTATATTTGACCTGGTGTTTCCTCTTTGTTTGTTATCATAAGACATTATCTTTTGATCTCTATGTTCAGTATTTGTCCTAAACAATGTGGCTAAATCAATCTTGACAGCTTGCTCATTTGACTTTCTCCATAAATTGTCTGCTTTCAACAATACGTCTTTTAAATCATGAGGATTTGAGGTAACTAGTAAAATATTTTGTCTGATCTCTTCATGCAAAGCATGTAGAAATATACTCATATGTAACAAGCCACCATGCTCAAATGCAAGATTATTACTGACCAATATTTCCATAATAGCTTTTATCCTTTGTGATAGTTCGTAGGGAGATTCACTTTGCATTTGTTTGATCTTCCCATGAACAGTAACGTCAGAATGTACACCATACAAAACACATAATAATTCCAGTAATATGTCCCTTATCCTCATTGGCTGAGTACAGATCTGCCATTGAGTACGCGTTGGCAGCTGCTCTGCCAGTACCCTGAAGATCTGCTTAATTCTCACCCAAAGACTACTCCCTATAGAATGCTGCATAACTCGTTCTAAATCAGATGGGTTGAGATTGTACATATCTCTGACATTCTGCAAGTCACAAAACCATTTTAAAAATCTGTTTAAATCATGGCAGGAAATCATTCCTATTTCTTTAAGAATTGCATCTAATTCTTTTGGTTTCAAAGGCTTCATTACAAGCTGAACTTCACCTGTGTGTGATGGGACTAACACACTTTCAAGTCCTATAGGTGCTTCTGGGAACAAAATATAGGATCTCAGTGTGATGGGACTAACACACTTCAAGTCCTATAGGTTGCTTCTGGGAACAAAAAATATAGGATCTCTGTGTGATGGGACTAACACACTTCAAGTCCTATAGGTGCTTCTGGGAACAAAATATATGATCTATGTGTGATGGGACTAACACACTTCAAGTCCTAATAGGTGCTTCTGGGAAGAAAATTATAGGATCTCTGTGTGATGGGACTAACACACTTCAAGTCCTATAGGAGCTTCTGGGAACAAAATATAGGATCTCAGTGTGATGGGACTAACACACTTCAAGTCCTATAGGTTCTTCTGGGAAGAAAATATAGGATCTCTGTGTGATGGGACTAAAACACTTCAAGTCCTATAGGTGCTTCTGGGAAGAAAATATAGGATATCTGTGTGATGGGACTAACACACTTCAAGTCCTTTAGGTGCTTCTGGGAACAAAATAAATGATCTCTGTGTGATGGGACTAACACACTTCAAGTCATATAGGTGCTTCTGAGAACAAAATATCGGATCTCTGTGTGATTGGACTAACACACTTAAAGTCCTATAGGTGCTTCTGGGAAGAAAATATAGGATCTCTGTGTGATGGGACTACACACTTCAAGTCATATAGGTGCTTCTGCGAACAAAATATAGGATCTCTGTGTGATGGGACTAACACACTTCAAGTCCTATAGGTGCTCTGGGAAGAAAATATAGGATCTCTGTGTGATGGGACTAACAAACTTCAAGTCCTATAGGTGCTTCTGGGAACAAAATATAGGATATCTGTGTGATGGGACTAACACACTTAAGTCCTATAGGTGCTTCTGGGAGAAAATATAGGTCTGTGTGATGGGACTAACACTCTTCAAGTCCTAGAGGTGCTTCTGGGAACAAAATATATGTTCTCTGTGTGATGGGACTAACACACTTCAAGTCCTATAGGTGCTTCTGGAAATATAGGTCTGTGTGGGGGACTAACACACTTCAAGTCCCTATAGGTGCTTCTGGGAAGAAAAATATAGGATCTCTGTGTGATGGGGACTCACACACTTCACTTCAGTTCCTATAGGTGCTTGGGAACTTCTGGGAACACAATATATGAAAATATATCTCTGTTTGATGGGACTAACACACTTGGGAACATGTTCCTATAGGTGCCTTCTGGGAAGAAAATATAATAGCTCTGTGTGATGGGACTAACACACTTCACTTCAAGTCCTATAGGCTAGCTTCTGGGAACAAAATATAGAGCTCTGCCTGCCTGCCACGAACACACTACAAGTCCTATAGGTGCTTCTGGAACAAAATATAGGAGCTCTGGCTGCCTGCCTGCCACGAACAAACAACAAGTCCGATAGGTGCTTCTGTGAACAAAATATAGGAGAGCTGCCTGCCTGCCTGCCACGAACACACTACAAGTCCTATAGGTGCTTCTGGGAACAAAATATAGGAGTTCTGCCTGCCTGCCACGAACACACTACAAGCCCCTCTTTCTAAATGAATCTTTCTAAATGAATCTTTCTAAATGAATCTTTCTAAGTAAATCTTTCTAACTGAATCTAGCATAGTGACACAGAATGATCCTGCTCTATCTAACGCCGGAACGCATGTGACCGGCGCAGACGGCGTGGCGGCCTTTTATAGGGGGTGCGTGTACTAAAGCCCCTGAGCTGTAATTGGCTACAGGCGTCCTGCCTGTAGCCAATTATGGCTCTCCGAGTTTCCGGCGCTGTGATTGGCCAAGCATGCGGGGTCACAGTGCATGCTTGGCCGCAATCATCAGCCAGCAATGCACTGCGCCGGCCGCGCCGGCCGCATAATAGGCATTGCGGGGCCGCTCGCATCACACGAACGTGATGCGAGCGGCCAAAATAGTTCTGGGCATTATTATTATTGTTATAAACTGTGGTGGTCTCAGTGGGTGCGGCTGGCAATGAATTATCAGATTTAATATGAGGTTCTGTTTCATTTGATAGAATGTTTGTATTTGTATTTTGCTGCAGATTGCTGAATCCACGATTTGATGCATATCTGCATTCCTGAGATCTCTTCTCTAATTCCATAATTCTTAATTTCAATCTTTCATTTTCCTCTGATAATTCATTACAACGTTTAGACTTCTCAAACAGAGCTTCCCCAATGGTGACTGCATGCAATTTTAAATTAATAGTCTCAGATTCTGATTGGTTTTGTAACCTCTGACAAACCTTGTTGCTATTATCAACTGCACTCTGTAACTGAGTAATTTCCTCAACCTTATCTTTCAAAGAACTTTCCATTGTTAAACAGCAAGATAACAAGCCCTGTACAATACAACCTTTTCTTTTACTTTCTGAAATTTTGCTATCAAAAACAGTTTTCTCTAAAAATTAATTCATCATAGTCCATGTCTGCTTATATTTCTCTGGCACTTCATAAGGACCGCCATGACGCTTAATACATTTTAACACCCATCTGTTAACTTTATCAGAACTGACACTAGCTTCACACTGAGTAAGCATTTTTACTATATTATTAATAATTTAAAAAGAGAGAAATATTTTACTCACCGCATTAATTACTCCTTCAGCTTCCAGCTCAGGTCTTCTGGTACACGATACAGTCCTTTTCTTCGTTTCCAGTCTCCAGAGAATAATTCTGGGGTTCCAAACTTGTTTGATTTTGTAGATCAGACTCTCTTATGTCACAACCAGACATTAGAGTCACAGCACAGGTCTTGGGTCTCCATCAGACTTCTGTCCAACTCACGGATTGTTATCACCGACTTCTGTTACAACTTCTGCTACTAAGTCCTGAAAATGCTCTTCTGGTCGCTTGAACGGCACCAATGTAGTGATCTAATATATAGTTCTTCGTAGATGGTTTGTAGTTATTAAAAGTATTGTCCGCAGCAAAACCCGTTCTCCAGAGAGAGACACTTTATTGGCTTCCAAAACAGAACATTCTTACAGATGACAAAATCCAACCGAGTACATGACAACGAATATATTCCTCTTGTACCTATGCCTTCATGGATACAGAACCTTCTCTCAGACCATCTTTCTCTAGACTAGCTAACAGCCTGCCTGTCTTCTCAAATACTCTGAATAGTTGAGCAATTTGCTTTGATCTCCCCGGTCTTTCAGAGTGACAGCAGATAACCCCAAGCTGTGAATAGCTGTAATTATAAAGCTGCCCCAATTTACATTCTTGCATATTCCCCCTTTGACATGTGTGAATACTGATTAGATTAAGATAATCATTATCTGTTCCCCTTTGATATGTGGCAACAAACCCTCTTTTAATATGCACAATTAGATTAACAGCTACCAAAGTGGCCTGCCTAGAATAAACTTGTCTTTAGAATGCCTAAATAAAAACACTACATATAATAAATATGTATATATATAATATATATATATGTATACATATATATATATTAGATATAATATACTACATGTGGATGTCCGAGTTGGGAATAAAGATATGGTCTATTCTACTAAATGTTTTGTGAGGAGTAGAATAGTGAGTATAGTCTTTGGCAACGGGATTTAATTTCCTCCTTGTGTCAATCAGGTCCAATTTGTGGAAAAGTCGGGCTATTCTGAGGCTCTGCTTGGGGGTTTTGTAAGACGGGGTCTGTCCTGGGAAGATTTGTCTAGGGCATGGTCGAAAGTGGTATTGAAGTCTCCCCCCACTATGATTCTGCCTTCTAGGTGTGAGGAGAGAGTAGAGAGCATAGAAGCAAAGAAGTGCGCTTGGCCCTGGTTGGGGGCATAGTAGGAGACGAGGGAGAACAATTCCCCCTCAATAAGCCCTTTAATCAGGAGGAACCTACCGTCTTCGTCTTGGACCGTGTGCGTGTGGACAAAAGGGATTAGTTTGGACAGTAGAATAGCAACTCCCCTCTGTTTGGTGTGTGTGTTCGTGAGGTAGAAGGTGGGGAAGTTGCGGTGGAGAAAGGAAGAGGTGTAGCTTGCTGGGAAGTGGATTTCTTGGAGTAAGACAATATCAAGGCTTCTGGCATGGTAGCTCTGGAAGGCTTTCCGGCGTTTGGAAGGGGAGTTAAGTCCCTGAGTGTTATGAGAAGCTACTCTCAAGGTAATTTTACGGGTCTCTGTTTCAGCCATGGGTGTCAGGGGATGGCTGCGAAAGTGTTCGGAGGGAGCTTACCTTTAAGCGGTGAGGTCTACAGTTCTTAGGCTGGAAGTTGGTCTTCTGCGAGTATCCTGATGGGAGTATTGTGGGATTTCTCCACGAGGGACCTTGAGAACTAGGGAGAGGGGGAATAGAAAAGGGAGGAAAAGTGAGGGGGAAGAGAAAATGGAGAGAAAGAGGAGAAGAGAGCAAATAGAATAACAAGGTGAATAGTAAATTCACACAAACAACAAAATACAAACATCCGTAATGTTTCCATTATAGTGCAAAAAGGACCGGCGAACCAGGTCCAGGTCCAAAAGCTCACCGAGGAGAAGTGCCGCTCCGACCGGTAAGGCCCCCAATGTGGAGTGAAATGTTACCGGTCGGCCAAAAAAAGAAAGGGAAAAGGAAAAACAAAAAACAACATGAACATAGGTGAGTCCTAGAGTAAGTCTTGCGATGAGCAAAATAGACAGCATAAAACTAGTGGAGGTAGGGGTACCTGCAGGGGGGGGGGATGTCCAGTAAGGGGGTAGGGCAGGGGAAGGCTATTGGGTCTAACGTTGTGGAGAAACTGTAAATGGTATTTCTCAAATACAACATAGATTACAATCAAGTCAATTACCCACCTTTTCCCAGATGAGAGTAACGTATGAGGGAGGGCACCCCATATAGCCATTAGTAGGGCTAATGGGGCCCTACCCAGACCAGAAGGGACCCAGGCCTGACTAGGCACAATCAGGGCTTAGTGGGTCCGTCTTCCCCTGAACCTTGGAGGGAGCTGGGTTAGCTACTAAAAAAGAGAAAGAAAAATTATGAGTTAAAATATAATATAAAAAAAAGGGGCATGGTTCAGGGGAAGATAGAATCAAAAAAATGAGTAGAAGCAAAACCTCCTGTCAGGGAGAGACAAAAAGAGTTCTCATCTCGGGGGATGGGATTCACGATGCCTCTTCGTCTGTTGCTTGTTCCACAGTGGGGTCAGGGGACTGCCTGGTGGTGGACATTTGGAGGAGCCTGACTTGCTTGCAGCTTGATGGGGGCCAGATCTTGGGAGATAAGTCCAAGTTGGAGCAGGAGGCACTCGCCATCATGGAAGGAGGAGAATCCGTAGGATCTGTCCTTGAAGTGGAATTGGAGCCGGAACGGAAAGGACCAGCGGTATTTGATGGAGTTTTGGATGAGGACCTCCAGAAGGGGTTTGAGGGATCTGCGTTTCTGAACCGTGGCGGGTGAGATGTCTGCAAAAATTTGGATCCTGTTGCCTTGGAAAGTTAGGTTATCAAGGTTGCGTGTGTGTCTCATGACGTCTTCTTTGACACTATAGTAATGTGGTTTGACCACGATATCCCTTGGGAGGCCATCTTGTCTGGGGGGTTGAGGGCTCTATGTGCCCTGTCAAGTTCCAATCTGTGTTCTTGGATGTCAGGCATGAGTTCTTTAATGAACGTTTTGATTGTCACTGATGTCCCCAGCACAGACTCAGGGATTCCTCTTATGCAGAAATTATACCTTCTGCTTCTGTTCTCCAAATCGTCAATTTTTGAGAGGGTTGTTTCTAGTTGGTCTTGTTTTTTCTTCACCTCTGGCTATGTTTAAATGGTTATAGATATATGTCAGTTGCACCCACTTATTAGGTGTAGCGCCCACCACCTTTAGGTGGGTGCTAATAGGTATATGTTAGGAGAAATTGCCAGTGCCTTACTGTTTCTTGGTTAGGCCTGGTTGTTTGATTTGGGTTTGGGGAGGAGCTGTAGAATAGAGGGGGGTGTGACCACCTGTACTTCACCCTGGAAGACCTCCCTTGCTTCTCCAGAGTAATGTTCTGGAAAGGAGGCGGGACAGGGACTGAAGAGCAGGCAGTGTATATGAGAACAAACGCAACACTGCGGCAATGAGCAGCAGTGGTGCAAACAAGAGGGTGGGACTTTAAATGAAGCTCAGGATGGCAAAAATCAATAGAATGGTGGGGAACAAATAATTCAATGATGCATAAAAAACACGTTTACATACAATTCATTCCATGTATACAGAGGTGCACCCATAGTGTGGTGCCAATTTGTACCCTGGCAATCATTGGTAACAACATGTTTACAGCCATTTAATATTCAAGGTAAGATAAGGGGGGCCACCATATTCATAATTGGATATACAAGTTAAAATAATAACATCTGCACTGTCAATGGGCTTAGGACCCCTATCAGGTTGAAAAGGTATGGACACATATCATGATAGTTGTGTAACTCGTACACCAGGTCTAATGGCTCGACGCGTTTTGCGGCTTAAAACCGCTCTTCGGGAGCAGACATGTAGGATATCTGTAATAGAAGGGTAATTAAACTACGTAAGTTCATTAAGTCAAGGCATGGGAGGATGGATAAAACCCCCCAAGAAACCGTATAAGACAAGATGGCTTACGAATCTATATGCACTGGAAGGCATGGTGTCAAGGGCCACCCGAGAGCATCAGTGTCGGGAGCCGAGAGGGCGTGTATGAGGCGGCAATGACCTCAGGCGGACGTCCAGGCGGTCCCCCAGTCTTCCGGGCACCCCCTAGTGTAAATATGAGGAAAGTAAAATGTGGAAAAAGTATAGAGGTGCGGAACTGGTGAGCTCAGGGGGTTGAGAAAGGCCGGAGCGGTGCGGAGCTCCCATTCAGAGTGTCTTCCTGGAAGTCCTGCGCATGCACACTCCTTCCCAGGATTTCTTGTGCAGCTTGTGGGTTTGAACTATAAGGCGCTGAGGTCTCTGAACCCTCAGGCCTTCCGGTTAGATTCCTGCTCTCCAGCGATGGGGTCTCTGAACCCCCAGGCCTTTGAGCCTGCTCCTTGAGGTCACATTGTGAAGTTTCTTTGAACCTAGTCTCTTCCCATCTCCCCCAGGAAGCATGTGACCTCAGTATATATTTATGTCCCACCCCTGCCCATACAAATTAATGATTGGGTCAGGGCCATATACACTGCCTGCTCTTCAGTCCCTGTCCCGCCTCCTTTCCAGAACATTACGCTCAGGGGGTTGAGAAAGGCCGGAGCGGTGCGGAGCTCCCGTTCAGAGCGTCTTCCCGGAAGTCCTGCGCATGCGCACTCCTTCCCAGGATTTCTTGTGCAGCTTGTGGGTTTGAACTATAAGGCGCTGAGGTCTCTGAACCCCCAGGCCTTCCGGTTAGATTCCTGCTCTCCAGCGATGGGGTCTCTGAACCCCCAGGCCTTTGAGCCTGCTCCTTGAGGTCACATTGTGAAGTTTCTTTGAACCTAGTCTCTTCCCATCTCCCCCAGGAAGCATGTGACCTCAGTATATATGTATGTCCCGCCCCTGCCCATACAAATTAATGATTGGGTCAGGGCCATATACACTGCCTGCTCTTCAGTCCCTGTCCCGCCTCCTTTCCAGAACATTGCTCTGGAGAAGCAAGGGAGGTCTTCCAGGGTGAAGTACAGGTGGTCACACCCCCCTCTATTCTACAGCTCCTCCCCAAACCCAAATCAAACAACCAGGCCTAACCAAGAAACAGTAAGGCACTGGCAATTTCTCCTAACATATACCTATTAGCACCCACCTAAAGGTGGTGGGCGCTACACCTAATAAGTGGGTGCAACTGACATATATCTATAACCATTTAAACATAGCCAGAGGTGAAGAAAAAACATATGTTATAGAAACTATATACATAGGACAGTACATGTAAAACCATAGTACTAGAAAAAATTGTTGAAATAGTAATCCAAACAGGTTGGCTTATGCCTATTCACTAATAGGTCCTAGGCGGTCCAGTTAGGGCAGTATAGGCTCAGGGAATTAGAATAGTAGGGAGGGTAGAATACAAGGAGAGAGGGGAAGGGGGCAAAGAGGAAGAAGAGGAGGGGTGGTTAAGGTAAGAAGGGGTGGTGGGAGGGGGTAAAGGGAGGAAACTATCGCTCCACCTCCTTCGGCCTGTGTGATCATGGTGGGTGCATCATCAGACATTTGGATTCCGCAGACTCCACCAAATGGTTCCAGCAGGCCCAAGTGGTCATATATTTTGAAGGTGTCTCTCGTGCTTCATGGATAAGTTACTCCAACTCTCGGCTCTGTTGAGTGTGCAGAGTTGCAATCTGTAATTTTTGGAAGATTTGATGATCGCCAACACAATGGTACAGAGCTTATTTTTTGCCACCCAGTATTATTCTGTGCATCACAGAATGTATGCATATACCTAGGGGTGATGTAGATCTTATTATGCATGCCAGGACTAGTTATACATAACTGGGGACAACTCACTGCACCTTCCTGGGTACTTGGCACTAATATTTATCAGGGGGTCCCAGAATGTGGTACAAAATTCATGTACAGAACATCTGGAGCTGCACTTTAAATTGTGTTGACTAGCAACCTCCCACACCACTCTGCTACCTGGGAGGACCTCTATCTTGACTCCTGCACAGAATGTACACTGGGAACCAGCAGCTTCAGTGATACCCCTTCCAGCAATCTCACTTCCATCAGCCAGATTTTTGACAGCTCCCCCCACCGGTTTATCTGGCTCTGCCGCAGGCCATGGCGACGGATGCTCTGTGCACAGATCTTGTAGCCTTCATTCTGGGACCCCCTGTTATGTGTAAGTGCCAAGTACTATCAGTTTTGATATCTACATTTAAATTTACTGGTGTTCTATCTTCCGTTAGGTGCATTAATGTCAGAAGCATTTATGCAAGCTGAACAAAATGTCACCATAAGAGATAAATTCCTGTATCATCAGCTCCATCTAGTGGCCAACTGCAGCATCGTTTTCTCTTTGAGGGAATTCAGAAAACTATACTGAATTTTGGCCACTAGATGGAGCCAACAGTACAGAAATGTCTCTATTTAAATACAGTACAATGAAATTTTGTTCAGTTTGCACAAATGCTTCTGACATTTGTGCGTACAATGTTTTAGAATGTGCAGATGTGTTCTTTTTTTTATAATTCTTTTTATTTTACAGTACATCATTGCTGCATCTCTGACACTTGCCGCTCAGAAAAAACCCAATATCTGCTTGGTGAGTTTTTTTTTTTTTTCTTTTCATTTTCTAAACAGTCAGAAAGTAACATTGCTATAAGGTGATTATAAACTTTCTCAAAACGTTAAAGAAATCTAATTATAGCTGGCAGTGTTGGGCCAACACAGCAAACCATATTAAAGTCTATGGGACCCAAACTTGAAAAATCAAAAGTCCCCATTTTGAAGGCTTATATGCAAGTTATTGATACCCATAAAAAGAAAGTGGGAGCTGGGGTATTGCGTTTGAAATAACATAAAATATTGCAACGATCGCCATTTTATTCTCTAGGGTCTCTGCTAAAATATATACATACATATATACATTATATATATATATATATATATATATATATATATAATGTTTGGAGGTTCTAAGTAATTTTCTAGCAAAAAATGTGGATTTTAACTTGTAAGCCACAAATGTCAGAAATAGGCTTAGGAGTGAAATCAAATAAACCTTCAAAGTCAAATGTCAAAAATATCATATAATTGAAAAGAAAAAGAAAGGTAGATTGTTGACTGCCTTTTTTGATTAAAAACAAGGTCATTAACAAATCAGTAAAACTGGAGTTAGTACTTACCGGTAACTCCTTTTCCAGTGGTCTTCCAGGACAGCCCTTGAGAGATGGAGTCCCTCCCATCGACCCAGGAAACACATTGCCAACAGTTCAAAAGGCGGTCCCTCAGGTCCCTGGTCAGTCATTCACCAAGAACCGAAGGATGGAACTGAAAAAAATATAAACCACAACAGGTAATAACGTTAGTACATTCACATAATATAATAGGGTGGGATCGTGCTGTCCTGGAAGACCACTGGAAAAGGAGTTACCGGTAAGTACTAACTCCAGTTTTCCCAAGTGCTCTTTCAGGACAGCCCTTGAGGAGGATCCCCAAGTACTCACCAGATTAGGGGGGGACGACGGCTTGGAGGACTTTCCTCCCAAAAGCCTGATCCTGACTAGACATTAAGTCCAGTCGATAGTGCTTTGTAAAGGTGGAAAAGCTGGACCACGTGGCTGCTTTACATATTTGCTCCGGGGTGGCACCAGCCCTTTCTGCCCAGGATGCAGAGAAGGCCCTTGTGGAATTAGCTTTAATACCCCCAGGAGGCTCTTTGTTCAAAGCTTTATACCCCTCTGATATAGCTAGCCTAATCCATCTAGGTATGGTTATTTTCAAAGCCTTTTGGCCCTTACGCTGCCCAGAAAAAAGGACAAAAAGGGAGTCAGAGATTCTGAATGTATCTGTTACCCTTAAGTATTCTAAGATACACCTCCTTACATCTAACAAATGAAAACGGCTTTCCTTCTCATTTAATGCGTTCTGACAAAAGGATGGTAAGACAATATCCTGCGACCTATGGAAACTAGATGCTACCTTTGGTAAGAACCCAGGGTCTCTCGTTAGGATGACTCTGTCCTCCAGGATCTGCAAGAAAGGTTCTCTGATGGAAAGAGCTTGAATTTCACTGACCCTACGGGCTGACGTGATTGCCACCAGCAGTACTGTCTTTAGAGTAATTAGTCTTAGAGAGGCTTCTGAGATGGGCTCGAACGGCGACCTTAAAAAACCTTTAACACCACTGCAAGATCCCAGGATGGAGCTCTGTTGAGTCTAACTGGTTTGCGTCTAGAGACTGCCTTACAGAATCTAGAGATGAAAGGATCTTCCTGTAACCGTTTGTCTAGATATACACTTAAGGCAGCTATCTGCACTTTAATAGTACTAAGGGTTAATCCCTTGTCTATCCCCTCCTGGAGAAATTGAAGGATGTTAGCAATATCCATGTTTTTCTCCCTACTGCTATTCAGCCAGCTATTGAACTTTTTCCAGACCTTCTTGTAAATAGCTCTGGTGACCGGCTTGCGACTCTGAAGTAACGTCGCAATGACCCCTTCTGTCAGACCCTTACGCCTCAAAATTTCTTCCTCAGTAACCACGCTGAAAGACTCAGCATGGCCACCTGTGGATGAAAAAGAGGTCCCTGCGACAGGAGATCCTGTCTGTGGGGAAGCCTCAGAGGAGGATGGTCTGTTAACTGTAGCAACGTTGTGAACCACGGTCTCTTGGGCCAAAACGGTGCTACCAAAATCAAACAGGTTTCTTCTGCTAGAAATTTTGCTAAAACCCTCGGGATGAGGTGGAAAGGAGGAAACGCAAACGCCAGGCGGAAAGTCCATGGGGTCTGCAAAGCATCCACTGCCAAGGGCTGATCTCCTGGGCATAGCGAGCAAAAATCTGGGACCTTTGCATTCTCTCTGTTTGCAAATAGATGCACTACTGGATTTCCCCAATGAGCTGCTACGAGATTGAATAGCTCTGTGTGCAGAGACCATTCCTGATTCAAAATCCGTTGTCGACTCAAGAAGTCCGCAGTATTGTTCAGCTCCCCTTTCAGGTGTATTGCCGAAATGGACCCCAGATTTGATTCTGCCCACTGAAATATGTGTCTGGCCACTGACATTAAACGGGGACTTCTGGTACCTCCCTGTTTGTTTAAATATGCTACAGCTGTCATATTGTCTGAGCGGATCTGTAGATGGTGACCCTGTATTTTGGTTTGAAAAGCTAACACATCTCTGAGGATTGCTGTTAGCTCCTTCCAATTTGAGGAGAAACCCTTCTCCTCTGGTGTCCAACTGCCCTGAGCCCAGCTCGAGCCTAGATGGGCTCCCCAGCCCCAACTGCTCTCGTCTGTGGTCAGTGTGGATGCGATAGAAAGAACCCAGAGAACCCCTTTGTTCAAGTTCTCTGTGTTCTTCCACCACCAGAGGGAGTGTTTTATTTTTGAGGGGATCGAGACCTCTTCCTCCAGACCTCTGCCCTTTAGCTGTTCCAATAAGAACCACTGAAGGTCCCTTTGATGGAACCTTCCCCATTGTACGGCTGGGATGGCTGCTGTCATCAGGCCTAACACTGACATCACCTCCCTTACCGTACATTTGGGGCTGCTTTGAAGAAAGGATATTCTCTGTCACAGATTGGATATCTTTTCTTCCGGCAGGACTATTTTCTGGACTACCGACCGGATCCTGTACCCTAAGTACATGATCTCCTGTGTTGGGGTAATTTTTGATTTCTCCTGGCTGATGATCCACCCCAACCGATTTAAGCTGAGCTGCGTCAACTCTAAGTCCTGAGACAGCCGACTCTCTGAGTGGGCTGTGATCAGAAGGTCGTCTAAGTAGGGAATAATTGAGACTGACTGAAGTCTCAGCGGAACTAGTGCCTCCCCCAGAACCTTGGTAAAGATTCTGGGGGAGGACGACAGTCCGAAAGGGAGTGCCCTGCACTGGAAATGATAAATTTTTGTGTCTATCTGCACCGCCATACAGAGAAATTTCTGGCATTCCTTCCTTATTGGGATATGCAGATAGGCGTCCCTTAAATCCAGGGTAGCCATAAACACTCCTTTCTGGAGAAGATTCCTTACCGAATAAATGGACTCCATCCGAAATTTTTTTAGCGGATGGAGTGATTCAGAGGCCGGAGGTTCATAATTAGTCTGAACCTTCCTGATGGCTTTTTTACTACAAAAATATGAGAGTAAAAAACGTCACCCTGTTCCTGAATAGGGACTGGTGTCAATACTTCTTGATCCACCATCTCCCCTATTAGTAATGGTAAGGCCCTGGCCTTCTCTGGGTGACTTGGTAGTTTTGTCACCAAAAATCTTGAGGGTGGGCTGCTGTGAAATTCCAGCGCATAACCTCTTTTTATTATATTCAAAACAAATTCGTTTGATGTTGTCTTTTCCCACTGTGGAAGAAAATTGCTCAACCTTCCCCCCACAGGAACCCTGATGTCACTGGGGCTTGGGGTTTTGATTGGGGCGGTTAAAAAGTATGCCCCCTTTTCCTTTCCCTTTTTGTCCCGACCAGTGCTTCTTGGGCTTGAACTCCTTTTCCTTGGAGGGTTCCTTAGTGGGCCGAAATTTTTTTTCTTTAAAAATGTTTTTTTTTTGTGGGAAAGTTTTTCTTTTTATCCGCCGTCCTTTCTAAGGCGGTATCCAACTCAGGCCCAAAGACTAAGTCTCCTGTAAAAGGGACACTGCACAGGCGAGTTTTAGATGCCGTGTCTCCCCCCCCCCCCTGCCCAGAATCCCCCCCCCTCCCCCCCAAGTTTTCATCCATACTGATCTCCTAGCTGCTACTGAAAGTGCTGCTGACTTAGCTGCAACTTTACGGAATCAGTGGCTGCGTCCGAGATGAAACTTGTGGCCTTAAACAGCATAGGGAAGGTTTTTAAGAGCTCCCCCCTAGGAGTGCCTGCTTTCCGGTGGTCCTGTAATTGAGACAACCAAAACTCCAGGTTTCTAGCCACACAAGACGTGGCTAGAGCTGGTTTCAAGCCTGCCATAGAGGCATCCCAGGCCCTCTTCAAGACTATGTCTGTTTTTCTATCCATTGGGTCCTTTAAATGACCCATATCCTCAAAAGCCAGATCAGACTGCTTTGAGACTTTGGACAGAGGGGCGTCTAGCTTAGGGTTCTTATTCCAGACCGCCTCTGGGCTCTCATCAAAAGGAAACCTTCTTTTGAGGGAATTTGGAAAAAATACCTTTTTCATCCGGTTCAGACCACTCCTTACGGACAAGGTCAGAAAGTACCTTATGAATTGGGAAAAACTTTAGCCTTCTTTTCCCCCAGAGCCTCATACATTTTGTCATGCCTGGTCAATTGAGTTTCTTCCTCCTCAATTTCCAGCGTGTCATAAATAGCGCTCAACAGCTCATCTACTTCCTCAAGAGAGAGCTTGTATCTTGCGGCTTTGTTAGCTACAGCCTGATCCTCACCCTGGTCAGAATCTACATCAGAGGATTCAGGACTAACTAACACGGGGCTCTGCTCCCTGACTATACGGGGCTCCCCAGAGCTGGGTGTTGTAAGGCATGGTGAAGAGGATATTGCAGTTGCTCTACTGGTGGAAGCAGTGCCTACATCTGTAATTAAATCGGAGAGATTTAAAAGTTGATGCCATTTCATCCTTAAGGAGCCTAGGAATTTAGCCAAGGGAGAGTCTGCCTCCGTTTTTAGTAAGCCTGCAATGCACTGCTTGCACAGGGCTTTGTTAGAGCCTGAGGACAGTTTATTACCACAGTTAGGGCACTTTTTGCGGCCTGCCTTCTCTTCCCTTGGGGCTTCCTTAGCCTGCAATAAAGACTAGACAGTTTAGCCATCTATGCTTGCATCCTTTCCTAGAGACACCACGTGCTGCCCACCACTGCATAAATCCTGGACTGTGAGAACCACCACCATGGGGCACTACAGGTCCCAGCCTTACAAAACCACCACAACACCAAAAAACGCCAGTGTAATAGCATGCCCAGCTGGGTTTGGCTGGTGCCTGCATCCACCAGAGTGTCCTGGGGATTAGCCTCCATGGTCCCCCTCGTGCTCCGGATCCCGCCGCTAGTCCGGTATGGCTGGACGCTGGCGGGATTTTGTAGGCCCAGCGTGGGCTTTTTCCCCTCCTCCTTGTGCCTCTGAGACCCGGAAGTCTCGGCACACAGCGATGACGCGGTTCCGCCGTAAATGACGCTCGGCGTCTCCGACCCCCGTTCTACAGGAAGCTAAGTTTGGAAGAATTCACTCACCGCTCCTGGGGAACCCCATCATGCTGCCACTGGCACACCTCGGCACGGGAAGGGAGGGGGGCCACGGGTCTGCTCCGGTTTGCTGGACGGTACCCGAGCCCATAAGAAAATGACAAGGTGAGGACTATTTGGAGCCGCTATGTAGGACCCAGTCCCCTTGTGTGGCTCCTACTCCCCTGAGAGAGGACCCAGTCCCCATGTGTGCAGCTGACCAGGGACCTGAGGGACCGCCTTATGAACTGAATTGGCAATGTGTTTCCTGAGAGATGAGTCCCTCCAGGTTCCTGGCAACATGTTCCTCCGAGGGGGGAAACACAAATGACTGACCAGGGACCTGAGGGACCGCCTTTTGAACTGTTTTGGCAATGTGTTTCCTGGGTCGATGGGAGGGACTCCATCTCTCAAGGGCTGTCCTGGAAGAGCACTTGGGAAAGCCCTTTCTGCTAGGAGAGTAGTTAAGAAAAGGGCGCTTACCTGAGAAGTAATGGCTGTTTCTGTAGAGAAACGTATTGGAGTGTTCTGAGAAGGGGAATGGGTGGGCGGGTACGGCGCACTGGAACCGACACCGGCCGTTGTGGAAGGTCTGGTATATATACCCTCCAGGCTCCTCCCATAATTGCAGGCCACCATGCTGGCCTTCCTATTTATGGTCGGAGCCCTCGGTCCTTAAAGATGTGAAGGAGCAAACATAAACACGCCACAAGACAGACAACAAAACTAGACCTGAAGTGTGCCCTGGTCTACCGTAAGGTAAGCCCTGGTGAGCTGAGCCGTGAGGCCCTTTCTGCTAGGAGAGTAGTTAAGAAAAGGGCGCAAAAGACTTGTTTTTAGGGAGGTAATGGTTTATTTGTTTGGTGAAGGCAGATGCTACAAGGCAAGGTTTCTGAAAGCCCGGGACATTTCGGTCTGGGGATCGGGAATGTAACGGGCGAAACAGGTGGACTTCCACTGTCCCATCTTCCTGCTCACGTGATCCGGGACTCTATTGCGGGAGGCTGCGGAGGCTGCTCCGATGCGAAAGGAGTGACCTGAGAATTTCGCGGGGTCAAGACCTAAGTTGCGGAGGAGGATTCTGACGTGCGTGACGAATTGATTTCTGCTAAGGGGTCTGACCGGAAATGGTAACAATGGGCTGTCAGGTGAGGGATCAGGTAGGTGTGCTAGTAGCTGATCTAGAACTGCTACGGGGCACCAGGCGTTGAGAGTTTCGAACAGCTTGATGTCAGTGCCTGGGCCAGCCTGCTGCGTTTTGGATGCTTCGAGGTGCAGGATGAAAAAGGTCTGACGGCGTACGAGGTGCCACCTGCGTAGCGTCTTGCAGCTAGGGCCGGTAACTGAAAACTCGCTGGGGCGTAAGAAGCCGTAGAAGGCCAGGTACATGGCTGCCTGGATGACCAGGCTGGGAAAAAGGCCGAATGGGGAATGCGAGAGCATGATCGATAATTCCCGGAAAATGGCACCGGTTACTGGGAGGCGTTTAATATTGACCTGCGGCTGTTTTTTGAGGATGCCGCGCAGGATTGCCTTGACTGCGTGGGAGGCAAACAAAGATGGTTTAGAAGGGTCTTGTAAGGAAATGAAATGCTGGATACCGGCTAGATGAAGTTTGATGGTATTTTGTGATAACGCCAGCCGAGTGTAGCAGTGAGAAATGAAGGCCAGGATATGGTGGAGGTCCCCTGGTGACCCCCCGTGGCTTGTGCCCAGAAACCGGAGGTACGTCTTCCAAGCAGCTTGGTAGGCTTTCAGCGTGTGGTGTGACAATGAGAAGTTTATAAGACTGGTGGCGCCGTGAAGGTGGTGACTCAGACTAGGGTTAGTTGAGACCAGTGAGGGATGGCAGACATGGTCGGATCGGCTCCGGGTTCCTGTGAAAAGAACAACGGAAAATTAAATCGGGACAGAGCGTCGGCTGAGGTGTTACACTTGCCCGGGATGTGGACGCAGAGGACTTTGAACTGGTGCAGCAGGGACAGTTGAACTAGCCTGCGCAGGAAGGCCATAATGGTCAAGGACCTGGAACGGCCTTTGTTTATAATGTCGGCTGTGGCCTGATTATCGGTGGCGAAAACCACCGTCTGGCCTGCCCAACTGCTTCCCCGGGTTCGTGCTGCTGCCACTATTGGGTATAGTTCGAATAAGGAGGAGGATTGGCTGAAACCGGGGATTGCCAAGATCTCTGGCGGCCATGGACCGGCAAACCAGTGGGGGCCAAAAATAGCTGCAAAGCCCGTGGAGGCAGCGGCGTCAGTGACTATCTGGGGAGAAGAGGGAGATGCTGCTGGAATGAACATGGAAATGCCATTCCAGTCGGCCAGGAAGTGGTCCCACATGGAAAGGTCGGCTATAGCTGCCTGGTCAAGTTTGAAGATCTGGTCTGGGTCTCGACATCCTGTGAGAAAGACCAGGAGGCGGGAGACGAAGGATCGTCCCTGAGGGATGATTCTTACCGCGAAGTTTAACATCCCGAGTAAAGACTGGAGTTGCCTCCTGGAGCACCCCTGGGTGGCCGTGAAGGAATGAATGACCTCCCTGATGCGAGTCAGCTTGTCGGGTGGTAGGCTGGCCTGCATGGCCTGAGTGTCCAGTATGATACCTAAGAAGGTGATGCGTTGTGCTGGACCTTCTACCTTCTTCTCTGCTATGGGGACATTGAGGTTGGAAAAGACCTCCCTTAGACTCTTAAGGTCTACGGGGGGACGGCTGGGGTCTTCGATGAGCAAAAAGTCGTCCAGGTAATGGATCACTTTCTGACAGGATGGGTGGTGTGAGAGAATCCAGGACAGGGACTGTGCGAACGTGTCAAAGAGCCACGGGCTGCTTTTGGATCCAAAGGTTAGTTTCGTGGCGAAGTAATACTGACCTTTCCACCTGACTCCGTGCCAGCGCCACAGACACGGCTGGATTGGTAGCAGCTTGAAGGCGTCTGCGACGTCTGCTTTGGACAGCCAGGCGCCCTCACCTGCGTCTAGGATGGCCTGGATAGCGAGGTCGACAGAGGAGTATTTGAGGGAAAATTCCTCTGAGGGTATGAGGGAATTTAAGCTGGGTGTGTGAGAAGAATAAGGCGCGGACAAATCATAGATTAGACGGAGTTTATTAGAAAACTATCCTTTTACGAGCCCGATAGGGCTAACTCTCCAAACGGAAAACGGTGGGTGAGAGAAGGGGCCGATCATGTACCCTCGGTCAAGTTCATTTTGTAGTAGGGTACTGATGGCTTCCTCGTCGGTGGCTGCTGACAGCAGGTTTTTGCACTCGTGGGTGGTGTCGGGGAGTGTGATAAACCCCGTGTGAAAGCCTGTGGTGAAGCCTTGTACCAGAAAGGCTGCTAGTGAGGGTGACGGGTGTGAGGTGAGGTACGATTGCAGCCATCCGATATGAATACGGCTTAGTCAGGCCGAGCTGAGCTTCTTAAGCCCGCAGGTGATCCTGGGGTGGGCTCTGCGGCAAATGAGGCAGACGTGGAGGAGTCTGCAACGTGAGAAGTTGCAAATCCCCAAGTTGTAGTTGTTGCATATCTGCGCCCCTCCTAAAGTTCGGACGGGCCGTCCGAGTTTGTCTTCCTGGGGGTGTAGTGGGGTTGCTTCTGAATACTGGGCTGTGTTCGGGGCGGAGGGGAAGTTGGGGAGGCGTCTGCCAACGGGTTCTGAACACCAATTGGCCGTGTGGGTGGAGGATTGGCAGTTAGTGCAAAGTGGGGAGCGAAGGCCAGCGAAATGGCAACAGAAGAGTTCGGTGTCGATAGCGCTCCAGTCAGTGGTTGCCTGGAACTGACTGAGCTTGGCTGCTGCCTTTGCTGAAAAGGAGCGATGGTAGTCATAGAAAGCACTGCCTCCGTACTTGTACCCTAAATCTGTGACTGCATGAAGGTAGAGGTCTAGTTCTTCCCTCCTGTCGGGTTTGATGGAGCAGATGACGTCCCGAAACATGCCGAAAGCAAGCACGAACTCCGTGACCGTGAGCTTTCGTGTAAGCCTGTGGTCTTTCGCCTTCAGGACAACGGAAACGTCGCCCCAAGCGTAGGCTTTGTTTTCTGTTACGTCGTGTACTGAAATCAGAAGGGATGCCAGGTTGATGTCGCGGCCATCTAGTATTTCCTTTCTGATGCTTGCTGGGAGGAGATGTGCGGGAAAAACAGAAAAACCGCCGTGGGGCGTACCTGTAAGGCATGATGCGGGGGTGGCGGGGGCGACAGCTGGTGAAGTGGGGGTTACTTGCTGGAGCTCCAAGGTCCCCACTCTGGACTGGACGTCGGAGATGGTAGTTGATAGGGAGGAGACCAGCGTGTGTAGCTGGGACACTGCCGAGGCGATTGATTGTAGTGATGCCTGAGTGTCTGGTGGGGTTGGTGGGGATGGGTTGGGGAACAGTAGTCTGAACAGTTCAGCTTTCCTGGCTGTGATGGGGTAGGGGATATTCCTGCGCCTCAGCTCAGCTGAGAGTCTGGGGATGGTCCAAGCTCTGAAGGCTTGTGAGAAGTTGTCTGCCGGGCCCGCTTCGGGAGGTGATGGGGCGGGGGTGAGATCGTCGCTGCCGGCCAGAGACATGGCGTCTGCTAGAATAAAAGAGGGGGGGAGGGGGGATGCATGTTTCTCTTTTTTTTTTTTTTTTTGAGTTTGAAGGACAGGAGAGAATATATATGCGTTTGTAGATTGCGGAAAAAGGGGGGGGGGCAGAGCAGGATACCTGTGCGACAGGTATCGGGACAAACGGGTTGCGCGCGAGCGCTGAGTGGGATGTTCCTTGGGCCTATATGTAAACTCGGGGGATGCGTGACACCCGAGGTGAGCCAGGAGGTGACTGGCCGGGTAGCCGATGCTCGGGTGTCCGTCTGTGCTTGGCACGGACTAGTTCAACCAGAGCCCCCCCAGGGCGGTACTGGGGAGAGTGGCTGCTGGTTGGTTGCTAAGTAGGGATGTTTCGATCTGTAGTAGTTTGACGTAGGTTCGGTCAGCTAATACTTGTACTGCCAGCAAGTCATGAGACTAGGTGACCTTGTCTGTGTAGTGAAGGCTTGTGCTTCGAAAATAGAGTGACATGCATAGAGGTATGTGACAGTTTACTAACGCCTGGGTACTGAGCCAAATAAGTACGTGAAACAAGGATATGTAGTGAAAGGTGTGTGAAGAGAATGGAAACTGAAACAACAACAACCTACGCACCTGCTTGCTGCCCTAGTGATAGAGTCTCTGTTGGGGTCAAACCTGGTAGACCTGGTACCTACGGTAGGGTGACATGGAAATATTTGTGAGAGATGGGTTGCAAGAGCTGATTCGGGGCCGTAGTTGACCCCCTGGTGAAGAGATGCAAGCCCTCAAAAAAAACAAATTTTTATTTTTTTTTTACCTGGGAAAGAAAGGGATGGTCTGATCCTGTTGTTTAGGAGACCAGGGGCGACTTACTGACCTAAGGAAAAGGTGAAAAGGGATAGAGAAAGGCATGAGTAGCTGAGTTGGCTACTGGGGAGGTTGTGGCTGCGGAGGCCAATGGAGGTCGAGCTGCAACGATTGCAGAGGTGTGGGGGAGGGGGGGTGGATGTGGGAGCCATGACACAAACCTGCGGTGAAGCAAGATGTGCGGGGGATGGCTGTGCCTCACATTGGCTGGGTTGCCGTGAAGGCAAGGAGTGGAGCGACTTGCGGAGGTTTGCAAGGTGTGGGGGCCCATTTACACGAACTTGCGGTGACTGCAAGAAGTGTGTGGGGGGGAGGGCAGTGATAGATGCTCTGGTGGGTTGGGGGGGGGGTTGGTGGTGGGACGTTTGTGGCTTGAATTGATTTGATGCTGCTACAGTGGGTGTCTAGTCGTGACACGACTGTGAGCGTGGAGAGATCGAGGGGAAGGTGACGGGATCCAAGCGTGACGCCGGCTGGGATGAGCTGCGGTGTACGTGTGAGTGAGGGGATCCGATTTGTGAGATTGGGTTGTGACCGGCTTGAACTGGGTAGTGGTGCGTGACAACCAAAGACAGTGGGGTGAATCATGTGGTAGAAAACAAACAAACAAACGGCATAGTGGTCGAAATGACTCGGTGGGACAAACAGGGGTTTCGATCTAACGACGAAAAAGCATAAGTCCTACCTGCGACGCTGAAGCGAAACGAACTGGGGGTGCGATCGGGAATCGAATCTGCAATCTGGAAACGAGGAGCGTAGGACAACTCAGGAACGTGTAGTGAGTTGTTTGTCGGCCTGGTGACGTAGATTACGGCGCACTGGAACCGACATCGGCCGTTGTGGAAGGTCTGGTATATATACCCTCCGGGCTCCTCCCATAATTGCAGGCCACCATGCTGGCCTTCCTATTTGTCTCCACAGCAACAACATTACAGGAAACAGATTTAGTGGCTAACCATATACTGGACAATTCAATGTCATCGAATGAGCGCTTTAGATCTTGTTACCATTTAGAAACATAGGGAGGGGGCTAGTATCAAAACTAGCTAGAATTTGTTTATAAAGAATTGAAAGGAGCCCTCTGATATGTATGAGAGGGGCGTCCTTGTTTTCTTGGGCTTACCAGTTACCTCCTCACGGCTTGTCGGTGACTGTCTAGGGGTTCCCAGGTGTAGTATATTATATCTAATATATATATATGTATACATATATTATATATATACATATTTATTATATGTAGTGTTTTTATTTAGGCATTCTAAAGACAAGTTTATTCTAGGCATGCCACTTTGGTAGCTGTTATTATCTTAATCTAATCAGTATTCACACATATCAAAGGGGGAATATGCAAGAATGTAAATTGGGGCAGCTTTATAATTACAACTATTCACAGCGTGGGGTTGTCTCCGGTCACTCTGAAAGACCGGGGCAGATCAAAGCATTTAATGGAAACGCCCAATCAAATTGCTCAGACATTCAGTGTGTGTGGGGGGGATATAACAGGACGTTCAATCTGTTTAGAAGTGTGTGTTCTTACGAAGGCACCCAAGAGTCACATGGTTCCATGGGGCTCTAAATATTACTAGCACTGTCGTGTCATGAACTCTGTTGGATTTTGTCGTCTGTAAGACTGTTCTGTTTGGAAGTCAATAAAATCTCTCTCTGGGAGAATCGGGTTTTGCTGCGGAGACAATACTTTTAATAACTATATACCATCTACGAGGAAGGAACGATTATATTAGATCACTACATTGGTGCCGTTCAAGCGACCAGAAGAGCATTTTCAGGACTTTGTATTAGAAATCGTGGTGATAACAATCCGTGAGTTGGACAGAAGTCTGATGGAGACCCAAGACCTGTGCTGTGACTCTAACGTCTGGTTGTGACATAAGAGAGTCTGATCTACAAAATCAAACAAGTTTGGAACCCCAGAATTATTCTCTGGAGACTGGAAACGAAGAAAAAGGACTGTATCGTGTACCAGAAGACCTGAGCTGGAAGCTGAAGGAGTAATTAATGCGGTGAGTAAAATATTTCTCTCTTTTTAAATTATTAATAATATAGTAAAAATGCTTACTCAGTGTGAAGCTAGTGTCAGTTCTGATAAAGTTAACAGATGGGTGTTAAAATGTATTAAGCGTCATGGCGGTCCTTATGAAGTGCCAGAAAAATATAAGCAGACATGGACTATGATGAATGAATTTTTAGAAAAAACTGTTTTTGATAGTAAAATTTCAGAAGGTAAAAGAAAAGGTTGTATTGTACAGGGCTTGTTATCTTGCTGTTTAACAATGGAAAGTTCGTTGAAGGATAAGGTTGAGGAAATTACCCAGTTACAGAGTGCAGTTGATAATAGCAACAAGGTTTGTCAGAGGTTACAAAACCAATCAGAATCTGAGACTGTAAATTTAAAATTGCATGCAGTCACCATTGGGGAAGCTCTGCTTGAGAAGTCTAAACATTGTAATGAATTATCAGAGGAAAATGAAAGATTGAAATTAAGAATTATGGAATTAGAGAAGAGATCTCAGGAATGCAGATATGCATCGAATCGTGGATTCAGCAATCTGCAGCAAAATGCAAATACAAACATTCTATCAAATGAAACAGAACCTCATATTAAATCTGATAATTCATTGCCAGCCGCACCCACTGTGACCACCACAGTTTATAACAATAATAATAATGCAGGTGAAGTTCAGCTTGTAATGAAGCCTTTGAAACCAAAAGAATTAGATGCAATTCTTAAAGAAATAGGAATGATTCCCTGCCATGATTTAAACAGATTTTTAAAATGGTTTTGTGACTTGCAGAATGTCAGAGATATGTACAATCTCAACCCATCTGATTTAGACAGAGTTATGCAACATTCTATAGGAAATAGTCTTTGGGTGAGAATTAAGCAGATCTGTACTCAGCCAATGAGGATAAGGGACATATTACTGGAATTATTATGTGTTTTGTATGGTGTACATTCTGACGTTACTGTTCATGGGAAGATCAAACAAATGCAAAGTGAATCTCCCTACGAACTATCACAAAGGATAAAAGCTATTATGGAAATATTGGTCAGTAATAATCTTGCATTTGAGCATGGTGGCTTGTTACATATGAGTATATTTCTACATGCTTTGCATGAAGAGATCAGACAAAATATTTTACTAGTTACCTCAAATCCTCATGATTTAAAAGACGTATTGTTGAAAGCAGACAATTTATGGAGAAAGTCAAATGAGCAAGCTGTCAAGATTGATTTAGCCACATTGTTTAGGACAAATACTGAACATAGAGATCAAAAGATAATGTCTTATGATAACAATCAAAGAGGAGACACCAGGTCAAATATAGGTGATATTGATATGAAAAACAGAGCTGACCAAAATCATAATAAAAAAATATCTAAGGCTTGGATACCGTTTTCTCAGTTAAAACAGAAATATGACCACCTAAAGATTGAGTACGATAAGATGAAAATGGAACATTACACATTGCTGGGACAGCTAAACAGATTACATTATCCAGATCTGTTTTTGAATACAAGTGACATTTCTCTAGCAGTGGGGGTGGTTTAGTTTCAACCTGGGGATGTGTAAATAGTCCTTTGTTTTAACTTCAAAGAATGTTTAAGGATCTTGCTAATTAGTTTTGTTGGAGAGTTTTTTTTGTCTTTCAGATATATTGAAAATACGGCATCTGCATAGCATGTGAACTGCAAGCTGAAATTTCTGGCTAGTGGGGGAGAAACAATGAATAAACAATATCATGGACTCTCTCAATATTCATCAAGCAATTGACTTTTTTTTTTTTACTTTTTGACTTGGACAATGGACTTTTCCCTATATTTTATTTTTTTATTTTTCACCCTTTCCCATTTTTATTCATCAAGCCCTATTTTTTATTTTTATTTTTCACCCTTTTCCATTTTTATTTTTATTTTTTTTTATTTTATTATGTTTTATTTCTTGAACTTTATCTTAAAACCAGAGCGAAACATTTAAACCTAAAATAATTTTCGTGTTACATAACATGTTGCATATTACATATTGCATATTGATCAATATATTTGACATCTAAGGTGAGATGCTGCACAATGGCTTGGCATAGCATAAATTATAGTATGTTGGGTGGTTTTCCTAAATTTATAAGAGGGGTGAGTGAAATTCATCACTCCAGTCATGATTTGAAACTTTGTTGAATCAGTCATTAATATTATTGACATATGGATGAAAAAAAGACCTAACTTTACTGGCAAGATTTTCCACTGCTGCTTTGTCTGGATAGAAGATCTGATAAACGCTGATGTCAAGCTGATTCTATCTGAAAGTGGGGGATTATATATGGATTATATGGATTATAGATTGGTATATAGATTGGTATACCATTCAGGTGGAATTATGGACTGAATGATTCAAGTAACTGCTCTATTATGGAGGCAATGAGGAGTCGGCCTACAGCAAATTACAAAGTACAGCAATAGCAGTTTTTTTCAGCCGTATCCAAACCTTTTGAACTTGAAAGTGAGAGCTGGTACATGGATGGTTCTTCTTACTATAAAGATGGAAGTAGAATTTCGGGATTTTCTGGTGTTTGTGCAAAAGCATCTTTAAGAAAATGAAAACCTTGAGCCTGGAGAGGAATCCTGGAGTTATGTGGATCGGAGCTCCCAGCACACCAAGTCTACTTTCAATGAGAGATGTGATGAAGTTGAAAATTGAAGAATGAACTGCGACATCAGCTCGTTTTTGTGCAATATTCAAGATCTTGATGTGATATAATAAGGCCTAACAGCGATATGGGCCAAGGATGTGTACCAAACCCTTTTCAAGTCATGGTCTAAAGCTATATTATCTAATGACTTTTTCATGGGGATATTTTAGAGGCTGGTGAAGAGAGATGTAACCAGTTTCAACTTTATATTTCATATGAGCCATTGTGAAGCATCCAATACCTCAAGTCGGTAATGCTATGTTTGTTGCTTGATTTATGGGTCAGTTCTAGTAGTTAGAACGACCCAAGTGGGGGTATATGTAGTATATTATATCTAATATATATATATGTATACATATATATATATTATATATATACATATTTATTATATGTAGTGTTTTTATTTAGGCATTCTAAAGACAAGTTTATTCTAGGCATTCTAGGCATGCCACTTTTGAGAGTGTTTTTGAATCTATCCCAGATGGATAAAGAGTGTTTCATGATAGGATTGCAGATAGCGGTACGATCAACTGGACATAACCATAACATATTAGCTACTGACATAGGGTCACAGTCAACAGACTCAATTGCTACCCATACCAGAACTTCCTTTACTGCATTGTATATAGGTAAATGTGCAAGGTGAACTGCATGATAATAGGCAGAAATATTGGGGAGACCCAAGCCTCCACGTTGTTGTGGAAGAGTGAATTTAGATGTACAGGGTTTTGCGCTGCCCCAGATAAATTACATAATTCTACGCTGAATACGTCGTAAGAAATGGGATGGTACTGAAATGGGCAGGACTCTAAAAAGGTATAAGAATTTGGGGGCGTGGCTTGGCG
Organism: Lithobates sylvaticus; assembly: GCA_028564925.1. Taxonomy (NCBI): domain Eukaryota; kingdom Metazoa; phylum Chordata; class Amphibia; order Anura; family Ranidae; genus Lithobates; species Lithobates sylvaticus. The sequence continues at coordinate 97,854,337 of CM053037.1, read as the reverse complement.
CGCAGCGTGCATGGACGCTGAGTGAGAGAGCTCCGGCAGAACGAGAGGCCTATAGCTAAAAAACGGCCTTATTCGGGACAAATATGCCAACATACGGGAAGAAAGGACTTACCAACCGCTCCCTACGATCGACCGGGACCCCAAAAGCAAAACTATCGGCAGCTAGCCTTAATAAATATCGCTACAACAGCGATCACAGCGATCCCAAGATGGCGCCGCCTTACAGAGCAGAGGGAGAGGATGAAGGAGAGGACGACGAGGTCTCTTTACCTGCTTCTGAGGATTCATCCAGAGGTAATAATGCCCACGACATACCGCTGACTTACTCAACTATGACTGAGATAGCAGCGGACATCAAAAACTCTTTTTCTGTAGCCATCACGGACATCAAGACAGAGCTCCTTAGGCTGTCTGAACAGATGGAAAACGAAAGAGCCGGGAAAAGGAGAGACAGGGCCCTGGTGAGGTTAGACGACATAACCGATACTCACTCACAACATATGCTAGAAATGAACAGGCAGATCGAGGACCTCGATAACAGAGGAAGACGCCACAATATTAGGGTGCTGGGGATCCCCGAGACGACCACCCCGGAGCAGATCAAACCGGCCCTGTCCTCCATTTTTAACGGCCTCCTTGAAAGGCCCGCAGATTCCCCCATCGAATATGACAGGGCCCACAGAGCCCTTAAACCCAGGGCACCTGACAACACACCACCCTTTCTCTTCCTTTCTCTTTTTCCTTTCTTTTTCTGTGCCCTTCCTCCTCTTTTACCCAGCCCAGTTACCCTACCCATCCCCACCTACCCCCCTGAAAATGACTTACTCCTTCCTAGGAAAATCTCCCACCCTGATATCTCACAATATCAATGGACTAAATATCCCAGAAAAAGATCCAAATTGCTCAAGGAACTTAAAGCCCCAAACCCTCTATTAGTCTTTCTACAAGAAACTCACTTTAAAGGACAAAATATACCAAAGATTACCAACAATTCATTCCCTAAAGCATACCATGCGACCAATCCTCTGGCCAAGACTAAAGGGGTATCAATCCTCATAAACAAAAACGCCCCATTTGAACTGACAAATCAACTCATAGATCCAGACGGTAGGTACATCTTTCTGAAAGGCAATTGGGAGGGATCCCCTATAACCCTGGCAAACGTGTACTTTCCGAATAAAGCACATATCACCTTCTGCAACACGATTATCGGTGAACTCAAATGGTTCGCTGAGGGTTGTATTGTAATGGGTGGTGACTTTAACATCCCCCTCTCCCCAATGCAGGACACTTCGACAGGATACACCCATGTATCCTACAGAATCTTGAAGCGTATTAAACTTTTACTACAATTTCTAAACTTAGTAGATTCTTGGAGGACAACTCACCCTACTGAAAGAGATTTTTCATATTTCTCACCCCCACACAAACGTTACTCAAGGATTGATTTAATCTTTATTTCCCAGCGAGACTTGACAAGCATAAAAAGGGCTGATATAGGCATCATCTCACTGTCAGATCACGCCCCCACGGCTCTATCTCTTAAATTAGGCGTGACCAAACTACCTACCTTCAACTGGAGGCTCAACGCATCACTACTTACTGACCAAAACATACATGACGACATCCACAGAGCCATCAATACATACTTTAGTAACAACGCAGACTCGGATACAAACCCCCTAAACAACTGGGAAGCACACAAAAGCGTCATTAGAGGGGAGTTTATAAAATGGGGTTCTAGAAAGAAGAAAGACAGAAATAAAACTATCTCAGATCTATCCACGAGAATAGCAAAGCTAGAATCTCAACACAAGCAATCTCTCACAACCAAAATAGCTGACGAACTCAAACAGTGCAGAAAATCCCTATCAGAAATCCTACACTTCCAAACACAAAAGGCCTTGTTCTATCGGAAAAGCGTATTTTATGAACACGGAGACAAGAGCGGCAAACAGTTGGCTAGGGCCTTGAGGGACGCAACAACAGCCAAACATATCCATGCTATAAGAAACAAATCAAACACATTAGAACACAATACCGAAAAAATTGCTGCCCTATTCCATGAGTTCTACTCTAAGCTTTACAATCTACCCCCACAACACAAGCCTACACACATACAACACTCCAGAGAAGAAATGATCAAAAACTTCCTAGACAACAGTAAAATACCCCCCTTAGACACCCCAGACACCGACACCCTGAACACCCCCATTACCCTGACAGAAATTCAAGAAGCCATTAGACTACTAAAAACAGGAAAAAGTCCAGGCCCAGACAGACTGACTTCTCAGTACTATAAAACTTACTCACCCTTACTTACCAAACCACTGCTCACAGCCCTCAATCACCTAGCCACCCACGACAATAATTCTAACTCCCTACTTATGGCCCACATAGCAATTATCCCTAAACCTGACAAAGACCATACTGACTGTGCAAATTATAGACCAATTTCACTCCTAAATTTAGACGTCAAAATACTAGCAAAAATTTTAGCCAATAGATTGAAACCCCTACTTTCTAAAATCATAGGACCGGAGCAAGTGGGATTCATGCCCGGCAGAGAAGCCAGAGACAATATAACAAAATCCCTGAATCTGATTCACTATGCACGTCAACAAAAAATCGAGGGCCTCCTGGTCTCCACAGATGCCGAGAAGGCCTTCGATAGGGTCTCCTGGGAATACATGTTTGCAACCTGTACACATGTAGGCCTAGGAGGTAATATGTTAAATTGGATCAAAGCCCTTTATCGGAATCCACAGGCCAAAATCAAAATTAATAATACCCTTTCGGACCCAATCTACATTCATAATGGCACACGCCAGGGTTGCCCCCTTTCACCCCTACTTTTCATCCTCACACTGGAACCCCTTATTAGAATGATAAATCAATCCTCTGGAATTACAGGTTTTAATGTACACGACAGAGAATATAAGACGGCCGCATATGCGGACGACCTCCTATTCTTTACTACGCAACCACATATAACCCTCCCAAACCTTATGAACATTTTATCAACATTCGGGTACATCTCTAACTTTAAAGTGAATCAATCCAAATCTGAAGCCCTCAACCTAAGTATTCCCTCTGTCAATCTTAGTCTGCTCAAAAAAAACTTTAAATTTAAATGGGAAACTAATTTGCTTAAATATTTAGGAATCAAACTAACACCTGACATAGAATCCCTATACCCGACCAACTTCACCCCACTACTAAACTCCATATCCAAAGACCTTCAACAATGGACCTCTAAACAGTTTTCTTGGTTTGGGAGAGCCTCGATACTGAAGATGACCATATTACCCAGACTTTTATACTTTTTTAATGCCCTACCCATACATATTCCCAATAATTTCTTTAAAAAACTGCTTACCATACAAAGGAATTTTCTATGGGCAAGCAAAAAACCCAGAGTAAATTTTGGAACTCTGACGCGGGCCAAAAATCAAGGCGGTATTAGCCTACCTGACTTCAAAAAGTATTATTATGCCTCCCACATCTCCAGAATCATTGACTGGCACTGCCACGATCAAATTAAAGATTGGGTTCATCTAGAACATTTACATAACAAACAAAATATACCATATTACCCGTGGTCCCTACATTCCAAAACCTCCAAAGACATAACACACCCACTAGTAGCAAACACCCTTAACATTTGGCACACAACTGCCACTAAGTACAATCTGGCCTCCATACCAGGTCCACTGACACCAATAGCCAATAACCCTGACTTTCCACCAGGCCTACACTTGAAAACATTGCAATCACCAGGCTATAACCTAAAATACCTAGCCACTCACTGTCTGAGCAAAAATAAAATTAAATCCCAAGACACGCTCAAAACTGAACTAGGAGAGGCCTTCTCAAACAACTGGTTCTACCTACAGGTTAAAAATCTCCTCCTTAATAGCAAGAATAAAGCCTCATTCTCCCATAGACTCACACCACTAGAAGACATCTGCCTTAAAGGCTCCCAAATCACAAATACAACATCCCTAGCATATAAATGGTTATCCCAACCACCAACTCAAGAAAGAAACAAACACAAAGAATCCTGGGAAAATGAACTGGGTACCATCATAAGCGGTACACAATGGGAAAAAGCCTGTATCTTCGCTCATAAATGTTCTCTTAGCACAAGGTACCAAGAAATTTCCTACAAACTCCTCACACAATGGTATATTACACCAGTTAGGACCAAAAAATGGTCTCCTACCTCTTCGGACTTGTGCTGGAGATGTAAAAGCGAAGCAGGAACTTTCCTACATATTTGGTGGGAATGTCCCCCAATCCTTCACTACTGGAATAAAATTACTAGATGGATCAAACATATCACAGATACTAAAATTATATTGGATGCAGCTGCATGTCTATTGCACGTCAACACGTTTTCTATTAGCAGATATAAAAAGTCCTTATCTAGGCACCTCTTGACAGCAGCCAAAAGCCTAATACCTTTACACTGGAAAACCACTCTTAACCACTTCCCGACCGCCCCATGTAGATATACGTCGGCAGAATGGCACGTACAGGCAGAACCACGTACCTGTACGTGCCATTCTTCAGGCGCGTGGGGGGTCCGATCGGACCCCCCCCGGCCGGCGGGGACGGTCGGGATCGCTTCAGGAGCGATCCGGGATGAGGGGACGGCCAGTGGTTTCTGGCCACCCCCTCGCGATCGCTCCTGGCGAATCAGATGCTTCCTCTGACTGTGTCAATCAAAACACAGGCAGAGGAAGTGATGTCACACTCGGTGCGCCGGTCTATGTGACCGGAACGCCGAGGAGTCAACACACACAGGTTAGTGCACCAACAGTACACTGACACCAGTACACATAGGCACACAAAACACCCCCCTGTCACCCCCAGATCACCCCCCAGATCACCCCCCCCCCCCCCCCAGTCACAGTGTCACTAATTGCAGTGATCATTTATTTACTGATCACTGCATTTAGTGTCAGTGTGACTGTAATAACTGTCAGTGCAGTTAGTTTTAGGTCCAAGGTAGCCCCCCTACCCCCCCCTAATAAAGGTTTAACCCCTTGATTGCCCCCCAGGTAACCCTTTCACCCCCTTTTGCCAGTGTCACTAAGCGATCGTTTTTCTGATCGCTGTATTAGTGTCACTGCTGTCGCTAGGTAACCATTTTTTTTTTTTAGGTAACCGCCATGTTTATATAGGTTCATAAATAGGTTTATAGGTCAGGTACCCCCATATTACAACCTAAATAAAGGTTTTAACCCCCTGATTGCCCCTAGAGTTAACCCTTTCACCAGTGATCACAGTATAACTGTCACTGGTGACGCTGGTTAGCCAGTTAGTTATTTCGTTATTTAGGTTCCCCGTCAGGTTTTTATATAGTGTCAGGTACCCCCATATATTACCTAATAAAGGTTTTAACCCCCTGATTGCCCCTAGTTAACCCTTTCACCCCCTTTTGCCAGTGTCACTAAGCGATCGTTTTTCTGATCGCTGCATTAGTGTCGCTAGGTAACCATTTTTTTTTTTTAGGTTAACCGCCATGTTTATATAGGTTCATAAATAGGTTTATAGGTCAGGTACCCCCATATTACAACCTAAATAAAGGTTTTAGCCCCCTGATTGCCCCTAGTTAACCCTTTCACCCCCTTTTGCCAGTGTCACTAAGCGATCGTTTTTCTAATCGCTGCATAAGTGTCACTGGTGCCGCTAGGTAGCCAGTTTTTTTTTTTTAGGTAACCGCCAGGTTTATATAGGTTCATAAATAGGTTTATAGGTCAGGTACCCCATATTACAACCTAAATAAAGGTTTTAACCCCCTGATTGCCCCTAGAGTTAACTCTTTCACCAGTGATCACTGTATAACTGTCACTGGTGACGCTGGTTAGCCAGTTAGTTATTTAGGTTCCCCGTCAGGTTTTTATATAGCGTCAGGTACCCCCATATAATACCTAATAAAGGTTTTAACCCCCTGATTGCCCCTAGTTAACCCTTTCACCAGTGATCACCGTATAACTGTTACGGGTGACGCTGGTTAGATAGTTTGTTTTTTATACTGTCAGGGCACCCGCCATTTATTACCCAATAACGGTTTAACCCCCTGATCGCCCGGCGGGTGATATCAATTAGGTTTTAGGGTCAAATAAGGTCTGCGTCACCCCAGGTTAGTGCCAGCACCGCAAACACCCACGCACAAAGCATACACCTCCCTTAGTGGTACAGTATCTGAACAGATCAATATCTGATCTGATCAGATCTATACTAGCGTCCCAGCAGTTTAGGGTTCCAAAAAAACGCATTGTTAGCGGCATCAGCCCAGATACCTGCTAGCACCTGCGTTTTCCCCCCCGCCCAGCCCAGCCCAGCCCACCCAAGTGCAGTATCGATCGATCACTGTCACTTACAAAACACTAAGCACACATAACTGCAGCGTTCGCAGAGTCAGGCCTGATCCCTGCGATCGCTAACAGTTTTTTTTTGTGGTAGCGTTTTGATTCAGTCGCTAACAGTCAGGAGCTTTTTTACCTGTAAATCTCAAAAAAATAAAAAAATAGTTGTCGTTTTATTGTTCTCTCTCTCTCTTCTTCTCTCTCTATTGTTGCTCTTTTTTTACTCCATTCTATTCTGCAATGTTTTATTATGTTTTATCATGCTTGCTTTTCAGGTATGTAATTTTGTTTACTGTGTTTTAGTGTTAACCATTTTTTTGTTTTCAGGTGCGCCATTCAGTTGCAGCGCGGATTTATTTATCTTGACAGCAACAGTGTTTGCTCCCACGATACATAAAGACGCGACTCCAACACTGTAGGAGGTGATTTCACCACCACAGTTAAAAAAAAGAGCATATATGCCGAAGCATGGGGGCAGGGGGGGGGGGGGGGAGCGATTGGCTCCTAATGCTGCGTACATACGGTCGAAATTCCGACGGAGCCTTGCCCCGTGGAAAAGTGCAACCGTGTGTACATGGCATAACTTTTGTGGGAGGATGCCCCCATGCTTCGGCATATATAAATGGTGCATGTATGCCCATCATTAGAAGTGGGTGGATGAAGGGAGGTATTCTAATGGTGGGCATACCCACCAATCAATCTCTTTTTTTCGTTCAGCCAAGAGGCTGCATGAAAAATAAAGATTACAATATATGTCCAGTATGTTGCTGGACTTTGAATGGTTATACCAGAATGATGCCTGCAGGTTTAGGTATCATCTTGGTATCATTCTTTTCAGCCAGTGATCGGCTTTCATGTAAAAGCAATTCTAGCGGGTAATTAGCCTCTAGACTGCTTTTACAAGCAGTGGGAGGGAATGTCCCCCCTCCCGGATATAAACCGCGCCACTGGGAAATTGGGAAAGCGTTTTATCACACCGATCTTGGTGTGGTCAGATGCTTTGAGGGCAGAGGAAAGATCTAGGGTCTAACAGACCCCAATTTTTTCAAAAAAAGAGTACCTGTCACTGCCTATTTCTATCATAGGGGATATTTACATTCCGTGAGATAACAATAAAAATGATAACAAACAAAATAAAAAAATGGAAGGAACAGTTTTAAAAATAAAATAAAAAAGCTAAATAAATAAAAAAAAAAAAAAAAAAAAAAAAAAAAAAAAAAAAAGCACCCCTGCCCCCCCTTCTCTTGCGCAAAGGCGAACACAAGCGTTGGTCTGGCGTCATATGTAAACAGCAATTGCACCATGCATGTGAGGTATCACCGCGAAGGTCAGATCGAGGGCAGTAATTTTAGCAGTAGACCTCCTCCGTGAATCTAATGTGGTATCATGTAAAGGCTTTTAAAGGCTTTTAAAAATGTATGTAGTTTGTCGCCACTGCGTGTTTGTGCGCAATTTCAAAGCATGTCCTGTTTGGTATCCATGTACTCGGCCTAAGATCATATTTTTTATTTCATCAAAAATTTGAGCAATGTAGTGTGTTTTAGTGCATTAAAATAAAAAAAAGTGTATTTTTTCCACAAAAAATGCGTTTGAAAAATCGCTGCGCAAATACTGTGTGGAAAAAAAAAAAAAATGCAACACCCACCATTTTAATCTGTAGGGCCTTTGCTTTAACAATATATATAGTGTTTGGGGGTTCAACGTAATTTTCTTGCAAAAAAAAAATATGTTTTCATGTAAACAAAAAGTGTCAGAAAGGCTTTGTCTACAAGTGGTTAGAAGAGTGGGTGACGTGTGACATAGGCTTCTAAATGTTGTGCATAAAATGCCAGGACAGTTCAAACCCCCCCCAAATGACCCCATTTTGGAAAGTAGACACCCCAAGCTATTTGCTGAGAGCAATGTTGAGCCCATTAAATTTTTTTTTTTTTTGTCCCAAGAGATTGAATAATGAAAAAAAAAAAAAAAATATATATATTTTTTTTTACAAAAAGTTGTCACTAAATGATATATTGCTCAAACATGCCATGGGCATATGTGGAAATACACCCCAAAATACATTCTGTTGCTTCTCCTGAGTACGGGGATACCACATGTGTGGGACTTTTTGGGAGCCTAGCCGCGTACGTCACCCCAAAAACCAAGCACCGCCTTCAGGCTTTCTAAGGGTGTAATTTTTTTATTTCACTTCTCACTGCCAATCACAGTTTCGGAGGCCATGGAATGCCCAGATGGCATAAAACCCCCCAAAATGACCCCATTTTGGAAAGTAGACACCCCAAGCTATTTGCTGAGAGGTATGGTGAGTATTTTGCAGATCTCGCTTTTTGTCACAAAGTTTTGAAAATTGAAAAAAAAAAAAAAAAAATTTTTTTTTTCTTTACTTTCTTCATTTTCAAAAACAAATGAGAGCTGTAAAACACTCACCATGCCTCTCACAAATAGCTTGGGGTGTCTACTTTCCAAAATGGGGTCATTTGGGGGGGTTTTGTGCTATTTTGGCATTTTATGGCCTTCGAAACTGTGATAGGTAGTGAGGAGTGAAATCAAAAATTTGCACCCTTAGAAATCCTGAAGGCGGTGCTTGGGTTTCGGGGCCCCGTACGCGGCTAGGCTCCCAAAAAGTCCCACACATGTGGTATCCCCATACTCAGGAGAAGCAGCAAAATGTATTTTGGGGTGCAATTCCACATATAACTATGGCATGTGTGAGCAATATATCATTTAGTGACAACTTTTTTTTATTTTTTTTTTATTTTTTATTTTTTGTCTTTATTCAATCACTTGGGACTAAAAAAAAAAAAAAATATTCAATGGGCTCAACATGCCTCTCAGCAAATAGCTTGGGGTGTCTACTTTCCAAAATGGGGTCATTTGGGGGGGTTTTGTGCTATTTTGGCATTTTATGGCCTTCGAAACTGTGATAGGTAGTGAGGAGTGAAATCAAAAATTTGCACCCTTAGAAATCCTGAAGGCGGTGCTTGGGTTTCGGGGCCCCGTACGCGGCTAGGCTCCCAAAAAGTCCCACACATGTGGTATCCCCATACTCAGGAGAAGCAGCTAAATGTATTTTGGGGTGCAATTCCACATATAACCATGGCATGTGTGAGCAATATATCATTTAGTGACAACTTTTTGAAAACATTTTTTTTTTTTTTTTTTTTTTTTTGTCTTTATTCAATCACTTGGGACTAAAAAAAAAAAAATATTCAATGGGCTCAACATGCCTCTCAGCAAATAGCTTGGGGTGTCTACTTTCCAAAATGGGGTCATTTGGGGGGGTTTTGTACTTCCCTGCCATTTTAGCACCTCAAGAAATGAGATAGGCAGTCATAAATTAAAAGCGGTGTAAATTCCAGAAAATGTACTCTAGTTTGTAGACGCTATAACTTTTGCGCAAACCAATAAATATACGCTTATTGGCATTTTTTTTTACTAAAGACATGTGGCTAAATACATTTTGGCCCAAATGTTTGATTAAAATTGAGTTTATTGGATTTTTCTTATAACAAAAAGTAGAAAATCTCTTTTTTTTTCAAAATTTTGCTGTCTTTTTCCGTTTATAGCGCAAAAAAATAAAAATCACAGAGGCAATCAAATACCATCAAAAGAAAGCTCTATTTGTGGGAAGAAAAGGACGCCAATTTCGTTTGGTTACAACATTGCATGACCGCGCAATTACCAGTTAAAGCAGTGCAGTGCGAAATTGTTAAAAAAAAAGACCTCTGGTCCTTTGGCTGCCAAATGGTCCGGGGCTGAAGTGGTTAATCTAAAGCCTCATACACACGATCGGACTTTGTACCAACTTTCCCGTGGATTTTTGTACAAAGGGCCTCGGCACCAAGTTTGTATTGCATACACAAGATCGGACTTTTTAGGCAACAAACATGAAAGTAGTGACGTTTCAACGTACTGACGATACTTCAAAAGAGGACGTTCAAATACTCCAGCGCCACCTTTGGTTAACTTCTGTATTGTTGTCTGATCTTTTTCATTGGTTCTGAGCATGCGTGTTTGTACTTTGTACAAAAGTCTGATGGTTTTGTGTACACACGGTCGGACTTTGCTCCATTGGACTTTTGTTGGCAGAAAGTTGGTCCGTTCGCACAGCCAACAAAAGTCTGAGGAAAACTGAAAAAGTTGGTCCGATGGAGCGTACACACGGTCGGATGTTGGTCAAGAAAAGGTCATTTGCATGTTTGTTGTTACAAATTCCGATCGTGTGTACGGCCCTTAAGAAAGACAGGAGATTATATGCTCTGATATGGGGAGAGGTCATAAAGAGTAAGATATCATCAGCAAAAAGGCAGACTTTATGGTGATATCTGCCTAATTCAATACCTTTAATGTTTGGTGATGATGAGAGCAAAAAGAAGTGGGGAAAGAGGGCATCCTTGACAGGGTCCACTTCCAATAGGGAATAGGTCAGATTTATATATATATTTGATATATGCTTTCAGTTTATTGTATAGGGATGAAATCCACTTTAATAAATGGGGTCCAAATCCATCTTTTTTTTTTGAAGAGTGTACTGAAGATAGGACCATGAAACTGTGTCAAGGAAATAGGAGAATGCCTCAAGGGATAGTACGGGCAAGAGACCATAAATATAGATAGTCAGAATAATACAAAAAGTATAAAAATATATACATTTATTGAGTATATAACAATATGGACATCTAAAAGCATAAAGGGGAACTGAGATATCAATATAGAAATACAGTTTGCTCAATACTGCAGTGTACAATGCAAAAATGGACTTTAAATCAAAAGAATTTTTACACTGTAAATAATGCAGAAAAAACCCTACATGTTTCGGAAACCACAAAAAAGATTTTTTCCTTTTTGTAGAATATCTACTTCCTTCTTCAGGGGTTGGATAAGAGCTTGCTGATATATTTCTATCAAGAGAAGTATATATGTATAAATAAACAGGCAATACTTAAAAACAGTAATATATAACATGTAACAATTGTTTTCAGAAAGGCAGATACATGTAATGTTGATACAAATAAATGTTCCTTTTAAAAAAAAGAGATGATACCCAGCATCATTGGAAACGGATGGTGTCCCATTTCCATAAATCCACTAGGTTGTATAGCAATAATGGGGTAGGGGCAGATAGAATGCTGCCCTAGTCACTAGGATCGTGCTACTGACTAAATTATATCAAGACTTTGGTATTAAATAGATCTGTATAAAAGGCCGGAACAGTTTCCACTCCCACATGGCGGCAAGTCAGAGCTCACAGGAACCACCAAGAAAAAGGGGGGAAAGCGTGCATGGAAAGCACAGATCTAGCAAATAAAAAAACAACAACAAAAAATGGTATATATATATATTGCATAAATATGTGCATATACATATCTAATGAGGTGCTCAAAAATGGGCTGTGCAGGAATCATCTCCCAGCTTGAAAGCAGAAAAGTGATCAAGATACTTCAAAAGTATACAGCAAAAAGCTATAATTTAAAACAGAAAGATGGTGGAGTATATAAAGCGTATATACAGGGCAGACAAACACACGGCTTGTCTCTTACCTTTGGTATTGTTCCTCTCAAATTCATGCAGTTGAAATGCCACCTAGGCTGCTGTGCAGCAATCATGTGCTGCACCTGTAAGAATTAAATAGCTAGGGAGTGAAGATGGACAGAGGATGGCAGCCAATTGCAGTTCGTAAAAGATAAAGGGCGTGTAAAGAGGGCGTGTAAAGAGGGCATGTGAAGGGCCAGCAGGTATAATAAGACAATGCACCAAATGTGCAGACATCATGTCCGCACATTGGTGTCATATTGCCTTCCATGTATTCCTATACAAGACCCTCCAACAGTGGCCCCTCAGCCGGCGCGGCGTCCGGTGTCACCGAGTTGATAACGCGATGACATCAGATGTCGACGCAGGCCGCCGACACATCAAGTGGGCGGCACCTAATGGCAGATGGAAGAGAGAGGCCAGTGAGCATATACGGGACGTGAAACGTCCCTTCAATTGCACAGGCGTCATGCTCCACAACAAGGGGAATGCCTCCAAACCACAAGAGTGTGGTATGGAGGCCCCTTTGTGCTGGGGAGCTCCGACGAGCCACATCAAGGGGGGAAAGGGGATACACACAATCAGGCCACCCCAAACATATCTAAGGCTGGATTCACACCTATGCATTTTTAGTGCTTTTTGCATTTTGCAGATTTGTACTACAGTCCATTTACCATGGTTTCCTATGGAACACGTTCTGTAGTGCAAATCTGCAAAATGCAAAAAGCACTAAAAATGCATAGGTGTGAATCCAGCCTAAAAATGGACACACTGTATAACGAAATACTAAGCTATAATACATCTGATGCTGGATGAGAAGGACATGGCATCACCATCCATATATTTTATGCAATTTAGGAATAGCAACAAAATCTGCAAAGAAAAAAAGAGTAACAGAGAAAACATTAGAACATGGAAAGCCATAAACGTGGGAAATATTGTAACAACAGAGCAACATTATCATTATAGAAGTAAAAGATTATCAATCAATGTGGTATTGTCTGTTTTAACCAGACCAAGCGTAACATCGAAAAAGATATAAAATGAGAATAAGAAAAAAATTAATAAGAGAAGAGAAAAAGGAGGGAGAAAAAAAAAATGTAATAAAAATAATAATAAATAAATAAAATAAATAAATAAAAAAAAAAAAAAAAAAAACAGAAAAAAATACTGAAACTCTGAAAATGAACCTATAATTCCTTGTCGAAACCTCCTGATGAGAAGCCTGACAAAAAGGGATTTAGATTAAAAGCCTCATTGAGGCCAAGCGGAAAAGTGGCGTTTAAATTGGATATCCACCGAAGCTCTCACTGCAGGAGATATTTATCTAAATCTCTGCCGCGGGAGCTTGGGTGTACTCGTTCTAGTACTAGAACAAACAATGTTGGGCATACCCCAACATGTGTCTGGGCAACATGTCTGCCCAATGTGAGATCAGGGTTGGCAGTTTGCATAGCCCTGATATGACGATATAGTCTCTGCCATAATTTTTGTACAGTTTTCCCTACATAAAAGCAGTTACAGCTGCACAAAATTAGGTAGACCACCCCCCATGGTCTGACAATTTGAATAGTGTCTGGGGATGAAATGCATGCCATTAGGTAAATAAATGTTTTTTTCTGGTATCCATATATTTACAGTAGGAGCATGATCCACATGGGAAAGTTCCCACCATTTTGCATGGATCACCTCTCTTAGAACCTTGAAACTCACTTTGGACCAACATATCACCCACAGAGGTCGCCCGTCTGTTGGTGATTATCTGAGTTGGGGGGCACAAAGGGGCCTATTGTGGGGTCTGATGTTTGCAATACTTCTTGCAAATTTGCATACGTTTTCCATGATTATTCGTATATGTGGTAATTATTCTATGGCTTTCATTGGAGGTTTTCATCTTTCATGAGACTAGTAATTCATGCCTGTTGTTGGCATCCGCACGTTGAAATGCCTTTTTGAGGCATTTGTGACTATACCCTGTTCCAAAAGACGTTTCTTGAGATTCTTGGCTTCACGTTTGAAGTCAAGATGGTTAGAACAATTGCGTTTGGTGCGCAAGTATTGTCCGTATGGGATTTAAATAATGAGTGATCTAGGGTGAAAGCTGGATGAGTTAAGGACTGTGTTCCCTGCAGTCGACTTCCTGAATAATTTACAGGATAATAGGTTAATTTCATTTTTGTAAATTTCGACATCCAGAGGTTTTGGGTTTATGTAGTGAACGCAAGGTTCGAGCTAAAAGGGTATCAGGTTTGTTTGCCTTGAGATAATAGAGATGTTGTGATTTGTCTAAAAGATTATCTGCAGAGTCAGTAGGAAACAAGTCAAACTCTAAACTGGCCCTATCAAGTTTAGCTTTAGTGGAGGGGGAGGGAGAGTTTTAAAATGCGTTATGAATTAAAACCAGTTTTTAATTTTTGGTGGAGGAGTTTGCGCTCACGTTTGAGAATAAAGGCACCCCGGATTATAGGTTTATGGGCTTCTCAAAGAGTGAGTGGAGAAATATCTGGAGAAGTGTTATTAGTGAGATAGTCAGTGAGAGCGAGCTTGATATCTAATGAGTGGGATGGGCGAGTTAAAATCAAATCGTTTATACACCAGGATGTATCTCATGCTTTTGGGACAAGGGAAGAGATGGTAATTAAAAGTGCATTATTAAATCCAAAACTTTTTTATTGAAAAAATTATGGCACATACAAAAATAAAGGATATCATATCTGTGACAAATGTGTGTTACATATTTTTCCTTACATGAAATTATTTAGTAACATTTACAAAGGTATACATATAAATGTGAAATATCCTGTTTGGTACCAGTCATATACAAACAATCCCATATGACAACTTGTGGTGTCGCTTAGGGTCTCAGTCCATCCCTCCAGGCCTACCCAGGGTACATATCGGTGCCCACCAAGAGTCTGTCCGACTATATAAATGTTGCAGAATTCTTAAGCCATCTGTCCCAAATGTTTTCATATTTGGAGGAGCATCCTCTATGAGTGTATATGAGTTTCTTATATGGCAGTACGGCATTAACCTCCGTGATCCAGTGTGAGATATTTGGGGGGATCTGGTCTCATCCACACTGTGGCAATAACTTTACGTGCAGAGAATAGCGTTTCATGTAAAAATATTTTAGTAAATGTATTAGAGTCAGGGTCTGGAAAGATTCCCAGAAGACACGGTTTTGGCTGAAGTGTTAGGGGGGAGCCCATCGTGTCGTGCAGGAATCTCACCACTTGTGACCAAAACATCTGGATTTTGGGGCATTTCCATAGAAGATGAAAAAAGGTGCCAGTTTCTTGGGTACGCATAGGGCAGATATTGGAGTAGTTACATTTATACTTTGAAATTTTAAGTGGTGTGAGATATGCCCTGTGCATTATAAAGATTTGGGTCAATCGTTCAGAATGTTTGGGAGATACCAGTTTACATGTGTCTAGGGCATCACTCCATTCATCATCTTCTATGGGTCCTATCTCCCCATCCCACCTATTCTTTAGTGCGTAGGCCGCCATGGTCATTGGAGGAAGTGACAGCATAGTATAAAATTGTGAGATGAGTTATTTGGGGTCTGGATTTTTTATGGCTTCCATCAATGGATTGTTACCTAGAGAGAGGTCATCTAGGGGAAATTGTGCACGATATGCGTCGCAAAGCTGTATGTATCTCTAATATTGACTATTGGGAAGTGCAAATTCAGATTGTAAGTTGTGAAAAAACTTTAATTTTCCACCAGAGGTAATATGGGATAGGTAAAAAAATGCCCCTTTTACTCCACACTCCGCTGTCTGGGATTTGTTGAAATTCTAGAAGGGTCCTGTTATGCCACAAGGGGGTGTATTCGTGCAGGGGTGGGAGGTGTAGCTTTGTAGAGGCTATATTCCATATTTTCCTATAGTGGTAAACGAGAGTCTCGCGGTCTGCTATAATGCCCACATTCTCTGTTCCCCAGGTAATCGCCACCATGGTGTCTAGAGTTGGTCTGATCCATTGTGGACATAGGAAATTTAAGAATCTCTATTCGTTTTGTCTATATGAAAAATTTGCGATATCTGGGCTGCAAGGTAGTATAAGTTGAAGTCAGGTAGGGCCAGTCCTGCGAGGTCAGTAGATTGTTTAAGTTTGTGCCATGGAAGTTTGTGTCTGTTGCTGCCCCAGACAAATGGTTTTAGGAGGGCCTCCATCACCTTGAAATGTTTAAGCACCAAGTACACAGGGGAATGCCAGATCATGTACAACATTTTCGGGAGCAGGACCATTTTAATAAGGTTTATGCGGCCCATAACACCCAGTGTGAGGCGTGTCCATGTCTGTGTCTTCTGCTTAATCATGTCGAATAGTGGGATTATATTTAGTAAAACATAATCTGAAAGGGTTCTGGTGGTCCGAATTCCTAAATATTTAATACTGTCTACCCTCTGTAGAGGAACCAGGGCTCTATCTCTGGATGGTGGAAAGCTGTCCAAAGGGAGTATTTGGGACTTGTCCCAGTTGATTTTTAGGCCAGAAAATGTGCCCAATTCTTCTATTATGGCTAGGGCTGTTGGTAGTGAGTTGTCTGAGTCGTCTAAATATAAAAGTGTATCGTCTGCATATGTGCTGATTTTTTCTGTGACCCCACCCCTGCACAAACCCACTATTCCTGTATGTGCACTGATCGCTATGGCAAGTGTCTCTGCTGCTAAGGCATAAAGCAGTGGCGACAGGGGGCACCCCTGTCTAGTGCCCCTAGAAAGGGGGAATTGTTCTGAGGGCCAGCTATTCACCAGTACTCTAGCCACCGGATTCTGATAGAGCAGCTGGACCCATTTTATGAATCTTGGCCCTAGTCCGAATTTGGTCAGACAAGTCCATAAATATTGCCACTCAACAGAATCGAATGCCTTGGCGGTGTCCAATGCGACTATTATTCTAGAGCCAGGGCTGTCATGGGGAGTCTGAAGGTTGATAAATATTCTCCGGAGATTAAATGATGTATTCCTACCTGGCATAAATCCTGCTTGATCTCCATGGATCAACGAGAGGATGACCTTGTTGAGGAAGATGGCAAGTATCTTGACATCCACCTGCAACAAAGAAATGGGGTGGTAAGACTCCGGGAGGTGTGGGTCCTTACCGGGTTTGGGAATAAGCTCTATGGTTGCTTCCCTCATGGATGCCGGGAGTTCTGAGTGCTTAAAAATAGAGTTGTATAGTGCCAGCAGCCTTGGGGCTAGTAGATCTAAGTACGTGGAGTAAAATTCCACAGGTAGGCCATCTGAGCCTGGGGCTTTAGATGATGGGAATTCAGCTATGGCTGTAGAGATCTCCTCTTGTGTCAGGGGCTCCTCTAGTTCTTGGGCTTGGTCCTCAGTCAGTTGTGGAATTTGTATCCCTGTCAAGAAGGACTCCATCCGGGAGAGATCATCCGAGACAGTGGTTGTATATAGAGCGGTGAAGAAGTTTCGAAACATCGTCGTGACCTGCGCAGGGTCAGTCTCGAGCGTGTTGTAGGCGGAGCGGAGGAAGATCACCACCGGGGGTCTCTCCTCACTATGGACTAGATAAGCTAGTAGCTTCCCCGCTTTTTCACCATGCTCAAATGACCTCTGCCTGAGGAAGAAAAGTTTTTGTTTGGATTTTTCGTATATCAGTTGGTCTAGTGTTATGGAGCATAGCCTGCCTTTTCTGCTGTGGGGTTGTTAATGAATTCTCTCTCTACAGTCTGTAAGTTATGTGTCACTGCGTCTATGTTTGTTGTGGAGGAGCGCTTCACTTTGTTAATTTGGGTCTTAAGAGTCATTCTGGCGTGTATCTTGAATGCTTCCCATACTATCTGCGGCCGCGCTGACCCTTCGTTAGCTTTGAAAAATTTCCCCCAGTCTGATGTCAGGTCACTATCCTCCGGTAGGAGGGTTAACCAAAAGGGGTTAAGGTGCCACATTGTCAGGGGATGTCTATGCAGCAGGGAGAGTTTAGTCCAGTATGGACAGTGATTAGACAATGACCTGGGCGAGAAACCTGCAACTGTTATCCCAGGGAGAAGCGATTTGGAGAGGAGTATAAGATCTAATTGGGACATAGACTGGTGAGATGCAGAGAAGCAGGAGTAAGCCTGTTGTGTACGGTGCCTAGTTCTCCATGTATCCACCAGGTTGAAATCATTGAGAAGTCGTGCAAATCTCGTTGGTTGGGTGCGTACTAGAGGTTGTGTGGGGCCGGTCATCCTGTTAAGCGATTTGTCTAACACATTGTTAAAATCCCCCAGCCACACTGCTGGTATGGTGGGGTGTAATGCCATATAGTTAAATCCCTCTGTCAATATACTAAATTGAAATGGCGGAGGTACATAGAATGCTAATACAGTGGTGTGAAAAAGTGTTTGCCCCCTTTCTCATTTCCTGTTCCTTTGCATGTTTGTCACACTTAAGTGTTTCGGAACATCAAACCAATTTAAACAATAGTCAAGGACAACACAAGTAAACACAAAATGCAATTTGTAAATGAAGGTGTTTATTATTAAAGGTGAAAAAAAATCTAAACCATCATGGCCCTGTGTGAAAAAGTGATTGCCCCCTAAACCTAATAACTGGTTGGGCCACCCTTAGCAGCAACAACTGCAACCAAGCGTTTGCGATAACGTGCAATGAGGCTTTTACAGCGTCCTGGAGGAATTTTGGCCCACTCATCTTTGCAGAATTGTCCTAATTCAGTTACATTAGAGGGTTTTCGAGCATGAACGGCCTTTTTAAGGTCATACCACAACATCTCCATAGGATTCAGGTCAGGACTTTGGCTAGGCCACTCCAAAGTCTTCATTTTGTTTTTCTTCAGCCATTCGGTGGTAGACTTGCTGGTGTGTTTAGGATCATTGTCCTGCTGCAGAACCCAAGTTCGTTTCAGCTTGAGTACACGAACAGATGATCGGACATTCTCCTTCAGGATCTCTTGGTAGACAGCAGAATTCATAGTTCCTTTTATCACGGCAAGTCTTCCAGGTCCTGAAGCAGCAAAACAGCCCCAGACCATCACACTACCACCACCATATTTTACTGTTGGTATAATGTTCTTTTTCTGAAATGCAGTGTTCCTTCTACGCCAGATATACTTGGACACACACCTTCCAAAGAGTTCCACTTTTGTCTCATCGGTCCACAGAATGTTGTCCCAAAAGTCTTGGGGATCATCAAGATGTGTTGTGGAGAAATTGAGACGAGCTTTGATGTTCTTTTTGCTCAGCAGTGGTTTTCTCCTTGGAACTCTGCCATGCAGGCCATTTTTGCCCAGTCTTTTCCTGATGGTGGAGGCATGAATGCTGACCTTAACTGAGGCAAGTGAGGCCTGCAGTTCCTTGGACGTTGTTGTGGGGTCTTTTGTGACCTCTTGGATGAGTCGTCGCTGCGCTCTTGGGGTAATTTTGGGCGGCCGGCCACTCCTGGGAAGGTTCACCACTGTTCCATGTCTTCGCCATTTGTGGATAATGGCTCTCACTGTGGTTCGCTGGATTCCCTAAGCTTTGTAAATGGCTTTATAACCCTTTCCAGACTGATAGATCTCAATTACTTTCTTTCGCAATTGTTCCTGAATTTCTTTGGGTCTCGGCATGATGTGTAGCTTTTAAGGATCTTCTGGTGGACCTTACTGTGTCAAGCAGTTCCTATTTAAGTGATGCCTTGATTGTGAACAGGTGTGGCAATAATCAGGCCTGGGTGTGGCTAGAGAAATTGAACTCAGGTGTGGACAACCACAGTTATAGTATGTTTTAACAAGGGGGGCAATCACTTTTTCACACAGGGCCATGATGGTTTGGATTTTTTTTCACCTTTAATAATAAACACCTTCATTTACAAATTGCATTTTGTGTTTACTTGTGTTGTCCTTGACTATTGTTTAAATTGGTTTGATGTTCCGAAACACTTAAGTGTGACAAACATGCAAAGGAACAGGAAATGAGGAAGGGGGCAAACACTTTTTCACACCACTGTATAAGGATCATGTCCCCTTGTAATTTTGCTTTTATAAATACAAATCTACCCAAAGGGTCTATTACCGAGTTCTGGAGTTCAAAGTGGGTGTTTTTAGCAATTAATAAGGAAACTCCTCTGGAGTGTGTAGTGTGGACAGAGTGATACGCCCATCCTATGCAGGGCCTCTGGAATGCCCTCAGCGTAGGGCCCTTGGCATGCGTTTCTACTAAGGCCACCACATCGGCTTTCGTCTTTTTTAGTTGTCTGAATACTGCAGATCTTTTGATGGGATCTCTCATTCCCCTCACATTCCATGTTAGGAATTTTAATGTGGCCATGTGTGTATACATCAAGATATTGAGGCTCCAGGATATGGGTCACACCTGTGGGTTGGTAGAGTAGGCTCCCTTCCCCACCCGGGGAAGAGCTTCAACTGTATTATCACAGACATATGGTACCAACAAAAAGATATATGTGCTAAAAAAAAAGTAAAATTTTAACCATATAACCCCCAACCCCGCCCTGCACTGTCCCCAACTGGTGCCGGCAATGGTCCCTAACTGCCAACTGGGCATAAACATTATCCAACCTGTGAAGGAATGGCATTGGAGCATTAAGATATACATTTGGGTATCATCTATTGGTGGCTCAGCATTGAGCCATTTGTTCCAACACACACAGGTTGTGCAATGTAGAACACTGGGTGAAACTTTGCTGTGCTACGTGACACACTATAGGACTGTGCTCACTGGTCCAAGTGAGCTTACCGGTAAGGCGTTCCCCTCTGCCAGCAAGGAGGGACCCCACCAGATTATTCCAGAAGAAGGTATCAGAAATGTCTTGACCCTGTTGCGGGTGAACATGGTAGCGTGGGTATAACATTTAGCGTGTGACTTAGGGTAGAATATGTCGATTTTGTCACCGGGCAACTCATCCAAACATTCAGTAAGAGGAGCTGTCCCAAACTTAGGGGAGTGTTCCGGGTGAAGCAGGGTATCCTCAAACATAAAGAGCGCAACCTCTTTAAGCGTTGGTGACTATCTGGGTCTGAGAGCAATGTCATTATGCAGTCATATGCCATTTCCACCACGTATATTGCCAGGGGACGCATCAGCATTAGGAGTGTAGTGGCTCTTGGAGGTTTTGGGAAATGTGAGGCTGAGAGAGCATCGTCAGGTATAGTGTCCCAAACCTTTTGGGCCAGAGGGTGGTGAAGACAGTGAGCAATGTTATTATGGGTTTTCTGAACCACTCTCTGGCTGTAGGAGACAAGGATCTCGCCTCAGACAGGTGAATAGAGCCATATATAGTAGACAAGGGAAATAAAAAAAGGGGGGGAAGGGACACACATGTGCAGGTATTGAAGATGAATGTACCTTTATATGAATACTCATCTGCTGGTATCTCAGTGCTCAAACCACGTTAAGGCTGTCTCTGGGTCTTCGAGGAAGTGGGCTCGGTCATCACCTTCTACGCGCACACGGGCCGGAAACAGCATGGCATACTTTAGGTTCTTTATCCGCAGGCGGCGTTTCACCTCCATGAAGTTTTTGCATTTTCTCTGGACCTCAGCTGAAAAGTCGGGGAAGATTGCAACCAAATGGGATGTTGCCTTTTTCCCTGCTGAGGCGGAAGATAGCATCCCTGTCTCTGAAATTTAGAAATTTGTCTATAAAAGTGCGGCGGGGGTGCTCCTGGCGGCGGTGGTTTGCCCAACATTCGGTGTGCTTGCTCCACTACAAACGTGGGGAGAACGATTCCCTTCCGTATGTATCGGATAGGAGTGTTTCGAGAAAAGTTGGGAGGTCTCTCCCCTCCACCCCCTCTGGCAAGCCTATGAAGTGTAGGTTGCAACCTGCGGAGTCTGTCTTCAATATCATCTTGCTTTTGCAGGATTTGATTCCCCTGAAGCTGCATGGCGTCTAAGGAGAGCTGCAGGGGGGGGGGGGGGGATCATCCATGTTGCTCAGGTGGGTCTCTGCCTCTGTAACTCTCTCCCTTAGCTTTTGAAAGTCCTGTCTGACCAGAGAAATATCAACCTAAATCCGTGCTGTGAGGTTGGTCTGGCAAGATATCACAGCTTCTTGGCATGCTGTTATAGCATCTAGGAGTCTGGCTGTATCTGTGCTCTGAGCGCTCTCCTCACCCTGTATGGTGCCATCTTGGTCTGCTGGGTCCATCTCATCATGGCGGAATTGAGCCAGTTTAGCGGCCGCTGCAGTGTTTCTTCTCGGCGGTGACATGTGCCCAGGGGTTTCCCGGTCTGGGGGGTAATAACAGCGGTGAGAATCTGCGGTCTGGGTCTCAGGATATCTGCTCAGGATTTTCTGCCGGCGGAGCTCAGCTCACTTGCGTCCTATCTCATGCCGCTCCAGGCCATGCCCCTCAAAAAAACCTGCATTATGATCAGACCAGGTAAAGGGTATAATGATCGAGGAAAAGACTTCTGGTGCCAAACCTATATTTAGGAAAAAATTATCAATCCTAGAGAATGATTTAGGTGGATAAGAGTAGTAGGTAAAGCGTCTGCGAGCTGGGTTAAGCTCACGCCAGGAGTCAAACAAGTTAGATTTAGAAAGAAGCTGTTGAAATTAAAGTTTAGAAGGACCGTAAGAGGGACAGGGTGGGAAATTATCTAAAAAGGGAAAGAGGACTTGGTTTGAATCTCCACATAGTATCACAATACCTAATTTATGGGTATCAACTCAGTGCCATCTTAAGAGCATTATAGGCAGGGCTCAAGTCCTGCGGGAACGCATGGAAACAGAGTTCCTGTACTATTTCCACAACAGCAGGAACTCAGTTTCCGTTAACAGTCGTGTCCTGCAAGACTTTGAAGTATGCGAGCTGTGTGGCAGGTGCTACACCAGCAGCTGCCAACACAGCTCGCAATAGTAAGTGCCGCACACCTGACCATTCAGGCATTTCCAGTAGGGGGCCCCATGACAGCTTTCGCTTCGATCTACCTGTCAATCACAGCTAGCTGACAGGTAGATCAGGTCCCTGCTGCTAAGAGATTGTATTTAGTCAGACCTCTCGTGATGCGCTCCTCTCCGTCGGCCACTCCTGATTTTCTGTCTTCTCATCTCCCCCCCCCAGTCTCCTGCATACTTGCTCTGTGTGTCCCGCTGAATCCCCCCTTCTCTATCTTCAGTGCCATATGATGAGAGAACCCCGAGGAATAGCACAGCTATTCTTCTCACAGGACATGCAGGGAGAGAGGTGAGCTGAGGGAGGAACATCAGTTTGGGGTGGTAAGCTGAGCACAGTACCTGGCAAAGTTTAATGCTAGGAGGGAAGTTTATGTGGAATAGCAGCGAGTGTGTGTTGGAACCCTGCAGAGTTTGCAGCCCCCCAAGCTAACATACATCTCCTACAGAGGCGGCTCTCTAATTAGGCAAATTAGGCGGACTCACATGGGGCCTCGCGGCCTCCTAATTTGCCTGTGCTCAATCACTGATTCTCTCTCACCCCCCTCTGTATCTCACCCTCTTTTCTGTGTGCTTGTATTTTTTTTCCTATTATAGGCGTGGGTGGGGCCTCATGTGTAAGTTTCGCCTAAGGCCTCACAAAGCCTAGAGCCGCCTCTGATCTCCTAAGCAGGAACACATCACTATCTCCCCAAGCATTCTGTCCAGATAATGTGCAGTTAATTTATGACCTTTCCCTTTAACCCTGTGTTAGCCAAACTCTGTTCAATGAAAAGTGTAAACTCACCACATAAACACTCTATATACAAAATAAAATTCCCCAATAAAGATCAGAACATGATGTTCACATTTGCGTGGAAGCACAATTGAATGAATGCTGATTATTCAGAGAATTACCGTATTTATGTTTATTGAGGATTTTTTTTTTTATGTACTAACAGTTAAGCTTCATACACCATACACAAATACCGCGTTCGTGCATATGAGCATATCATTTTTTTTTTTTGGGTGGGCGAGTGGATCTTGGGTGGGAGTTCCCACACTTTTTTCCCCAGGACTTGACCCCTGATTATAGGCCCCCAGGTAATACAGTGCACTGGGGCCCGGTCTACACAATCACGCACGATTGCACATTTTCTCTTTCTCCTCTGCAGCCTTTTTCCTCTTCTGTACTTCACTCAAAACATTACGTTTCATTTCTGCTCTAAAGGTTATTTTCACCAACACGTAATAAAGTTTATTTTTCCTCACCTTTCTTTCTTACACTTCCTCGAACTAGTGGCAACTCTAAGATTGATATATAAGGGGGACACATAAGATGTTACAGTCAAAATTTGGGGGGACCCGGGCACTAAAAACTTTCACCACTAAATCATACAACCCAAAAAAACTAAATATATATATATATATATATATATATATATATATATATATATATATATATATATATATATATATATAAATGTACAAACTCACACTCTGGTGCTGCCTGGTGCGTATTAATGCTGGCGTGGATACTGCTGGTGCTGGTGGGTTTTAATGCTGGCGTGTGTACTGCTGCCTGGCTCCTCTGAGATGCGGAAGTGTGACAGTGTGGCTGCAGTAGAGAGTTGAGCAGATTCTTCCTGTTCCTGTCACAGGCGGGGTGCATTTCATATCACTCCGCCTGTAAAGAGCCAAAACTACACAGAAAGCATGGGCTCTGTTCTTCACAGTGACTCACACTGAACACTGCCCGTCGCTGAATCACTGACTGATATCGGGTTTGATCGTGCGGCACTCTGTCTCTGTGAGGGAGCCGCACCGCACAGCACTGGCACAATGCGGCAGCAAATTGATGCTAGGCTGGGGTCAGGGCCAGACTGGGAATAAAAACCAGCCCTGGAAAAAATTTCATACCAGCCCCATAGCATTATTATACCAGCCCAACAGCATAATGGCATTATGTTCTTGTTCATGAAAGAGAAAATCATGTATTTTAAACGCACATTTGAAGAGTGTATTCAGGGGCGGACTTACAACTCATGGGGACCCCGGGCAATCTGAGATCATGGGGCCCCCAGGCAATCAGAGATTATGGGGCCACACAGTATACACACACACAGTATACAATCACACAGTATACACATACATGTACACACAGTATACACAGACATGTTTCTATTGGCTGAGAAGGTACTGGAGAGGTGGGGCAGCTATAATCTCTGGATTTTTAGACCAAAAAGGATGTCAGTAAGGTACATTTCAGAAACGGATGTAAAAAAAAAACAGATTTTTACATACTGACCCTGATGGGGCCCCCTAGTGGCCCGGGGCCCTCGGGAAGTGCCCGAGTTTCCGAATGGTCAGTCCGCCCCTGAGTGTATTATATATAGATAAGACAGATATAAAATTGCAGAGGTCTTTATATATATATAAGCAAATTCCAGTTAAAAGTGGTCAATCATCAAGGGGGACCCCAGGAACTCAGAACGTTGGGGGGGCACTTTCCGCAGAAAGAATACACTAAGGTAAGGGGAGTGGGTTATTGATATAAGAGGGGAAACCTTTATATCAGTGCCCCCTTACATTATCGTATTCACTCCCCCCTTACATCAGTGACCCCCTCAGACTTTCCTAGCAGTGCTGTCACAGACCTTCTCTCAGGTGCACCATGCAGGGCTCAGTCAGTCAGCTCCAGCTCGGTGGCTCTGGTTTTATCCCAGAGGGAGTCTGGAGAGATGGTACAGGAGATGGTCAGAGACTGCAGACATAATACAAGAGCTCAATGCAGCCTCACCAATGCTCATCAATGCAGCATCACTGTGCTCATCAAATGCAGCTTTACTGTGCCCGTGGATGCAGTCTCACTGTGCCCATCATTGAAGCCTCACTGTGCCCATCAATGCAGCCTCACTGTGCCCATCAATGCAGCCTCACTGTACCCATCAATGCAGCCTCACTGTGCCCATAGATGCAGCCTCACTGTGCCCACCATTGCACATTCACTGTGCCCATGAATGCAGTCTCACTGTGCCCATGAATGCAGAAACACTGTGCCAATTAATACAGACTCACCATCGCCTGGTAACACACACACAGAGGGCATCTCATCCTGTGTATCACAGAGCTGGCTGGGTCTGTGTTCGGTGGCCGCGCTGTAACAAGGTCCCGCCCCCCTAGACTGAATCAGTGTTCCGCCTATCACACAAGCCAATCTACTATTACACAAGCCGGTCTAGGGGGGTGGGACCTTGTCACAGCGCGGCTGGCGAACACAGACCCAGCCAGCTCCGTGATACACAGGAGGAGGGAGGGAAAGAGCGGAGCACTGCAGCCATAACTCAAAGCGGCCCCAGGGCAATTTAACGGTATCCCTGTAGGCCAGTCTGGCCCTGGCTGGGGTTGCTGGGCACGTGGGGCCCCCCAGGCAAGTGGAGCCCCCGGGCAACTGCCCTTCACGCCCATGCGAAAAGACAGCCCTGTATCAACTACATGAAGAAGATGGGAAAGACAAAAGGTTGGGTGTTTATTAGGAGCATAATATAATACTATGGTTACTGCTACATCTGAAATGTGTCCAGTAAGTATGAGATAATGACCCTCTGGGTCTTTATTTTCAGATGTTGATACAAATGGGGTTGTACGGTGGGAAGCTATAAGAACCCCTCATTGTTTAATAGCTGCTGATGCTGTAAATACTTGTGGATAAGAGGTACTAAAAAAATAGGGGGGGTGGCTCGAGTCGTAAAATGAGTCTCTTGTAGACAAACAATATGGATTTTGGCTGAAGCAAAACAGTGAAATGACTTGGTACATTTATGTGGTATATTAAGACCTTGGATCCATGCTTTTATGTTGTTTATGCCAAATTCTGATCCTACCATTTGAATGTCGCACCTGAATTTGAGCCTGTGCGAATTGTAGCCTCAGTTTTCTGTTATTAGCTGATAGGAGTGGCACCCGGTGTGGTCTTCTGCTGCTGTAGCCCATCTGCTTCAAGGTTTGATGTGTTGTGCGTTCAGAGATGGTATTCTGCATACCTTGGTTGTAACAAGTGGTTATTTAAGTTACTGTTGCCTTTCTATCATCTGGAACCAGTCTGCCCATTCTCCTCTGACCTCTGCCATCAAAAAGGCATTTTCGTCCACACAACTGCCGCTCCCTGGACATTTTCTCTTTTTGGACCATTCTCTGTAAACCCTAGAGATGGTTGTGTGTGAAAATCCCAGTAGATCAGCAGTTTTTGAAATACTCAGAACAGCCCGTCTGGCATCAACAACCATGCCACCTTTAAAGTTACTGTATTTATTGGTGTATAACACGCACCTTTTCACCCTGAAACTCAATACTATAATTTTAGCTGCCTCGGAGGGGACAGGGAGGGGGGTGGGATGAGCGCCGTCAGATTACATACAGTGCAAATCTCCTGTTTACTTGGCGGCCTCTGTAGTAGGAAGTCCTGTCTCCTGGGCTGCCATTGGACCACTGTTCCGTCTATCATAGGAGAATCTCACTGTATCTAATCTGTCGGCGCTCGTCCTGCCCCCCTCCACGTCCCCTCTAGGCTGCAGATGGGCATCGATCAGGCTGCATTGATGGCAATGGTGAGGCTGCTGCATTGATGGCAATGGTGAGGCTGCTGCATTGATGGCAATGGTGAGGCTGCTGCATTGAAGGCAATGGTGAGGCTGCTGCATTGAAGGCAATGGTGAGGCTGCTGCATTGAAGGCAATGGTGAGGCTGCTGCATTGATGGCAATGGTGAGGCTGCTGCATTGATGGCAATGGTGAGGCTGCTGCATTGAAGGCAATGGTGAGGCTGCTGCATTGAAGGCAATGGTGAGGCTGCTGCATTGAAGGCAATGGTGAGGCTGCTGCATTGAAGGCAATGGTGAGGCTGCTGCATTGAAGGCAATGGTGAGGCTGCTGCATTGATGGCAATGGTGAGGCTGCTGCATTGATGGCAATGGTGAGGCTGCTGCATTGATGGCAATGGTGAGGCTGCTGCATTGAAGGCAATGGTGAGGCTGCTGCATTGATGGCAATGGTGAGGTTGCTCCATTGATGTGGACTGATGAGGCTGCATTGATGGCACTTGTGGGGCTGCAGATGGGCATTGATCAGGCTGCATTGGCAATGGTGAGGCTGCATATGAGCACTGACCCTTATTTTGCTTCAAAGTTCCTTATTTATTTTTATTTTTTCCTGAAACTTCCCTCTTATACTGTACTTAAAAACTTTCTTCCCCATTCTGATCCTCAGTTTGAACTTCACCATGTCTAGATGCCAAAATGCATTGAGTTGCTTCCATGTGATTGGCTGATTAGTAATTAGTGTTACTAAGCAATTGAACAGGTGTACCTAATAAGTGTGTATGTAAACATAACCAAATATCATTTATAAATAATTATAATAAATAAGTCCACTATGATGAATAGTGATGGAAATAAACAATTGTTCCATCCATATTTGTGTGAACTTCCATCACCTAAGATCCAAAGGTTTACACCAACAATCGTGCAACTTCTTCCACCAAAAGTGATCATCGCATGAACGTGCTGCCAAAGAATGAAACAGCAATACAAGCTCAATCTGAGATCCCCGGATCAATCCACTCAGTGGGTCTTGCAACTTTTAAATCCTCTTCTCTCACTGGGGGCAGTATATTCACTAAGCACTCACAAGACCCATCAAAACGCTACCACTGACCCGACCGGCATGGCGGCTTGGCGGCGTGACATTGTGACGTCACGATCTATGCTCCGCCCAACGCCTTTCCCACACCTGCTCATCCTCAGGGACCTCCCAGACTGACCATTCTGCTGTCCAAATGTGTCTGTTCCTTCATCCAGATTGTAGGCACTCTAAAATAGAAAGTGTGTTCCTGGCTAGATCATCGCGTGAAAACTCAGAGGGGAAAATTACAAAAAAACAAAAACAAATGCAGCCACCACATCTAATGATTGGTAAACTCACTGCAATATATTACATTTTTGGTTTTGGGTTTATTACCGCTATAACACTTTGCAAATGTTATAAATAAGACTGTTTATGGTATTGTTGTATCATTGATTTATTCTTCCTGATTACAGATCAAAGGCTCTCTGTCTCTGAACATCATTAGCTCCATTTTCAGCATGATAGCTGTGATCTTAAATATTGTAGATTTGGCAATCCGGCAGTGCTACAGTGACAGCTACTATTACTATGACTATAATGGGTACAATTATTATGACAATGGAGCTCAGAATCGATGCCAACAGCAACTTGTAAGTCTTATTCTGGTCATTATATAAATAGAATATCAAGTGTTTTATACATGTTTCATTTCTTTAATACATTAATCACTAAATATATGTATACTGCAAGGTTGGATATCATACAAATAATATAAAATCTTAATGCAGTTTTTCTTAGTTTCTGTTATGACATTTTTGCCAAGCTGTATTCGGCTACATTTCTTTGGTGAAAATAACCCAAATCAGTGTATATTATTTAGCCTGTAGGAAAGTTAGAGAGTCTATAAGCTATGGTATATACTGTATATCTGAAAATCGATCAATTCTGATTTGACGACTCATTTCTTGAGGCCCGAAAAAAGGAAAATACTTTCCAAAAAGGGGTCATTTGGGGGATATTTGTAGACAGCCCAAGGTATTTAATAAGATGCATGGGGAGTTTTTTTGAAGTTGTAATTTTCTTTTTGTCACAATTTTTCGGATAATGAAGACATTTTTTTTTTTTTTACTGTCAGCAGTGCAGTACAGCATCATCATAATAGTGGTGTGGCCATGATCAGGGACAGTATGTGTAAAAAAAAAAAATATATATATATATATATTTTTTTTTTTTTCAAATATTTTCTTCTTTTTTATTAAATTTCTTTTATTTTTTTTTATTTTATTAATACAGTGACCAGACAAATACAGTGTTACCATGGTAACACTGTACTACTCTGGGGAGGTGATCAGGACTATGGTTACTTATAACTGTGAATTTACAGTTATAAGCAACCATTTTTTCTGAATAAAAACTATTCATTCAGTGTTTACTACTGTGATTAGCTGTGATTGGCCACAGCTAATCCCATGGTACAGATGGACTGTGATTGGCTCCGTTTGTACCATTTGGTCACTGTGGCCAATCACGGAGCTCATTACAAAAGTACACATGAATCAAAGCCTCTCATTGTGTACAATTGTCATGTGATCTGCTGCGATTGGCCACAGCGATCCCATGGTACCGGCAGCAGGCCGATACACTGATCTGTCATCCACTGTGTCCGCTGGACACAGCGGGTGCCAGAGTGTGGCCCGTGGGGAGCACAAGAGGTGCAACCATGTTACATCATATCATGTCCTTCCAGGATAATAGGCATCCCACCTGGCCATCATATTACAGTAGGCCAGATTGGAAGGGATTAAATATTAGGCATCATCTCCATACAGCATATAAAGGAAAGAGAGGAAGCCTCCAATATTGTAGTATCTTTAAATTAATTAAACATGCCAACCACAAGAGGAAACACACTCACATGGATTATAGTCACAGACTCATTTCCAGCATTTTTAGCTGAAGAATTCCGGCATCAGGCTCTGGACATCTCTTGGCTTCACCCTATGCGTTACGCCACTAGCCAACGTGGCTTTGTTGGGGAAAGAAAACAGTAGTCCTATTCAATGTCTATACACCCAAAACACACCATAAAAGATTACATAAGTTCCTTATGAATAAACTTCAACCTTACCCCAGAAAATGCTTAATCTTATGCAGGCATTTCAATTAAGTTATTGATACCATATTTGCAGAAAAAGGACTACCACTATCTCTTCCTTCCTTCACTCTGTAGATCTTTATGATTTTTGGCGGTGACTACATATTACAGAAACAGACTATATAGTCTATTCCCATACTCAAAATCATACCCTGAACTTTTTGTGGTCAACAAATATAGTCTACAGTTTTAATCTAGCAATGATACCCACATTGGATCTATCACAAGGTCTGACCATGTCCTGGATTCTATCAAACTTTTAGTATCTTCAGATATCTTCAAATAAACCCCAGCCTATTTGGAGTTTAAATATGTCCACCTTACTCATCCTTCATACCGGGAAAAGATCATATCTGAGGTAATTTAATTATTTCCAATTAATGCTGCGGGCTTCCCCTTCCTGTTACTGACCCAGAAGTGACATGTAAAACGTCACTTCGGGGTCCCTGTGAAAAAAGTTTATGGAACATGTTCCATCAGCTTCATTTTAGGACAGGTGAGATATTAGGGGTCTTCTAGACTCCTGATTTCTCATTAAAGAGAACAAACCAAATCTTTTTTATACATGTAAACAAAAAACATAAAAACAGCTGTGGCTGTTAAAGGGCTAAAGGGACCAAAACCCAAATAACAGGGAAAGATACCTAACATCCAGGACACATCCCGGCATCCTGTATAATAGACATACTGCATATATTAAACTAAAAATTCCCCATAAGAATCAACCGCTAACTTACTTTTTTTGTTTTTGTTTACAGTATGGTGTTTATGCTATTATTTCTCTACTGCTTGTGATAAATTTGCTGCTCTTCTGCGTCACCGTTTCCACCTCTGCTTTTGAATGCAAGTCTCTCTCAAAAGTACAACGTGTCACCCCGGTAAGAGACATATAGGATTACTGTAAAAAAAATGTCAAGTCAAGGGACCAGCAAAGTCTATCACCCACCAGCTTTGGAAAACCCCTTTACTTTGAGATCCTTGTCCCAGTTCTCCCCTGTGGTCTATACTAGGATTGTGTTTAGGCAGCATGCTACTTGAGGCAGAGGTCTGTTGGCAGTGTGGCAAAAAGGATCCCCCATCACAGTACAGTAGAGGAGAAATCTTCCAATGATGACACTGTCTAAGACCCCTTTAACCGTTTTTCAGGCGCTACAGCGCTAAAAATAGCATCTGTATAGCGCAAGAAAATAGCGGCTCCTTTCACTCCAGTGTGAAAGCCGGAAGGCTTTCACACTGGAGCAGTGCGCTAGCAGGACGATAAAAAAAGTCCTGCTAACAGCATCTTTGGAGTGGTGAATGAGTGGTGAATGATCGCTCCTAAACTACTCCTACCCATTGAAATCAATGGGGCAGCGCGGCTATACCGCCGGCAAAGTGCCACTGCAGCGAGCGGTTTTAACCCTTTTTATAGTGCCGATAAAACGACGGTAAAACAGTGCTAAATATAGAGCTGCTTTATCGCCGACGCCCCCACTGCCCCAGTGTGAAAAGGGGTCTAAGAGAGGATTTCCCTCACGCTGGAATGATATCCTTTCACTTTCTACTGAGTCTACAGGAAGTGAAGGAAAATCTCCTGAGACACAGATGGTTAAAAAAAAAAAAACTGGCAGTTGTTTTAACCCTTACTCTACATACTCTTTCGAATATGATTTTTTAAAAAAATGTAAATACCCTATACATGAAACGTACACACCGCTAAACAAGAAAAGAGAGATGGTTTTGTGCTGCTTGACTCCACCTCGGTCCCCTCCATAGTTTTAAGAATGAGTTTGCTAACCACCCCCCAAAACTGTCATCAACCAGGACTGGCCAAGATTTGATTCATTTATGGGCAAGCTGATGGTACCCAAGTCTATCCATCGACTGACCTGGGTGCAACCAGCCTGTTGGATCTTTCTTTGCAGCACTCTCTAGTGCTAGAAAAGGTGTAGGAAAATGTACTTGACTCATAGTAGTTGCATGCGTCTGTTAATTGGGTTAAAGTTTAGATTCAGGTCAGGCTGGAAGACTCTACAGACCAGGCCTCTATCGCCTCCCCCTGGTTCTGGAGGTTTCAAGGAAGCTTCTAGAAGCTAGTGGGCAAAAACAAAAAAGTCCCCTTTCAGTTGATCCACTCTCTTCAAAAAAAAAGTCTTCCATATCTCTTGTCCCATAGAGGACAACAGTGAAATATAAGCCTTGCATACACAAGGAGATGTGGCAGAGAACAATACTGCTAACTGCTGGCATGGCTGGTATGGCTTCAACACTTGTATGGTGACTTTCTCAAGCGGATTCGATGTGTAAATGTGGATTAAAATGGAGCCATACAAGGGGTGTTGTCATGAACATAGCGTTGCGCCACATGTGAAGGCACAATGCACATAACACTGCAACGCACATTGACTTCAAGACGTATGCACTACATGTGGCCACATAATATATACAAAACAAAAGGAAGAAAACCAAATATAAGGCCAAACAAAAGCCAACTAAGTTGTCATGGTACAGTCATTGGAATTGTACTAATAAACAAAAAACAATATAGAAATGACTGAAAACAAATTGGCACTTTTTCCACCAAAAAGGACAACCATAAATAAGCCCTCTTCCTCCTTATTCCAAAATTTTAGGGGCAAATCTAAGAATCCAAAATACAGGCAAAATTATTAGAATTATTTAGGCCCAGAAAAATATGGGCCCTTAAGTTATAGATCCACCTGCTCTCCAAAGATATTTACCAAATTCACACCTTTCACTCCTATGGTTCCATCCAGAACCCAGAAAAGGGGAATTCCATGTTATCATTATGATTGTATAAAGCATGGTGGGCTATAGGTGATTGGATATTTTCTTAACATATGTCTGGGATATGGTCTGAAATTCTCACTTAAAATGGACATTTTGTTTTTCTGCCAAAATGGCCTTCGCAACCACGAAGGAGGAGATAAATAACTCCCTCTGCGCAATTAGCAAAATGATTAGCAGTCAAAGTTTTTCCATTAAATACATCAATCCATTTGTCAGTGTATACACATTTGCAAGTTGAACAAGCCCCATGCCTATAGGTGCCCTTAGTTCGACAGCATAATTGGTGATTGCTACAAAAGTGACTCTAGACTAATTGATCCCCTATTAAGTGTGGATATATATGTAATAGGTGGCAAGATAAAGGTGTCACAAGGTCAGATATGTACTAAATGGATCAGAAGATTGGCGCACCATAATAAAATGTTGAAGTCCAAAAAAGAGGTTTTATTCCAAGCATGTAGTAAACTTAATAGCCAACACATTTTAGGGACCTCATTGTGCTCCCTTCATCAGGACTTAAAATCTAAAAATGTTGTATATTAATCTGCAGTCATTCATTTAAGAATCTCGGTCCTCTTCAGCAGCTGGTACATGTTGCAGCCCATGATTCAACTATTACTTTACATCCCAAAGTTGATGGGTCTTCAGTGTACAAAAGCAGCCCACATATCTCCTAGATGCCCCATTAAGACAGTAACAGTATAATTTTGATAAAACCAATCATAGGTACCAACTATCATCCAGCTAAGGTTGCAGCACAAAAAAAATCATCAGCCAGCATTGCACTGCGCGGGCCGCAATGCATTGCGGGGCCGCTCGCATCACACGAATTTGATGCGAGCGGCCCCAATAGTTCTGGGCTCGCCGAGCCAGCACAAAAAAATTGTTTAGATAAACAGTAACTGGATCTTCGGTGGCGTAGCTACAGGAGTTGCAATGGCGACCCCACCCCTGCTTTGGGAGGCCCGTGTGGCTCATACAGAGAAGCTCTCAGATCTCCTCACCAACTCACTTACCAAGGGCATCAGCTTCTTCTCATCGGCCACCTTGTGGTCTCCTCTGGTCACCCCGTGGTCCAGCCTCCGCCTGCATGCTGGGGCTGCAGTCCACTGCTCATCCAGTGTAGTAGGGCCGCTCTTATTTTGGACTACATATCCCATGGTGATCCTCTCCAGCTCCTCTGTAATTGGTTCAGTCTCCCTGCCAATGAGGAAACAGGGGAAAGGAGAAAAACAGTCGGCTGTCCTTGCTGCAACGTCCACACCGGCACGGCGGCACAGAGATGAGAGGGGGGAATCCCCGGCAGCTACTGCAGTTCTGTGTGTGTCAGTGCCGCTGCCTGTGTGTCTGGTGAAAGTGGTGGCTGGCTGGATGAGCAGGGGAATTGACATGTGTTTGTGTGATTGTGTTTGAGTGTGATTGTGTGAGATTGTATTTTATTGTGATTTCAAGGAACAATCACTCAATCACACAAAGGAAGGAAAAATTGGTATGCTTTAAGAGCATATTAAATAAGGGAAATAGCCAGTGCATCCCAATGGGAAATACATTTAAAAGAGCTAAAAAAAAAACTGGGTGGCTTAACTCCTAAAAACTTAAAAGTAAAAATGCATATAAAAGCAAAGGAGAAGGCCTTAAAAAAAAATACAAGGCTGAGAGATCACCATCAGCATTCCAGCATTACAAAGAATGTAAAGCATTACAAAGAATGTAAAGAAATGTAAGGGTGCAATCAGGGCGGCTAAGATAGAACACGAAAGGCACATAGTGGAGGAGGGTAAAAAAACATAACAAATTCTTTAAGTACATAAATAGTAAGAAAGGGAGGTCAAATCATATTGGTCCAATAAAGAATAAGGGAAACGGGGGGCTTCAGTAACCAAAACTGCAATGTTTATCCTCATGACTAGGGATGAGCCGAACACCCCCCGTTCGGCTCGCACCAGAACCCGCGAACGGACCTAAAGTCCGTGCGAGCTTTAGAACCCTATTAGTTATAATGGATATGAACGAAATCAAAAGTGCTAATTTTAAAGGCTAATATGCATGTTATTGTCATAAAAAGTGTTTGGGGACCTGGGTCCTGCCCCAGGGGACATGTATCAATGCAAAACATTTTTTTAAAAACGGACGTTTTTTCAGGAGCAGTGATTTTAATAATGCTTAAATTGAAACAATAAAAGTGTAATATTCCTTTAAATTTCGTACCTGGGGGGGTGTCCCTGCAAAAAGTGTAATTTTTGCAGGAAAAAAGCTATTTAAAATCACTCGCGTCTGTTCTTCTGTCGGGCCGCTCCTCGCAATGGGAGGCTCCCGCCGTGTGAGGCTTCGTTCCGTCTGACAGGTCTTTTATAACGGAGGGCACCTGGTGACCCTGCCCCCCTCTGACATCATGGGGAAAGCCATAGGGAATTCCCCATGACGTCCCCGTGCGTCAGAGGGGGCGGGGTCACCAGGTGCCCTCCGTTATAAAAGACCTGTCAGACGTAGCGAAGCCTCACACAGCGGGAGCCTCCCATCTTATACCGTGGGGCGTGTACTAAAGCCCCTGAGCTATAATTGGCTACAGGCATACTGCCTGTAGCCAATTATGGCTCTCCTCGCTGCCGGCGCTGTGATTGGCCAAGCATGCAGGGTCACAGTGCCTGCTTGGCCATTCATCAGCCAGCATTGCACTGCGACTGGCGCAATGCATTGCGGGCCGCTCGCATTACACGAATGTGATGCGAGCGCCCAAATAGTTCTGGGCTTGCCGAACGGGCGAACATGGGTTTGAATCGAACACCGGGCCCATCCCTAGTCATGACATGTCACAGAAAGAACCCTCATGGCTAACAGAAGACAGAATTAGAAATAGACTTGAAAAACTTAACATTAATAAGTCACCTGACCATGATGGCATCAACCCGAGGGTCCTTAAGGAACTCAGTCAAGTAATTGCCAGACCATTGTTCCTAATTTTTACGAACAGTCTACTGACTGGAATGGTACCAGATGATTGGAGAAAAGCCAATGTAGCGACAAAACATTCAAAAAAGGGGCAAGATACATCTCTGGGAATTACAGATCAGTTAGCCTAACATTGATTGTATGCAAGCTCATGGAGGGGATGATAAGGGACTATATACAAGATTTTAGTAATGACAATGTTATCATTAGCAGTAATCAGCATGGATTTGTGAAGAATCATTCTTGCCAAACCAATCTATTAACCTTCTATGAGGAGATGAGCTGCCATCTAGATAAAGGAAGGCCCATAGACATGGTGTATCTGGATTTTGCAAAAGCATTTGATACAGTTCCCCATAAATGTTTACTGTACAAAGTAAGGTACGTTGGCATAGACCATAGGGTGAGTACATGGATCGAAAAGTGGCTACAGGGGCGAGTTCAGAGGGTAGTAATAAAAGAGTACTCAGAATGGTCTGGGAGGAAGTGGGGTCCCCCAGGGTTCTGTTCTGGAACCAATCCTATTTAATTTATTCATGAACGACCTGGAGGAAGGGAAAAAACTGCTCAATCTATGTATTTATGTATTTGTGGACGATACTAAGCTAAGCAGGGCAATAACTTCTCCACAGGATGTGGAAACCTTGCAAGAAGATTTGAACAAATGAATGGGGTGGGCAACTACATGGTAAATGAGGTTTAATGTAAAAAAAATTTTTTAAATAATGTATTTGGGTGGCAAAAAATATGGTTTAACCTTAAACTGTGTATAAGGTTCTTTACTGTAAGAGCGGTTAGGATGTGGAATTCTCTTCCACAGGCAGTGGTTTCAGCAGGGGTATCGATAATTTAAAACAACTATTAGATAAGCACCTGAACGACCACAACATACAGGGATATACAATGTTATACTGACATATAATAACACACATAGGTTGGGCTTGATGGACTTGTGCTTTTTTCAACCTCGCCTACTATGTAACTATTGTGTAATTGTGTGAGTGTGTGTTTTTATATCTGTTTGCAGTGTTATGTGATGGGTGAAATGCTCTGTGCACATATACACACATACAGAGTATTCCACCCATCCCATGACACACTGAAGAGTATTTCATCTATCCCATGACACACTACAAAGCATTCTACCAATCACATTGCACACTGCAGAGCGTTCCACCCAACCCCTGACATTGCAGAGCATCCCACCCATCCCATGATACACTGCAGAGCATTACAACTATCACATAATATACTGCAGAGCATTGCACCCATTCCATGACACTGCAGAGTATTTCACCCCATAGCTGAACTACCAGGGCCTCAAAGGTCGCCCTTGTGACTGGGCCCTGGCGTTTTGCCACCATGGGGGGCTCAAAGGCGTCAGTAAGGGGGCAGCTGAAGAAAAAGGGTACCAATGCAGGGTCATAATAAAGGGCCTGACAATGGAAGTAAAGGGGCCCGGGATCGGAGGGAAGTGTCTTAGGACCAGTGGGTCAGGGGGGCCCTTCGTGTTTTTTTGCACCGGGGCCCTAAAGGTTCTAGGAAAGCCGCTGCGGATCTTCCTGGAACCAATGCCAGAGATATTTTTTTACCTAGAGGATTGTTCTAAAAACCTAGTAATAAAACAAACAGACATGAACATAATCCTCAATAAAGATTTACAAACAAGATGAAACTTCTAAGAGCTTTCCTTCCATGATTCGCATTTCTCAGAAATTTGTCCTTATACCCTCTAGCCTTAAACCTTGGTCATAATAGTTTGTCTTCCTCCTCTATATATTAATAATATTATCCTTTATCTAATTGTACTTTTATCTTTTGTAGGTGTTCGTGTTACAGAATGATGCTGTCTTTTCCATGAATCCTGGTGCCGTTCCCGTTCCCATTCCCTTTCCTGTAACCACCACATATGCTCAACCAACACCGCAGCCACCGGCATATACAGTCAATGTAGTTCAAGCTTGAACAGACCATTAATAAAGAGCACCTGTCATATACATATTTTATGGCTATGATCAGCTTTCTAATGGATTGTTTCCTAATTATTATGAATTAGCAATTTAGCAATATGTGTAAAAATATACTAAAGCGCTGATGTGAATAAATATTTAAATATGTGAGAAATAAATATTAAAAGATAACTAAATAATATAGCTGCAATTATATATGTGAACTGATACACAAAAATAAATTGTTTAAAATCGTCTAAAACAAGTAATTTATCAATATTACTAAATTCTTGGGTTGTTTTTCTAAAAGTGATTACTTGCCAAAAAGGGTTCCTTAAACCCCTTTCCTGTCCAGGCCATTTTTTTGTGGTACTTTGACTCAGAGGCATAACTAGAACCTTCATGGCCCCAGTGCCTGGTCCCTGAGCCCTTCCCAAAGGGAATCCTTCTCCCTATTTCTCCCCAGCAAAAATACTTCTTCCCCCAAATACCCCCCACCAGCACAAATCCTCTACATAGTTCTATCACAAATCCTCTCACCCAAAAACCCCTCCCAGTTCAAACTCTTCCCCCAACACACAAATCCTCTCTCCCCTTTTAATACAAATCTTTATTTCCTAACTTAACTGGTTTTAAAAGGATAGAACAAAATACTGGTGTCCTGTGAATCGGGGTTGAGTTCTGGAGGACAGTGCCAGATCAAGATCTGGCATTTGGCTCCACTAGTTTGCCTGGCAGGGGTGCATTAGTGTAGGCACCTAGGGCTTCTCTTGCAGGGTGCCCAGCATCCCAGATGTTGCGAATGCCCCATCTGTGGCAAGCTGCATCTCTTTGACTTGGGGGGGAGAATATGTGCTGAGGGGTGCTTTGGGAGAAGAGAGGACTTATGCTAGAAGGTAGGGTAGGATCGGACACACAAATTCCCCCTTCTAGCACAAATTAAGATCTCTCAACTGTCCCGGTTTTGGAGGGACCTTCCTGAAAATTTTACAAACTCTCGATGTCCCGTGAATTTGGGCTGAATCCTGGAGCCCAGTGCCGAAACAGGTTCTGGCACTTGGCTCCAGTAACTTTCCTGACAGGGGCATGCCAGAGTGGGCACCTGGGGCCTTGCCTTGAATGCTTTACAGGCTGCCAGGGGTCCCAGACACCGTAACTGCCCCCTTTGTGGTGGGTGGCATCTCTTTGATTTGGGGGAGAGGTAAGAGGATATGTGCTGGGGGCTGATTTGGAAAGGGAGCTTAAAAAATCTGATCCCCCCCAGCGCAAGTCGTCTCCCCTCCCAAAGCATCCCCTAGCACATATGCTCTTACTGCCCCCATCACTCCTAAAGGTGTATATTATTGTTACCTGCCCCCCACCCCCCCCAGCACTGGGCTCTGGGATTCAACAGAGAGGTTTATGCTGGCTCCAGACCTTGGACTCCCCCACAGTGGCGGAACTCCAGGGCCTGGTCGGAAGTGCGACCTTTGTGACCCTGGTAGTTTGGCCACTGTTTTAACTAAGAATTACTTGGGCATGCAATATGTACCCAAATTTAATAGCATTTTTAGGACAGATAGAGCGTTTCTTTTAGTGGTATTTAATCATCTCTGGGTTTTTAATTTTTTTTACTATATTAAGGAAAAACTACCAAAAATTTAAAAAAATAATCTGTTTCCAGGTAAATTTTCTTAATTAATTTAAGCCAAAATGTATTCTTCTAATTTTCTTTGGTAATAACCCTAATCATTGTATAATATTTAGTCTGTGTTAAAGTTATAGCCTCTACAAACTATTCGCTAAAATGGCAGAACAGTACAACTACCCCTCCCCCCCCATGACCCCTTTTTGGATAGTAGACAGGCCAAGGTATTTAGCAAGAGGCATGGTGGGCTTTTGGAAGTTTTTTTGCCATACATTTTTGGAAAATTAAGAAAGTAAATAATTTTTTATTTTTTTTCATAGTTGTCATTTCAACAAGTTATTACACATATATACAGTTACACACCAAAACACATTCTGCTATTACTCCCAAGTATGGGGATAGAAAATGTTCTTGCCCTTAAAAGCCCAAAGGTGCTTCTTAGATTTCGGGCCCGTCTATGCATCTCAGCAGCAAAAAAAGATTTACACGTGTGGTATCTTATTTCCTGCCTGCCTATCACATTTCTTGAGGTCCCGAAGAGCCATGACAGGAGAAACACCCAACAAACAATCCCAGTTTGCAAAGTAACCCCCCCCTGTGTATCCAATTAGAGGCATGCTAATGTAGCGCATCCCCGTAGGAGCTGCTGATGAATGGGATCCCTCACCCTGCACAGCCAAGTACACCGAATTCCATGGGCACACTAGAGTCAGGAAACAGTCCAGCAGGTTTTTTTTGTATTTTATTGGAGGGGTATTACATTTAGATTGGGAGGAGATGATTATGGGATGCCCACTAGACATGTGCACTGCCAAAAATGTGTTTGTTTTCGTTTGATTCGTTTTTTTTTTTTTTTTGTGAAATTCGAAAATTCAAAAATCGGAAATCTGTAAATTACAAAATTCGAAAATCTGAAAATAAGAAAGGAAAATCCGAAAATTCGAAAGAACGAAAATCCCAAAATTTTAAATAATAACTAACTAATAATAACTGTTAAATTATAGGTATTGGAATTTCCTTTAAAATTTGGTTGTTAGTGAACGTAACGTAACGAATAGAAATTTAACTGAAGTTTTGCATTATCCGAAATAAAGAATGCCACATCTAAACAAATGGAACGGAACAAAATAATAATACATATTAATACGTTTTTAATATTGTGTATATATATATTATATATATATATATAAAAGATGCTGCCTTTGTTTCAAGTCAATCTGACTATCAATGATATCCATCCAGAAACGCCCTGGAGATACAAGTATATTAGATATTATTTCATTCTTCACTCCCATCAAGAGCCTCAATGGCAAGTGGAGTGTCACACAGCTGCAGCGGAATCGAGTGCTTCCATACAAAGGCAGCATCAATGAACAGGCCTGCAGCCCAAGAGTCGATTAGAGCCTGTATCTCGATGGACGACTCAGCCCAAGAAAGGGTAACTAAAACCAGGGGCTTATCCTTCTGGATAACTGGGGATGAAACAACGCCACCTAAGGTCTGTCCATGACAGGACCTCAAAGTTCGGGCGTTCCCTGGCCACAATAAAGGCAGAATCTCTCCCTCCTCCTAAGGGTTCTCTCATCCGTAGAGAGACGCGTGAAGCCCGAGTGCATGGGTTCATCTTCACAGACCAATTTGGTACCAGGAGGCATGGGAGGTGAGGGAGGAAAGGGTGGGACTGCAAAGTTCTGAGACAAATGTACAGGAGGCTTCCGCAAGCGCTCCTTAAAAGGAAGTCTTTCTCTGAGTCAATGAGGATGGCAAATGTGATCAACTTTTCCAGCTCAGTGGGTATATCTCGGGCTGCTATCCAGTGGCGGAATTATCAGGGTCGCACCAGTCGCATTTGCGTCTGGGCCCTTGAGTTCCACCACTGTAGGGGGGCCCGCCGCCACCTGGGAGATATTCATTCATGTGGAGTCCCAGTCTGCTCCGCCCATCCTCTCCGGCTGCTCCGCCCATACTCCTCGCCCATCCTCTCCACCATCCTCTGCTCCCGCACTTACAGGGACAGTCCCCGCCTGATTCGCCCATCCTCTCAGTCCGCACAGTCCCCGCCCATCCTCTATGTCCCGCCCGCTCCGCACTCACGGGCACAGTCCCCGCCCGCTCCGCCCATCTTCTCTGTCACCGCCTGCACTCACAGGCACAGTTCCCACCTGCTCCGTCCATCTTCTCCGGCTCCGCCTTCATTTACAGGCCCCGCCCATCCTCTCTGCTCGCCCAAGCAAGACCAAGCAAGGAGGGGGAACCAAGTGATCTGCAGGTGAGGGGCACCCATCCCTCAATATCACTGCTGCCACTGATACCCCCCCACACCACTGCCACTGATATCTCCCACACCACTGATACCACCCCTACTGCCACTGATACCCCCCACACCACCACTACTGCCACTAATACCCCCCTCACCACAACTACTGCCACTGATACCCCCCACACCACCACTACTGATACCCCCCAACACACCACTACTGCCACTGATACCCCCCACACCACTGCTGCCACTGATACCCCCCACACCACCACTACTGATACCCCCCAACACACCACTACTGCCACTGATACCCCCCCCCCCACACCACTGCTGCCACTGATACCCCCTAACACACCACTACTGCCACTGATACCCCCCAACACACCACTACTGCCACTGATACCCCCCAACACCACCACTACTGCCACTGATTCCCCCCTCCCCCACACCACAGCCACTGATTCCCCCCTCCCCCACACCACCGCCACTGATACCCCCCCACACCACAACAACCACTGCTGCCACTGATCTACCCCACCATGACCACTACTGCCACTAATCCCATCCCACAACCACCATCCTTGCCACTGATACCATTCCCCTCCCCACCACTCACCCCATCCCACCCACCAAACCATCACCCTCACCACG
Source organism: Lithobates sylvaticus (assembly GCA_028564925.1). Classification (NCBI taxonomy): domain Eukaryota; kingdom Metazoa; phylum Chordata; class Amphibia; order Anura; family Ranidae; genus Lithobates; species Lithobates sylvaticus. Next base: position 97,811,571 of record CM053037.1, on the reverse strand, counting down.
GATCCCATCCTCCCACCACCGCTGCCACTCATTTCATCAAATATCCCCCATTGATGCCACTCATCCCATTCCCCTCCAACCATCACCCTTGCCACTGATCCCATTCCCCCCACCACCTCTGCCACTCATCTCATTCAACCCCCCCCCCAATCACAACCCTTGCCCCCATCATTGCTGCCACTCATCTCATCCCCCCACCACCACCGCTACTACTGATCCCATCCTCACCCAACCACCACTGCCACTGATCCCATCTCTCCCTCACCACTGCCACTCATCCCATCCCCCACCACGATGCCACCGATCCTATCCCTCCCCAACCACCACTGCTGCCACTAATCCCATCCCCCACCACCACCGCTGCCACTGATCCCAGGGGGCGTTACTACAGGGGTCACAATTAGGGGGGGCATTTAGAGGAACAAATCCCCTAAATTTTTCTTCTGCAGCCACTAAAAGTCTGCTTCTCCTCCTCTCCCTCTGATAGGCATTAAGTGGATGCAGGAGGAAAATGGAGGGGATTTGTTCCCCCTCCTATCCAGGTCCTGCTGCCCCCGGGATCAGTGGGAAGGGCCCTGGCTGGAGGTCAGGGGGGCCCTCCATGATTTCTTGCACCGGGCACTGAAGGTTCTAGTTACGCCACTGCTGCTATCTCATCCTTGATGGTATCCGAGAGACCATGAGAAAAAGCAGCCATGAGGGCCTCATTGTTCCAAGCAACCTCTGCTGCCAGGGTACGGAATTCAATGGCGCAATAGGCAACAGTTCTACTACTCTGTTTGAAGAACATGAGGTACTTGGCAGCAGAAACGGAGCGTGCGGGAACGTCAAATACCCTTTTAAAAGAAGCCACACACTCTGGATAACTTAAGACCACAGGTTTTTGCGTCTCCCATAGAGGGTTTGCCCAGGCCAAGGCTCTGTCAGAAAGTAAAGGTATCACAAAACCTACTTTGCTTCTGTCCATGGAAAACACCTGGGGCATCAGCTCAAAGTATATCTCAACCTGGTTGAGAAACCCTCTGCATTAGACTGGATCGCGCCCAAATCGATGGGGAAGCAGAGCAGAACCAGACAAAGCAGGTGTCTGCACAGAGACTGAAACAGCAGCAGAGACAGCTTGCAACCAGAGCAGCCACAGTGGGAGATTCCAGGTGAGCCGTGTGACTAATGCCGCGTACACACGAAGGGACTTTGTCCGCCGGACCTAGTCCAGCGGACAATCTGCCGGACTTTCCAGCTGGGCTTCGGCGGACTTGAAAGTGAACGGACTTGACCGCACACGATCGCGCTAAAAGTCCGGCGGTTCACGCGATGACGTACAGCACGTACGACGGGACTAGAAAAAGAAAAATACTAGAAAAATACTTGCTACTGAGCATGCGTCTTTTTGGTCCGCCGGACCATACTACAGACGACCGTATTGTCCGCCGGACTGCCAAGTCCAGCGGATAATTTTAAAACAAAACTTAAAACCTAGTCCGCCGGACTTTTGGGAAAAAAAGTCAGTCGAAGGCCCACACACGAGGGGATTGTCCGGCGGACTCGAGTCCAGCGGACAATCCCGCGGGATAGTCCCTTTGTGTGTACGCGGCATAAGGAGCGTTTTTAGCGACATGGCAAACTGATACATGCAGTGATCCTTCTCTTTCAATCTGTAAAAAAATATTAACAACAAGTGTATTGACTGCATCCTCTGAATTCATGGCCTTCTCCTACTGTCAGAAACCATGATTTAAACTGAGACAGAACACATAAACGCAGCAGGAGCGCAGCGTAGGCGTAGTGCATACATGACAGGGTGCTAGGAACGGAAGTAGTGGAAGGGTTAAAATGTTTGTTTCAGGTTAAGAATTGTTCTGCACTTACCTGATTGGACGTTTTCTCAAGGGGTGGAGTAGTATATAGGTGTCCAGTTCTGGGTGGAGTCAGCAGTCGGGTGGTGGACAGCAGCATTGAGAGAAGTTTTTGAGAGAAGTCCCTGGAGTTTTGGGTACGTTGGGCCTGGATAGAAAAAAGAAGTAGGGAGAAGAATGAGTGGGTTGGAGCACTTGTGGGACCAGCTTAGGTCCACAGCAGCTATCCATGGGGCAGACTGGCTACAGAGCCAGGTAGCAGCTACTCTACAGAGAGTCGGCCAGGGACCGGTTGCTAGGTGACCGGCCTCCACGCGCGCTCGGAGGGCCGTCCCTCTGGAGCGCCTGAGCCCAGAAATCGCCCCCATCAGAACCCAGCGTCGGCCAAACAACCGGCTCGTCAGGTGCAGAGGGGGAGGACCACTAGGACCCAGCAGAGCCCGAGGGGGAGCGGCGGGACGCAGACCGCCAGACACCCCAACAAGATGGATGTGAGGGCAGAGATCCACTCGGCTGCCACCCCTGGCGATGCTCCGGTCAGGGGGCAGCCCGGCGGGGGAGTCACAGATCGACAGGCGCCGGCCTGGCCTACACAGTGGCCGGCGGCCGGCCTCGTATCGGCAACATTTTAGAAAGGGGAGGAGCCTCGAACTTGCTTCAGGAGAGCGGTGGGATGGCAGAGCGGCGGTCGGGAGGCCCCGCCTCCAGGAACAGCTTGGGTCCTGGGAGGGTTGGCCGTAGGAATGCCTGCGTGCTGGCCGCATCGGCGGCGCAGCTTGAGGATGTGATAGAGGACGCTGAGGCACTGGAGAATGCAAGCCCTCATGGGGGAGCCAGCTTACCTTCCCTGCGCAGCATCCATTTCCGCAGAGGAGCGATCCGTGCAGCGATCGGAAGAGAAGACGGACAGCAGCAGCATCGAGGAGGGAGAGCTGATGGAGGATCCCCAGGAGGCGGCGAGGGTGACTGGACAGATGGCTGGAGGTTCCGTTCGCCTGCGACAGCCCTGTAAGTCGTCTTCTTCACTGTCTATTGCACCTACACAGGGGGGACAGGTCACGGGGGGAAGGGGGAGGGGGGTGTCAGGATACACCAGTTAGGGGGGATAGGGGGGATTTACTGGACTCCCTCATGGACCTAGTACGGCGGTTGGAGGGAGGCATTGCACAGCCTTTGACACAGGTCAGCCCCTGGATGCCCCCTCCCCGGGTTCAGCCTGGAGTGGCGGGGGGCAGTTCGGTCCCGGCACAGTCGCCTGCGACTTCGATGTCGGCAAAGACACAGACGGATAAGGACGTCGGGGGCACGTCGGCGGGGGATGCAGCGAGGGACCAGGAGGCGGAAAAGGTACGCTTGGCGGACGCAGCACGGTGCGAAGTGTACGTATGCTTCGAGGGACCGTTAGGAGCTCACTTAAAGAAGGAGGTACATGAAAAAATTTGGAAAGACGAGTATTTGGAAATTTTTTCCTTGCTCCCGCTAGAGAAGTTTAATCTGGACCGGGTAAAACCGGACGAGAGCAAGAAAGATGAGGAAGAGAAACGTAGGTATAGGCTTATTCCCCGCACATTTGCGAATTGGCTGCAAGCTTTTGCGATCTTTGCCAGTGTGATCGGGGAAAAAGCGCCAGAGAATTGTTCAGCGCTGTTCTGCTATTTGGAAGCAATTAGCGAGGCGCACAGAGTGTATGGGTGGCTGGCTTGGCTTCGTTATGACGAGCAATTTCGTCAGCGGAAGGCAGTGCGCCCATCCATTAGGTGGGATCACAAGGACATCAGCCTGTGGATGAAGCTGATGACGTCATCCAGGGCTGGGAGCCAGTTTTTTCCAGGGGGGGGGGGCGGCGGCGCCTCAGCCTCAGGATCGCCGGCCCTTAAGAAAAAAGGAGTTTGCTGGCAGTTTAATGAAGGAACTTGCCGCTACGGCAGCTCGTGCAGATACAAGCACGAATGCTCGGGGTGTAGCGGGCAGCACCCATTCTTGCGGTGTTTTCGACAAGGCAAGGGTCGCACAGGGGACACCGCTGACAAAAGGACGGTTGCCGGTGAGCTTGGAAAGGATGCTACCTTTCCTAAGTAAGTATCCGGATCGGGCGGCTGCACGCCTATTGGAGGACAGGTTTAGGGTAGGTTTTAGGATCCTGAGCTCCCTGCGGGAGGTCCCTCCGGCGGCGCAAGATTTTCAGTCGGCACGCTTGCATCCGGAGGTGGTGTCGGCCAAGTTGGCCAAGGAAGTGACTTTAGGGAGCATGGCGGGACAGTTTTTGGCCCTGCCTGTGCCAGGATTAGTGGTTTCCCCGTTGGGTGTTGTCCCAAAAAAGGAGCCGGGTCATTTTCGGATGATTCACCATCTGTCCTACCCAAAAGGCGGCTCAGTCAACAATGGTATCGACCCGCAGGATTGTGCGGTAACCTATACATCGTTTGATGCGGCGGTGTCTTGGCTTAGAAAATATTGGAGGGGTGCACTGATGGCAAAAACAGATGTACAATCGGCGTTCCGCTTGTTGCCAGTGCACCCGGAGAGTGTTCATTTGTTGGGATGTTGTTGGCAAGGGGCGTACTTTGTTGACCGTTGCTTGCCAATGGGTTGTTCAGTCTCCTGTGCATTGTTTGAGGCCTTTAGCTCATTCTTCGAATGGGCGGTTAGGGAAGTTGCAGGGGTTAATTCCATCATTCATTATTTGGATGATTTTTTATGTATTGGCCCACCGGATTCGCGGGGTTGTGGCATATTGCTGAGCACATTGCAGCATTTGGTAACTAGGTTCGGGATTCCGCTGGCGGCGGACAAAACCGAGGGCCCACAAATTGAGTTCATTTTTTGGGGTATCACAATTGATTCAATGGCCATGGAATGTAGGTTGCCAGAGGAGAAGCTGGTGGCATTAAGGAGAGAGGTATGTATTGCCAGTCGAAAGCGCAAGTTGAAGGAGGTGCAGTCCCTGTTAGTTAAGTTGAATTTTGCGTGTCGCATTATTCCCATGGGGCGCATATTCTGCAGGCGACTGGCGGCGGCCACGGCGGGGGTTAAGATGCCAAATAATTTTGTTCGTTTGAATAGGGAATTGCAGGAGGATTTAAAAATTTGGGATGTCTTTCTGGACTCCTTCAATGGCAGGTCAATCTGGCAGGAAGGCCCGGTCAGCAATGCTGACTTGGCGCCGTTCACGGACGTTGCAGGATCCGGGGGATATGGGGCTTACTGTCAGGGCAAGTGGAGTGCGGGCGGGTGGCCGGAGAGCTGGAAGGAGGCGGGTTTCCTGGGCAATTTGGTATTGTTGGAGCTCTTACCCATTGTGTTGGCAGTGGAGTTGTGGTGGCGGGAGTTGATCAATAAGAAGGTTAGGTTCAACTGCGACAACATGGGGGTGGTGTGGGCGATTAACAACATATCGGCCTCATCCCCACCAGTGGTCCGGTTATTGAGATACCTGGTGCTCAGTTGTTTGCGGATAAATGCTTTTGTATATGCAGTGCATATCCCTGGGATCGACAACAAACTAGTGGATGCTTTGTCTTGTTTCCAGTGGGCGGAGTTTCGTAAGTTGGCACCGGAAGCGAATCAGGCAGAGGAAACGTGCCCCCCGGAGTTGTGGAGGATTGCGTTGGAATCGCAGCTGGATTAATACGTCAGTCCCTCAGTGCTGGTACATGGAAGGCATACAGGAAAGTATGTCAGGAATGGGGGGAGCTTAGGGAGGTGGTGGGTGGGTCGGAGGACCCAACGGACATACAGACTCGATTGCTGTATTTTATCTGTAGGAATTATTCAATGGGTGTCTCGGGTTCCGCCATGAGTAAAAAAATGACTGCATTGGCTTTCTGGTTTCAGTTGAGGGGTATGGTGGATATTACAAAGGCTTTTATGGTACGACGAGCTTTGAGGGGATATAGGAGAGGATCGCACAAGCCAGATTCCAGGCGCCCGGTGTCGTTTGCGGTGCTGGAAAAAATTGTTCCCGTATTGGGTGAAGTCTGTATGTCAGCTTTTGAGGGAATTCTATTTAGGGAAGTTTTCGTGGTGGCTTTCTTTGGAGCCTTTAGGATAGGTGAGCTGGTATAGGTGAGCTCCCTCAAAACGGGTAGAAGGGGGTTTGAGGTGGGGGGACGTGGCTATATTGGATGGGGTGGTTGAGTTGTGGATCAGAAGATCAAAAACCAACCAGGAGGGTAAGGGTGTCAGAAGGGAGTTGTTTGCAGGTAGGGATGCCACTACCTGCCCGGTGGAGGCCCTGCGATTCAGGGATATTCGCCCCCCAGGAGGGGGGGCTTTCTTTGTACATCAGGATGGGTCATGCCTATCCAGGTTTCAGTTCACAGCGGTTTTTTGGAAGTGCTTGGAGGTAAGTGGGTTCCCCCCCTTGGAATATGCAGCTCATTCGTTTAGAATTGGGGCGGCTACTGAAGCATCTAGGTGGGGTCTCCCCAGGGATGTAATAAAGAGCATAGACAGGTGGGAATCCTCTAGGTACCGACTTTATGTTAGGCCTCATTTACTGTGACCAGTTGTTTTTGCATTTATTGTGTGTTTTTTGGATTCTTTCTGGGTATGTTTTTTATTGTGTCTTTTTAGATCCCCCCAGATGTCTCGTATGGATTATGGGACACTCTTACGTTTTTTGGGGGGGCCAGAAGGGCTGACGTCAGGCCTAATGGGAGACAGCTTAGACTTTCCAGGGAGGATGGTTCAGTCAGGTGGATAGGCATCCCAGGGATGATGTGGCACAGGGTAGTCCCCAAAGTGCATAAATTTGCACGGCTAGACAGATCCCCGGATATTTTGGTTTAGCACGTGGGGGGCAATGATTTATGTGTCAGACCCATGCGCCAGATTATTAAAGATATACAATGGGACTTCTTCAGATTAAGGGCGTCTTTACTGCATATGACAGTGGTGTGGTCCAACATTGTGGCCCGCATGTCTTGGAGGGGGTCCCGTTCTTGGGAGAAGCTAAACAAGACCCACATAAAAGTTAACAAGGAGGTGGGAAGGTTCATATCCCGCAATGGAGGAGTTGTGGTTAGACACTGGGAGCTTGAGATGGGCACCTGGAGGTACCTAAGGGGAGAAGGGGTGCATCTTAACTCCATAGGTATTGACCTTTGGGCTCTAGGGTTGGAGGATGGTATCCAAAAGTCCTTTTTGGAGTGGCGGCGGGCACAAATGTGAGGCTTCACACTTGTGCCGCTGTGGCGTGAGTCCTTGGCGACATATACTTTATATATTGACTTGTATATAGAAAATGGCTGTAAAAAGTTGGGCCCCATCCCAGATATGGAGTCATTCTGGCTGAGCTGATGTTAGTCAGAAATAACCGTTAGGAAGTTGGGGGTCTGCATGCAGGTTAGCGAGTCCTCGAGGCGAGTTGGCGGCTGAGGACAATTTAATGCTTTCAACAGGGACTGCAGGCTCAACAAAAGAATATGGGGTCGTCAGGGACTAACATCCGGTTAATGGTTTTTGAAGTTGATATTTCGAATATTTTATTGTTTTAAATATTTGGAATAAGAGTTATTTTATAGTTTTGTTAATAAAAGGCCGAAAGGCCATTTTACTTCCACCAGGTGTCCGTGTGTTATTTCGGGTATGTCTTGTGGGTCATGTGTTATTGGGGTAGCAAGTTATCTGGCTGCCCTAGTCAAGTACAGTTAAAAGACACTTGTTTAATAATGATAAGGTAAACAGAGTAAACGTAGTCAGAACATAGCCAGAGTTCAGGAACCTGAATGGATAGTCAGACAAGCCAACACGTCAGGGAAACAGAGATGAGCGTAGTAGAACAGCAAGCAGGATATGGAGACAGGAGGAATGTCAGCCAAGCAAGTCTTTAACAGGAACACGGGAGAGCGTCTCTAGAGATGTGACCAAGGTGAAGGCAGAGATCATCTGGGTTGGACGGCTTAAGTAGGCAGGACTGACCAGCAGGATATCATCAACAGGTGAGATTTACCCCCCCCCCCCTTCTTGACCAGGCCATTTTTTGCCATATGGCACTGCGTTACTTTAACTGACAATTGCGTGGCCGTGCAACACTGTACCCAAATAAAAATTGTGGACTTTTTTTATCCACAAATAAAGGTTTCTTTTGATGGTATTTGATCTCCTCTGCTTTTTTTTATTTTTTTTGTGCTATAAACAAAAAAAGACTGAAAGTTTCAAAAAAAAAAAAAAATATATATATTTTACTTTCTGCTATAAAACACATTTAATAATAAAAAAAAAAAAGTAAAAAATCTAATTTCTTCATCAATTTAGGCCAATATGTATTCTGCTACATATTTTTGGCTCCCATAAGTTTATATTGATTCGTTTGCGCACTCGCGCCCGATACCCGGAAGTGCAGGGTCACGTATATACATACGTGATTGTGCGCAGCACAACAGCCCTGTTGCCAGTAACTGCTAGTGGTATAGGGTGGTTAGCAAGTAGTTAATTGGTATCAGACTCATAGGCCTGTGCACAGGATGTGCCAGATGTGCCTGGGCACACCCTAATCACCCCATGTACATTAGCATTATTCAGGAGCAGCACCAGGTTGGTGGTCGGGGGTGCCAGTGGCCAGTGTAAATGCCCCCATTATATTAAAGGCTAGGTTCAACCTTAGTACCAGTACCATTGTCAGACAGAGGGTGTATGAACATAGCTCACAAAATAGCTTGGGACATGTCAGAGGTAGGGATGGGCCCAGTGTTTGATTCAAACCCACGTTCGAATCGAGCACCGGGCGTTCGCCCGCTCGGTGAGCCCAGAACTATTTGGGCCGTTCGCATCACATTCGTGTGATGCGAGCGGCCCGCAATGCATTGCGCCAGTCGCAGTGCATTGCTGGCTGATGATTGGCCAAGCATGCACTGTGACCCCGCATGCTTGGCCAATCACAGCACCGACAGCGAGGAGAGCAATAATTGGCTACAGGCAGGACGCCTGTAGCCAATTATAGCTCAGGGGCGTTAGTACACGCCCCACTCTATAAAAGGACGATGCGCCGGTGGCCTAGTGCACTCTGTTCCGGCTGTGATTGTGATAGGCAGACTGCTGATGCTGATTCATTATCATTACTACTACTGAATACTGATCATTTGAATATATATTCATTCTGCTGATTGCACTGCTGCTGAGTGGTGACATTATCTGCTGCTGAGTCTAACTGCTGTGATTCTGGGGATTAGTCTGTTGTGTGCGTGCTGTTAGTACAGCATTGCAGTATCACCTTCTGGCCTATTGTGATCAAAGGCAGCCAGGCATATCCAGGAGCTAGCGTGTGTGCTGTGTTAGTACCGCACACATAAAACCACCTCAGCCTCTCTATCTGCCATAAGGCCCAGTTGTTGTCATATAAGGCAGCCTCTATCTGCCGTAAGGCCCAGTTGTTGTCATCCAAAGGCAGCCAGGCATCTACAGGAAAAGCGTGTGTGTGTGCTGTGTTAGTACTGCACACATAAAACCACCTCAGCCTCTCTATCTGCCATAAGGCCCAGTTGTTGTTGTCATATAAGGCAGCCTCTATCTGCCGTAAGGCCCAGTTGTTGTCATCGAAGGCAGCCAGGCATCTCCAGGAGCTAGCGTGTGTGTGTGTGCTGTGTTAGTACAGCACACATAAAACCACCTCAGCCTCTCTATCTGCCATAAGGCCCAGTTGTTGTCATATAAGGCAGCCTCTATCTGCCGTAAGGCCCAGTTGTTGTCATCGAAGGCAGCCAGGCATCTTCAGGAGCTAGCGTGTGTGTCTGCTGTGTTAGTACCGCACACATAAAACCACCTCAGCCTCTCTATCTGCCATAAGGCCCAGTTGTTATCATATAAGGCAGCCTCTATCTGCCGTAAGGCCCAGTTGTTGTCATCTAAGGAAGCCTCTATCTGCCGTAAGGCCCAGTTGTTGTCATCTAAGGCAGGCTCTATCTGGCATAAGGCCCTGTTGCTGTCATCTAAGGCAGCCATCTGCAGGAGTTAGTGTGTGTGCTGTGTGACTCCAGCACAATATACACTACCCACTACAATGCCTGGAAGACCGCCAAGGAGAGGCAGACAGTCCCGAGGCAAGAACACAGGGCAAGCAGGCTCTGTTTCTAGAGACAACAGTGCTGGTCGTGGACGTGGTTGTGCATCGTCATCAGCGCGTGGCCATGGGACACGCTTATCCTTGTTTTCGGCAGCTGGACATGTTGAGCCGCATCATGCCGAAGGCTTGGTAGAATGGATGACCAAGCCCTCCTCATACTCCTCATCCTCTCTCACCCAGGCTCAGGGTACTGGCAAAGCAGCTGCCAACGCGTACTCAATGGCATCATCAGGCACCCCTTCCCTAGACCCACCATGTCCTCCTGAGGATTCCCCCGAACTGTTTGAGCACAGTGTTGGGTACATGCTCCAGGAGGATGCCCAACGTTTTGAAGGCTCAGATGATGATACCCAGCTAGAGGAAGGCAGTAGCGTGAGCGCAGAGAGAGGGGATGCTCAAAAACAGCAATCTGGCAGTCATTTTCCACCAGCTGCAGCTTACTGCCAGGTTTGCTCCAGTGGTGAAGAGGGAGGGGATGATGAGGTCACTGACTCCACGTGGGTGCCTGAAGGGGGAGAGGAGGAGGAGGAGGAGGCGGCAGCACATGTCCAACAAAGCAGGATGCCCTCCGGAGGCCAGCACAGCAACTGAATCACACCGCAGAGCTCCGCCTGTGCAGGGCGCCGCCTCTGCACGCTATCACAAAAGTTCTTTGGTGTGGGCCTTTTTTGAGACGAGTGCATCAGATCGCACCACTGCTATTTGCAACATATGTCTCAAGCGTATCTCGCGTGGCCAAAACATCAGCCGCTTGGGCACCACAAGCATGACCAGACATATGTCGACCTGCCATGCAGCTCGTTGGCAAGCGCACATTAAAGACCCACACCAAAGAACAAAGCAGACCTCTCCTTGCTCCTCATCAGCTGGGATCTCCAACCTCACTATATCTTCAGTCCTATCTGAAAGCTGCTCTGAGAGGAATGAAGGTGTAGAATTAGGTGTGTCACAGCCAAGTACTTGCGGGCACTCTGTTAGCAGTACACCGACGTCCGAATCTACCAGGCAAATTTCCCTGCCCCAGCTGCTGGACCGTCGAAAGAAGTTTACTCCCAGCCATCCACATGCCCAGCGGTTGAATGCTAGCTTGGCTAAATTGCTAGCACTTCAACTGCTGCCTTTTCAGTTGGTAGACTCGGCCCCCTTCCATGAGTTTGTTCAATGTGCGGTTCCTCAGTGGCAGGTTCCCAAACGCCACTTTTTCTCACAGAAGGCGATTCCGGCTCTCTACCGGCATGTGGAAGGCAATGTCCATGCCTCGCTGGACAGGGCGGTCAGCGGTAAGGTGCATATTACCGCTGACTCATGGTCCAGCAGGCATGGACAGGGACGTTACCTGTCTTTCACGGCCCATTGGGTTAATGTATTGGCAGCTGGGAGGGATGCAGGACAAGGTGCAATAGTGTTGGAGGTTGTTCCACCACCACGCCTCCAAAATGCTACTACTGGTTGTGACACACCTCTCTCCTCAACCCCCTCCTCTTCTTCTTCCTCCATGGCCTCTTCGAGTGCTCTGTCCTCGTAACCAGCGGTGCTCCGTAGGCGTACAAGGGGCTACGCGAGTACGCAGGCAAAAAGATGCCATGCCGTGCTTGCGCTGGTGTGTTTGGGGGACAGGAGCCACACTGGGGCAGAGGTTCTGGCAGCTCTGCAGGGACAGGCCGAGAGGTGGTTGATGCCACGCCAGCTTAAGCCAGGAATGGTGGTTTCTGACAATGGCACCAACCTCCTCTCCGCCCTGCGACAGGCGCAGCTTACCCATGTGCCCTGTATGGCTCACGTCCTCAACCTGGTGGTGCAGCGGTTCTTGGGCAGGTACCCAGGCTTACAGGATGTCCTGAGGCAGGCCAGGAAAGTCTGTGTGCATTTCCACTGATCGTATAATGCCAGTGCTCGGCTGGCTGAGCTGCAAAAGGAGTTGAACCTGCCCAAGAACCGCCTTATATGTGACATGCCCACCAGGTGGAACTCAACGTTGGCCATGCTGCAGCGACTGCACACGCAGCAGAGGGCCATCAATGAGTACCTGTGCGACTACGGCACCAGGACAGGGTCAGGGGAGCTTGGATTTTTTTTCCCCACGCCAGTGGAGCATGATCAGGGATGCATGCACTGTCCTGTCACCATTTGAGGAGGCCACGAGGATGGTGAGCAGTGACAGTGCATACATCAGTAACACTGTACCTCTTGTCCACCTGTTGGAGCATACCCTGCGTGGGATAATGGACAGGGCACTTGAGGCAGAACAGAGGCAGGAAGAGGAGGAATTCCTTGCTTCTCAAGGCCCCCTTTATCCAGACAGTGTTCCTTCTCTCCCACCCATCACACAGGAAGAGGAAGAGGATGAGGAGGAGGAGGAGGAGGATTGTGTGAGCATGGAGGTGGAGCCTGGCACTCAGCATCAGCAGCAGCAGTCTTTTAGGGATGATGTACAGTCCCAACAAACGAGTGGACTTGTACGTGGCTGGGAGGAGGTGGCTGGTGATCATGTCGTCCTCAGTGACCCAGAAGACTCCGGACCGAATGCCTCAGCTAACCTACGTTGCATGGCCTCCCTGATCCTGCAAAGCCTGCGGAAGGATCCTCGTATTCTTCGGATCAAGGAGAGGGACCATTACTGTCTGGCCACTCTCCTTGATCCACGGTACAAGGGTAAGGTTGCGGACCTTATCTTGCCGTCGCAGAGGGAGCAGAGGATGAGACATCTCAGGGAGGCCTTGCAGAAAGGTCTGTGCAACGCGTTCCCAGAGACTGGGAGGTTACAAACTCCTGGTCCTGGACGACGAGTTGCTGAGGCTTCGGTCAGTAGCAGAAGGAGCGGTGGGGAAGGTGGACGTCTGACCGATGCGTTCAGACAATTTTTTAGTCCGCAGCCCCAAGGTATGATCGGTTCCAGCAACCATCGCCAGTGTCTGATATACATGGTGCAGGAATACCTAGGGGCAAGGTCAGACTTGGACACCTTTCCCACCGAAAATCCTCTGGCTTACTGGGTCTTGAGGATGGATCACTGGCCAGAGCTTGCACAGTATGCAATTGAGCTACTGGCCTGTCCTGCATCCAGCGTTCTTTCCGAACGCACATTCAGTGCTGCTGGAGGCTTTGTCACCGATCACAGGGTGCGCCTGTCCACCGACTCGGTTGATCGACTGACCTTCATAAAGATGAATCAGTCTTGGATCACCACCAGCTACCAGGCACCTGAAGCGGATATAACTGAATCATTTATAATGTCACATCCCTTCAAGACTGCCTATGCTGATGCTGAGTGACTGTTCTGTTATGTTCACTGACTATCCTCTTCCTCTTCCTCAATGATCCATTCCTTGATAGCTTGGAAGAACATTTTTGTTTCTGGGTGCCACCACACCAGTGGCTAAGGCCCAATTTTTCAGCCTCTGTTTAACAGGGGCGTGTAATTACAATTTTTTAAGCAATGCTTCGCAACAGGTCTGACTGCTGTGCTCCAAGTACAGTATCTGTGAGGGGTTGCAGTGTTGTGGCACCAGCACCAGTGCCTAAGGCACAATTTTTCAGCCCCTGTTTAACAGGGGCGTGTAATTACAATTTTTTTAAGCAATGCTTCGCAACAGGTCTGACTGCTGTGCTCCAAGTACAGTATCTGTGAGGGGATTGCAGTGTTGTGGCCCCAGCACCAGTACCTAAGGCACAATTTTTCAGCCCCTCTTTAACAGGGGCGTGTAATTACAATTTTTTAAGCAATGCTTCGCAACAGGTCTGACTGCTGTGCTCCAAGTACAGTATCTGTGAGGGGTTGCAGTGTTGTGGCACCGCCACCACCACCAAAGGCCCAATTTTTCTGCCCTGTTCAACAGGGGCATGCAATTACAAATCTTGATCTAATAGTTCACAGCAGGGCCCATTCCTGCGCCCACCAAGAGTAACTGTGAGGGCTTACAGTCTTGTGGCAACACCGTCCACCACCAAAGGCCCAATTTTTCAGCCCCTGTTTAACAAGGGTGTGTAATTACAAATCTTGATCTAATAATTCTCAGCAGGGCCCATTCCTGCGCCCACCAAGAGTAACTGTGAGGGCTTACAGTCTTGTGGCAACACCGTCCACCACCACCACCCCCAGAGGCCCATATTTTCTGCCCTGTTCAACAGGTGCATGCAATTACAAATCTTGATCTAATAATTCACAGCAGGGCCAATTCCTGTGCCCACCAAGAGTAACTGTGAGGGCTTACAGTGTTGTGGCTACACCAACATCTAATGGGGCAAATTTCTGCAGAGTATATACGGCAGGCCCCTACTTTCAAACATCCAACTTACAAACGACTCCTACTTGCAAACGGAAGGAGAAAACAGGAAGTGAGAGGAAATCTACCCCTAGGAAGGGAAATTCTATCCTGTTACATTTAATTTGGGAAAAAGGTATCTCCTCTCTACTGATGCTTTATCACCAATCCTTGTTTCAATAAAAAACCCACTTTTCCAAAAACATTTGTCATTGGGACGAAAAGTGAGGTGAAATGTTCTGAACAGGTGCAAAGACAGCAAAACAAATGTTACAGGGGTGATAACCCCTCCCTATGTTCTCCAAAAAGCTTAAAAATAGTTTTTTTTTGGATGGAGCTACACTTAAAAATGTACCTGTTCAGATTCTACTTAAGAACAACCCTACAGTCCCTGTCTTGTTTGCACCGCCTGTATACTGCTGTTCAGAGTATATAGGGTTGTAGGTATAGGGTTTTATTTTGGGTGCGGGGTTCCCCTTAATATCCATACAAGACCCAAAGGGGCTGGGGTGGGGGGGAGGGCGGGGACGATGGGGTAGCCATGCCATTTTTCTCAAGGATTTTCAGCCATATTGCCAGGACAAAACATGACATTAAAGCCGCAAGCGGTTTTAAATGGCTTCTTTTTTTCCTTTACAAATGTAATTTTGTGCAGGGACAGTTCTAAACACGGGAAACACATGCCACTTCACAGGCATATTTTAGACACCCCCTAGGTACCATATTTAAAGGTATATTTACTTTTTTTTTCCACCTTATGTATTATTAAAATTTAAAACTTCTTTTTGCATTGATATATGTCCCCCGGGGCAGGACTGGGTCCCCAAACCTCTTTTATGTTATTAACATGCATATTGGCCGTTATAATTAGCACTTTTTTTTTAGTTTTTAAAACTTCTTTTTGCATTGATCTATGTCCCCTGGGGCAGGACCCGGGTCCCCAAACCTGTTTTATGACATTAATATGCATATTGGCCGTTATAATTAGCCCTTTTGATTTTGAACGTTTGCGTCCATTGTAACGAATAGGGTTCGAAAATTTTGCACAGGTGAACTTTCGGTCCGTTCGACGGTTCTGGTGCGAACCGAACGCCGGGGGTGTTCGGCTCATCCCTGGGGGGGGCCCCATACAACATTTTGCTATGGCGCCCTGTGGTTTCTAGTTACGCCCCTGACTGTATATGTATAAGTTATTTGGATTTGAGCACTAGAATATCTTCTACTCAAGCTTTGACGTCCTTGTGTGAGGAGGATGCCTTTTATAAAAAACATATTTTTGTTTCCTGCTCCTAGCCTGAGTTACAATAAAGTGTTGTAATGAAGTATAAATAAACTTTTATGAGATGGCTGGGTGTTTACCTGTGATTGTAAAGAAAGTGGGGCCATCAACTATATAAGGAAAGACTTCCTTTAACCTATTCTACCTAATAGTCACTCTGAATCCTTCTGTGGGTAGTCAAAAATATTGACTGAACAGCCAGATTTTTTTTTTCGCATGAGACTGGTACATATGGCCTGTACAATGTTAAAACAAGTCCAATGTTCAAGAGGTAGTATGCGGGTCAAGTATATTTTTATGTGGAACCCTGAATACTTGTTGAGAAACCTAACAGTTATGCTATGTAACTTGCCCATATTGCATGAAGTAAAAAATATATTGTTATAGAGTTCAAAGTCCAAACAATATATAAATTCCAGTGAAAGTAATCAGTGATTCCAATGAGTCTCCAATAGAGATGTCCTTGCGGTTCACCGTGCGGTCGGTTCGCTGCGAACTTTGCGCGTTCGCTATTCGCCAAACCGGCGGACATATGGCGCTGTTCGCGGCTGCCATATTATTTTACATTGGGAAGAACTTTGACCCATGACACATCCATCATGTGGTACAGGACAGCCAATTGAGACATTTCAGCACATGAACATACCCCCTACCTTATAAATAGACCTGATCTGGCTGCCATTTTACATTCTGTCTTTTGTCAGTGTAGGGAGAGGTTGCTGTGTGAAGCAGGGACAGTCTGTAATCACTAGCTATTAGGTCCACAAAAGTCCTTTTAAGGACTGGTATAGGTGTAAAGTACATAGGGGTGTAATACACTTATAATATACTTTCAAATATAGAAAGCATATTATAGTGCATTTCTACTGTGCAGCATTGTGACTGCTGAGCGGTTATGCAGCTCTTTTGTCAGTGTAGGGAGAGGTTGCTGTGTGTCGCAGGGACAGACTGTAGCGACACAAATCGCTAACGAATATAGGTCCACAAAAGTCCTTTTAAGGACTGGTATAGGTGTACTATTTGGTGTGCAGTATATAGGAGTGTAATACACGTATAAAATACTTTCAAATATAGAAAGCATAGTATAGTGCATTTCTACTGTGCAGCATTGTGACTGCAGTGCTGAGTGGTTCTGCAGCTCTTTTGTCAGTGTAGGGAGAGGTTGCTGTGTGTCATAGGGACAGATTGTAATCACAAGCTATTAGGTCCACAAAAGTCATTTTAAGGACTGGTATAGGTGTACAGTATATAGGGGTGTAATACACTTTAATATGCTTTCTATATTTGAAAGTATATTATTAGTGCATTTCTACTGTGCAGCATTGTGACTGCTGAGCGGTTATGCAGCTCTTTTGTCAGTGTAGGGAGAGGTTGCTGTGTGTCGCAGGGACAGACTGTAGCGACACAAATCGCTAACGAATATAGGTCCACAAAAGTCCTTTTAAGGACTGGTATAGGTGTACTATTTGGTGTGCAGTATATAGGAGTGTAATACACGTATAAAATACTTTCAAATATAGAAAGCATAGTATAGTGCATTTCTACTGTGCAGCATTGTGACTGCAGTGCTGAGTGGTTCTGCAGCTCTTTTGTCAGTGTAGGGAGAGGTTGCTGTGTGTCATAGGGACAGATTGTAATCACAAGCTATTAGGTCCACAAAAGTCATTTTAAGGACTGGTATAGGTGTACAGTATATAGGGGTGTAATACACTTTAATATGCTTTCTATATTTGAAAGTATATTATTAGTGCATTTCTACTGTGCAGCATTGTGACTGCTGAGCGGTTATGCAGCTCTTTTGTCAGTGTAAGGAGAGGTTGCTGTGTGTCGCAGGGACAGACTGTAGCGACACAAATCGCTAACGAATATAGGTCCACAAAAGTCCTTTTAAGGAATGATATAGGTGTACTATTTGGTGTGCAGTATATAGGGGTGTAATACATGTATAAAATACTTTCAAATATAGAAAGCATAGTATAGTGCATTTCTACTGTGCAGCATTGTACCCTCTTCTGGCATGCACAGCGGGTAGACCAAGCCCACTGCACGGCTGCCGAGAGAGGACACCCAATAGCCACTCCATCACCTGTGGTTCAACCCCGGGTACAAGTGTCAGCACCACCTATACACCTCAGGGAAACTGCACGCCAGAATAAACAGCAGCAAGGCAAAAACAATTATAAGACCCGAGCCAACTATTGCTCAGGTCACCCCTAAAATTGGGATACCCGCTACAATAACTTATAAAAAATAAAATAAAAAACTATGGCAACTTTTCCTAAAGCAGGATCATCTCCTGCACCCCCTTCATAGCCTGGCCTTGCCTCTCCTCCATGGCCTTCATGCGCTCCTGAATTGATGAAATTTCACAGATAAAAAAAGAATGCTTGTCGTTGTCGAACCTAGATTCGCTTAATACTTCTGGTATGTCAGTGTCCATGTTGTGGGACTATGTGTGCACAGCTAGTAAGTATTTTGTGGCTGCAAATATGACCTGGAGGTTTTTAATGTTCGCCTGCCATTAAAATGCATGGGACCCGCCGCGAACCTGCGGTTCGCGAACATTTGTGTGCGTTTGCGAACTGTCCTGTTCGATGTTCGTTCATCACTTGTCTCCAACACCATCCAACACCTTTAAGAAGTGATCTTGTAAATTGATACTTCCACTAATGGCTGAAAGGCTTTCTTAGCAGATCAAGAGGACCTCTTATTACAAAAGGTCACAATCACCTCTAGTTCCATACCCAGCCAGGGCCTTTAATCCAGTCTGTCTTCTCTCTTCTCCTTATACGGTGGTTATAAAGATGCCCAAAAATAAAGAAGACTCTGCATAGTGTAAAATCCTACTGCTTTAAATGTCACTGCTACACTCGTGTCCCGGAAGATGGGTTTTTGCATGTGTGCCGGATACGCATGCAAATTAAGGCGATTTTACACTACTACTCTAAGTGCAACCTAATTTTAAGTCTATTAAAGCATGAGGATTTTACACTATGTGGAGCCTTCTTTATTTTGGGGCATCTTTATAACCACCATATGAGGAGGATTGATGTCCCCTGCTGAGAAGACAGACTGCACAGCATTTTTGGCCCACAAACACCCCCTAAAATATGCACAAATGTTTGCTGTGTGGTTTACTTCATGTAGAGCCCCTTTTTTTTTATTGTTTTTGGGGGGGGGGGGGGGGTTGAAATGTTAGTTTAGCTTTCCTGGGGGCTGCCAATAGTGTTAAGTACAGAGGGTATGGCCAAACTAGCACACATTATTGAGCCATTTGCCAATCAATGAAGTGCAGAGGGTTACCTGTCCAACAACCCCCCCCCCCACCCCCAAAACCCTAGTTATTGCCAATGGCCCATCCGAAGTGTGGGGATTGATGGGGGGTGAGTAATCTGTGAAGGGGACCCTCTACTTTTCTCTGCAAATACTTTCCAGCCTCCAATTTTATACAATGCTCTTGTTCCAAGATGTTGATTGTCTAATCTGCTTGCAATGTTTATGTGCAAAGTGACTAATTTTTTTTTCTTGTTTCACTCCACAGTTCCCTTCCACGCCACAGGAATGGCAGACTGTGGCCTCCCACTTTGCCAGCCGTTGGGACTTTCCTAACTGCGGAGGGGCAATTGATGGGAAACACGTCCGCGGGGTCCCACTATTATAATTATAAAGGGTTTAATAGTGTAGTGATGTTGGCGGTGGTGTCGGCAACATATGAATTTATGTATGTGGACGTGGGGATGAACGGCCGGATCTCGGATGGTGGTGCCATTGCGCACACGGAGTTCTACTGGCGTCTCCAAAGTGGCAGTCTGTGCTTGCCACCTCCAGAGGAGAATGCAGAAGGACTCCCCTTCGTCTTTGTCGCAGATGAAGCGTTTGCGTTGACTCCCCATCTGATGAGGCCGTTCCCGATGAGGACCCTCACCCCAGACCAGAGGGTCTTCAACTACAGGCTGTCCAGAGCCAGAAGAGTTGTGGAGAACACTTTTGGCATCCTGGCCAGCCGCTTCCACCTGTTCTTGACGGCAATTAACTTGGCGGAATACAAACTGAACCACATAGTTCTTGCCTGTTGCATATTGCACAACTTCCTCAAAAGACATAACAGGAACTATGTGGTGCCCGTTGGCCCAGATGTGGAGGGCCCTCCAAATGCGGACCTCACAGCCCTTCAAGTGGCACGTCCAGCCTTGCCCCCTCTAAATGCCCGAGCGGTCCGCGAGCAATATATGGAGTACTTTGTGGGTAGGGGGGTCATTGCTCTGCCTGACGATGTGTGAGAGGCATTTTTTAATAAATCTGATATTTCAACCAACCTATGATTTCTTGTCATTTCACTATTCTTTTTAGCTTATTTTACCTTGAAATTTTTTCCCTTTGCCTTCGACAGTGGGAATGCACTTTCTGGGCAAAAGGAGGTAACAGTCTCTTCTTCCCAAAAAGATTATTCTCATGTTGTGTGTTTGATACCTAATCTTTGGTCTAGAGAAGGTTTGTACTGCATAACTGACACCCAAAATACTCCTTTTCATCACCAGGTCAGACATGTGTGTATTCTCAAAAATGCTGTGCTCCGTGTTTTCGTACAAAGCACTGTGGGTGTCATTTACCTTAGTCAAATCCACTATGCTCTACAAGTGCAGTGAAAAAGTGCCCTGGAAAAGAAACTTGCAGTGCAAAGTGGACTTGCCTTTAGTAAATAACACCCATTGCCCCCCATATCCTTTACATTTGACATACATAATGCATTGTGTTTTTTAAATAAGGAAGCCACACATTTAGAAAAATAAAAAAGTTTACTTGGAAAACATTCACAAGTGCGTTTACAATCTTCACGCCCAAACTGACAACATCTTGGTTATTTACAACATTGTTTACAAACATTACGCAATTGGTAAAACCAGGCATGGAGCAAAACAGAACCTATGAACTTGGAAAGTTCAACTTTGTAAAGTGAAGACAAGATCAGACATGACTATATGTTCAAAGTGTGTTTGATCTTGCCTTCATCACATGGGGGGGTCACCCCTGGAAAGTGGAAATTTAGAACATGCACACAATTTGGGTCTGAAAATGGTCATTAGATGTTAAAACACATGCCTAGAAGCTTCAAAAGTGCAATTTTCCATCATGGGATGAATGGACGTTTTTTGGGGGTGCAACCCCTTCACCACAACCACTTTCGTAGTTCGTAAAGTGGTTGCACCCCCAAAAAAACGTTGGCATTCATCCACCATGATGGGAGCTAGCACATGTGGACACGGGCCACTGTTGGAGGGTCTTGTATAGGAATACATGGAAGGCAATATGACACCAATGTGCTGGACATGATGTCTGCACATTTGGTGCATTGTCTTATTATACCTGCTGGCCCTTCACACGCCCTCTTTAACACGCCCTCTTTGACACGCCTTTATCTTTTACGAACTGCAATTGGCTGCCATCCTCTGTCGATCTTCACTCCCTAGCTATTTAATTCTTACGGTGCAGCACATGATTGCTGCACAGCAGCCTAGGTGGCATTCAACTGCATGAATTTGAGAGGAACAATACCAAAGGTAAGAGACAAGCCGTGTGGTTTTGTCTGCCCTGTATATACACTTTATATACTCCACCATCTTTCTGTTTTAAATTATAGCTTTTTGCTGTATACTTTTTGAAGTATCTTTGATCACTTTTCTGCTTTCAAGCTGGTAGATGAAATTCCTGCACAGCCCCATTTTTGAGCACCTCATTAGATATTATATGCACATATTTATGCAATATATATATATACCATTTTTTGTTGTTGTTTTTTTTATTTGCTAGATCTGTGCTTTCCATGCACGCTTCCCCCCTTTTTCTTGGTGGTTCCTGTGAGCTCTGACTTGCCGCCATGTGGGAGTGGAAACTGTTCCGGCCTTTTATACAGATCTATTTAATACCAAAGTCTTGATATAATTTAGTCAGTAGCACGATCCTAGTGACTAGGGCAGCATTCTATCAGCCCCTACCCCATTATTGCTATACAACCTAGTGGATTTATGGAATGGGACACCATCCGTTTCCAATGATGCTGGGTATCATCTCTTTTTTTAAAAGGAACATTTATTTGTATCAACATTACATGTATCTGCCTTTCTGAAAACAATTGTTACATGTTATATATTACTGTTTTTAAGTATTGCCTGTTTATTTATACATATATACTTCTCTTGATAGAAATATATCAGCAAGCTCTTATCCAACCCCTGAAGAAGGAAGTAGATATTCTACAAAAAGGAAAAATCTTTTTTGTGGTTTCCGAAACATGTAGGGTTTTTTTCTGCATTATTTACAGTGTAAAAATTCTTTTGATTTAAAGTCCATTTTTGCATTGTACACTGCAGTATTGAGCAAACTGTATTTCTATATTGATATCTCAGTTCCCCTTTATGCTTTTCGATGTCCATATTGTTATATACTCAATAAATGTATATATTTTTATACTTTTTGTATTATTCTGACTATCTATATTTATGGTCTCTTGCCCGTACTATCCCTTGAGGCATTCTCCTATTTCCTTGACACAGTTTCATGGTCCTATCTTCAGTACACTCTTCAAAAAAAAAAGATGGATTTGGACCCCATTTATTAAAGTGGATTTCATCCCTATACAATAAACTGAAAGCATATATATCAAATATATATATAAATCTGACCTATTCCCTATTGGAAGTGGACCCTGTCAAGGATGCCCTCTTTCCCCACTTCTTTTTGCTCTCATCATCACCAAACATTCTTTTTTTTTTTTCAGAATCAAAAATTTTTATTTGAAATAAAATTGTGGCATACATAAAATCAGCAAATTGACAAGGTGTCATATATAACATAGAGTAGTTAAACAATGTGCAAATTCTTAACAAAGATATACATCCTTAAGTGGATCGAAGCGCATATAGTGTATGGTTTGAATGGACGGGGGATAGATAAAGTAGTAAAGGGGGAAAAAAAGTGAAAAGGGTAAGAGATAGGGGGTGGAAAGAGGGGGGACATGGTTGGGAGAGGGGGGAGGGTGGCCTGTATGTGTGTAGGCCCTTATTAGTTTAAGAGTCTAATCTCTGTCGTTATATTAAGAGAGATTCGTATCGGATAGTGTGTAAGTGAAAATCCTCATGTCAGTCAGGCGGAGATAGAGGTAAATTCATTGGATAGGGTGAATAGTAGCCAAGGTTGCCATTGTGAATTAAAGCTTGTACCGTTTTCTTTCTTCATTGCCAGAAGTTCCTCAATTTTGTACATGTAGTGGACCCTGTCCAACCATTTCTTGACCGTAGGAGTGTGAGTGGTTTTCCAGTGTAAAGGTATTAGGCTTTTGGCTGCTGTCAAGAGGTGCCTAGATAAGGAATTTTTATATCTGCTAATAGAAAACGTGTTGACGTGCAATAGACATGCAGCTGCATCCAATATAATTTTAGTATCTGTGATATGTTTGATCCATCTGGTAATTTTATTCCAGTAGTCAAGGATTGGGGGACATTCCCACCAAATATGTAGGAAAGTTCCTGCTTCGCTTTTACATCTCCTCCGAAGAGGTAGGAGACTATTTTTTGGTCCTAACTGGTGTAATATACCATTGTGTGAGGAGTTTGTAGGAAATTTCTTGGTACCTTGTGCTAAGAGAACATTTATGAGCGAAGATACAGGCTTTTTCCCATTGTGTACCGCTTATGATGGTACCCAGTTCATTTTCCCAGGATTCTTTGTGTTTGTTTCTTTCTTGAGTTGGTGGTTGGGATAACCATTTATATGCTAGGGAGGTTGTATTTGTGATTTGGGAGCCTTTAAGGCAGATGTCTTCTAGTGGTGTGAGTCTATGGGAGAATGAGGCTTTATTCTTGCTATTAAGGAGGAGATTTTTAACCTGTAGGTAGAACCAGTTGTTTGAGAAGGCCTCTCCTAGTTCAGTTTTGAGCGTGTCTTGGGATTTAATTTTATTTTCGCTCAGACAGTGAGTGGCTAGGTATTTTAGGTTATAGCCTGGTGATTGCAATGTTTTCAAGTGTAGGCCTGGTGGAAAGTCGGGGTTATTGGCTATTGGTGTCAGTGGACCTGGTATGGAGGCCAGATCGTACTTAGTGGCAGTTGTGTGCCAAATGTTAAGGGTGTTTGCTACTAGTGGGTGTGTTATGTCTTTGGAGGTTTTGGAATGTAGGGACCACGGGTAATATGGTATATTTTGTTTGTTATGTAAATGTTCTAGATGAACCCAATCTTTAATTTGATCATGGCAGTGCCAGTCAATGATTCTGGAGATGTGGGAGGCATAATAATACTTTTTGAAGTCAGGTAGGCTAATACCGCCTTGATTTTTGGCCCGCGTCAGAGTTCCAAAATTTACTCTGGGTTTTTTGCTTGCCCATAGAAAATTCCTTTGTATGGTAAGCAGTTTTTTAAAGAAGTTATTGGGAATATGTATGGGTAGGGCATTAAAAAAGTATAAAAGTCTGGGTAATATAGTCATCTTCAGTATCGAGGCTCTCCCAAACCAAGAAAACTGTTTAGAGGTCCATTGTTGAAGGTCTTTGGATATGGAGTTTAGTAGTGGGGTGAAGTTGGTCGGGTATAGGGATTCTATGTCAGGTGTTAGTTTGATTCCTAAATATTTAAGCGAATTAGTTTCCCATTTAAATTTAAAGTTTTTTTTGAGCAGACTAAGATTGACAGAGGGAATACTTAGGTTGAGGGCTTCAGATTTGGATTGATTCACTTTAAAGTTAGAGATGTACCCGAATGTTGAGAAAATGTCCATAAGGTTTGGGAGGGTTATATGTGGTTGTGTAGTAAAGAATAGGAGGTCGTCCGCATATGCGGCCGTCTTGTATTCTCTGTCGTGTACATTAAAACCTGTAATTCCAGAGGATTGATTTATCATTCTAATAAGGGGTTCCAGTGTGAGGATGAAAAGTAGGGGTGAAAAGGGGCATCCCTGGCGTGTGCCATTATGAATGTAGATTGGGTCCGAAAGGGTGTTATTAATTTTGATTTTGGCCTGTGGATTCTGATAAAGGGCTTTGATCCAATTTAACATATTACCTCCTAGGCCTACATGTGTACAGGTTGCAAACATGTATTCCCAGGAGACCCTATCGAAGGCCTTCTCGGCGTCTGTGGAGACCAGGAGGCCTTCGATTTTTTGTTGACGTGCATAGTGAATCAGATTCAGGGATTTCGTTATATTGTCTCTGGCTTCTCTACCGGGCATGAAGCCCACTTGCTCTGGTCCTATGATTTTAGAAAGTAGGGGTTTCAATCTATTGGCTAAAATTTTTGCTAGCATTTTGACGTCTAAATTTAGGAGTGAAATTGGTCTATAATTTGCACAGTCAGTATGGTCTTTGTCAGGTTTAGGGATAATTGCTATGTGGGCCATAAGTAGGGAGTTAGAATTATTGTCGTGGGTGGCTAGGTGATTGAGGGCTGTGAGCAGTGGTTTGGTAAGTAAGGGTGAGTAAGTTTTATAGTACTGAGAAGTCAGTCCGTCTGGGCCTGGACTTTTCCCTGTTTTTAGTAGTCTAATGGCTTCTTGGATTTCTGTCAGGGTAATGGGGGTGTTCAGGGTGTCGGTGTCAAGGGTGTCTAAGTGGGGTATTTTACTGTTGTCTAGGAAGTTTTTGATCATTTCTTCTCTGGAGTGTTGTATGTGTGTAGGCTTGTGTTGTGGGGGTAGATTGTAAAGCTTAGAGTAGAACTCATGGAATAGGGCAGCAATTTTTTCGGTATTGTGTTCTAATGTGTTTGATTTGTTTCTTATAGCATGGATATGTTTGGCTGTTGTTGCGTCCCTCAAGGCCCTAGCCAACTGTTTGCCGCTCTTGTCTCCGTGTTCATAAAATACGCTTTTCCGAAAGAACAAGGCCTTTTGTGTTTGGAAGTGTAGGATTTCTGATAGGGATTTTCTGCACTGTGTGAGTTCATCAGCTATTTTGGTTGTGAGAGATTGCTTGTGTTGAGATTCTAGCTTTGCTATTCTCGTGGACAGATCTGAGATAGTTTTATTTCTGTCTTTCTTCTTTCTAGAACCCCATTTTATTAACTCCCCTCTAATGACGCTTTTGTGTGCTTCCCAGTTGTTTAGGTGGTTTGTATCCGAGTCTGCGTTGTTACTAAAGTATGTATTGATGGCTCTGTGGATGTCGTCGTGTATGTTTTGGTCAGTAAGTAGTGATGCGTTGAGCCTCCAGTTGAAGGTAGGTCGTTTGGTCACGCCTAACTTAAGAGATAGAGCCGTGGGGGCGTGATCTGACAGTGAGATGATGCCTATATCAGCCCTTTTTATGCTTGTCAAGTCTCGCTGGGAAATAAAGATTAAATCAATCCTTTAATAACGTTTGTGTGGGGGTGAGAAATATGAAAAATCTCTTTCAGTAGGGTGAGTTGTCCTCCAAGAATCTACTAAGTTTAGAGATTGTAGTAAAAGTTTAATACGCTTCAAGATTCTGTAGGATACATGGGTGTATCCTGTCGAAGTGTCCTGCATTGGGGATAGAGGGATGTTAAAGTCACCACCCATTACAATACAACCCTCAGCGAACCATTTTAGTTCACCGATAATCGTGTTGCAGAAGGTGATATGAGCTTTATTCGGAAAATACACGTTTGCCAGGGTTATAGGGGACCCCTCCCAAATGCCTTTCAGAAAGATATACCTACCGTCTGGGTCTATGAGTTGGTTTGTCAGTTCAAATGGGGCGTTTTTGTTTATGAGGATTGATACCCCTTTAGTCTTGGCCAGAAGGTTGGTCGCATGGTATGCTTTAGGGAATGAATTGTTGGTAATCTTGGGTATATTTTGTCCTTTAAAGTGAGTTTCTTGTAGAAAGACTAATAGCGGGTTTGGGGCTTTAAGTTCCTTGAGCAATTTGGATCTTTTTTCTGGGATATTTAGTCCATTGATATTGTGAGATATCAGGGTGGGAGATTTTCCTAGGAAGGAGTAAGTCATTTTCAGGGGGGTAGGTGGGGATGGGTAGGGTAACTGGGCTGGGTAAAAGAGGAGGGAGGGCACAGAAAAAGAAAGGAAAAAAAGAGAAAGGAAGAGAAAGGGATGGGGTAGAATAGGTAGTGTTGTGTTTGAGTCTTGGTTCAAGCAGGTGTCAACCTGTCTTTGGACCTGGGGGGGACGTTATTAACTAACGTCTTTATCGACTCTGGGGGGTTGGTGGGAGGCACGCCCGTGGATGTGTGAGGCGGGGGGTGTTTTTTGGGGGTAACTCTGGAGTAAGGCGTGTCGAGAGGGCCTATTCAGTGTGTTCATTACATTATCTGTTTCTTTGGCCTGATATTGATTAAAGTATTCAACGTTGGTTCGGGATTGTATTGATTTAAGGGGTATAGACTGATGTAGTATCCGTCCCTTAACTTCATATATCCCTATATTGTAAAGCACGGAAATAGTGTTTATAACCCTAGGTCTAACATCCTAGTAAAAAAACATATGGAACATTACAACTTACAACTGATCTTCGCGTTTTGTGTCTCAGCGGTGGGCCCACCACTCAACAAGCCCACCAAAGTAACATCTATCAGCGAAGGGCAAAGAAAAAATTTGAGATACAACAATTTATGAAAGCCAGGGGCAGGGTTCCGTTTGAATAAAGAGGTGCCTGCAACCTTACTCAGAAACAATGTATTGTAAGCCCTGATGTGACAATAGTAAGCCTTTATACATGCAACGATTACAACAGTGCAGTCTATAGTCTATACATCATGCTGGTTGTAAAGATACTAGTTTGTTGGGGGGTTTGTTGGGGGGTGGGTTATTACCAGCTAGTCTTTCCCAACGTGTTGCATCTTTTACTAGAGGTGAAGAAAAAACAAAACAAGATACAAAAACAAAAAGGAGGGGGCATAATGTGTGCCCTGGGAGTTTGACAGCCGAACTAGAGGAGGACCATTTGTCACACACAATCTTGAGTGTCATGTGAAATAGTCCCGTTGTCTGATCTCCTTTGTACAGTAAAAATTAAGTATAGGCTGCATCCCGAATGGGATCCATGTGAGCTTTCCTTGGAAATAATCAGGGTTAGGTGGGACCCATATTGGATGAAATGTAAAATGGGGGCCTGAGAAGATTTGCAACATTGTGGAATGAGAGATCGCTGTCATGCTTCTTCTGTGTGTGTGTGTTCAATTCGGGGTGCCCTGTCTTGCATAGCAGAGGAGCCCAAAAAAAAAAAGGGGATTTTCGTTCCTAGTGAGGATGTACTATTGTTACATTTGACTACCTCGGTACTGACCTGCTTTTTGTGATCGCAGTCATTATGGTACTGTACCTTCGCTGGGTGTCAAATAGATGGGAGACAGAAAGTAGTTTAATTTCCAGGTCTGTGGAATAAGCATAAAGTTATGAGTAAAACAAAATAAAGAAAAATAAAAAAGAAAACCATATTTTCCATACTGCCTGAAAAGGCATTAATATGTACTTCTTGGGGATAAGGTGCCAGTCTCGTATGTCATCCATTTAGCAGAAGTCATATGTTTGGTCCACTGCATGAGACGCCAGCAGTATGGTATGTAAGGCACGTATATTCAATGCACTGGTAAACAATGCACTTTGTTATATCAGCATATAATCCCATTTGTTGTGTTCTCTTGCCCTCTGGTGGTTGGATTTTGAAATTACGGTTGCTAATTTTAAGTCTCTTAATAAATCCAGAATCCAGTTAGGTGCTTCACGTCATATGGTCAGGAGAAAATTGTGGAGTTGTTAGATTGCTCCGTTAGGTTTGTGGAACCATGGCAAGGGATGGGGGATATTGTGGAGGATCCAGGGTAATAAAATAGGGAAATCAAGAGCTCAGCCGAGTAAGGCAACGGTGCAGTGACAGTATTGTAATGCTGTTAGATTGTTTTAGCAAGTTACAGCCTGGGACCCTTACCGAAGGGGGAGTTGTGGTTATATCTGTTAGGGCCGCCTTTGGTCTTCCCCTGGTGGTATGGGGATTTGGCTGGAGATGGTCCCGGTGGAGGGGGCACGTTGTTGATATAGGGTGGAAGTCTAAATTCCGCATACCACTCGGGTAGGTCAACAGGTGCGATTTGTAAATTTTCGCAGAATTTGTGCAGGTCATCCGGGACCCTAAGCAAAAATTGTTTGCCATTGTATGCGGCTTGTAGTGCAAAGGGGAATTTCCATCTGTATGGAATGCGCTTTTCTTTAAGCACTTCTAGCAATGGCCTCAGGGATCTTCTATTTTTCAATGTGATTGGCGACAAATCCTGAAATAGCTGTACATTTACGCCGTTGAAAGACACTTGCTCACTCAATCTTGCCTTCTGTAAAATCTCCTCTTTCAGGGGGTAATTTAGCAAACAGCAGACAATGTCTCTGGGTGGTGTGTCATCAGGTGCCCTGGGTTTGAGGGCTCTGTGAGCCCTGTCATATTCGATGGGGGAATCTGCGGGCCTTTCAAGGAGGCCGTTAAAAATGGAGGACAGGGCCGGTTTGATCTGCTCCGGGGTGGTTGTCTCGGGGATCCCCCGCACCCTAATATTGTGGCGTCTTCCTCTGTTATCGAGGTCTTCGATCTGCCTGTTCATTTCTAGCATATGTTGTGAGTGAGTATCGGTTATGTCGTCTAACCTCACCAGGGCCCTGTCTCTCCTTTTCCCGGCTCTTTACCGCCATCTGTTCAGACAGCCTAAGGAGCTCTGTCTTGATGTCCGTGATGGCTACAGAAAAAGAGTTTTTGATGTCCGCTGCTATCTCAGTCATAGTTGAGTAAGTCAGGGGTATGTCGTGGGCATTATTACCTCTGGATGAGTCCTCAGAAGCAGGTAAAGAGACCTCATCGTCCTCTCCTTCATCCTCTCCCTCTGCTCTGTAAGGCGGCGTCATCTTGGGATCGCTGTGATCGCTGTTGTAGTGATATTTATTAAGGCTAGCTGCCGATAGTTTTGCTTTTGGGGTCCCGGTCGATCGTAGGGAGCGGTTGGTAAGTCCTTTCTTCCCGTATGTTGGCATATTTGTCCTGAATAAGGCCGTTTTTTAGCTATAGGCCTCTCGTTCTGCCGGAGCTCTCTCACTCAGCGTCCATGCACGCTGCGCGCCAAGCCACGCCCCCATATACAGTATCTCACAAAAGTGAGTACACCCCCTGTACACATTTTTGTAAATATTTTATTATATCTTTTCATGTGACAACACTGAAGAAATGACACTTAATTTACAATGTAAAGTAGAGAGTGTACAGCTTTTATAACAGTGTAAATTTCCTGTCCCTTCAAAATACCTCAACACACAGCCATTAATGTCTAAACTGCTGGCAACAAAAGTGAAAACCCCTAAGTGGAAAATGTCCAAATTGGGTGTCAATATTTTGTGTGGCCACAATTATTTTCCAGCACTGCCTTTAACCCTCTTGAGCATGGAGTTCAGCACTGCCTTTAACCCTCTTGAGCATGGAGTTCACAGGTTGCCACTGGAGTCCTCTTCCACTCCTCCATGACGACATCACACGATGGTGGATGTTAGAAACCTTGCGCTCCTCCACCTTTGGTTTGAGGATGCCCCACAGATGCTCAATAGGGTTTAGGTCTGGAGATATGCTTGGCCAGTCCATCACCTTTACCCTCAGCTTCTTTAGCAAGGCAGTGGTCCTCTTGGAGGTGTGTGTGGGGCCGTTATAATGTTGGAATACTGCTCTGCAGCCCAGTCTCCGAAGGGAGGGGATCATGCTCTGCTTCAGTATGTCAAAGTACATGTTGACATTCATGGTTCCCACAATGAACTGTAGCTCCCCAGTGCCGGCAGCACTCATCCAGCCCCAGACCATGACACTCCCACCACCATGCTTGACTGTAGGCAAGACACACTTGTCTTTGTACTCCTCACCTTGTTGTAGCCACACATGCTTGACACCATCTGAACCAAATAAGTTTATCTTGGTCTAATCAGACCACAGGACATGGTTCCAGTAATCCATGTCCTTAGTCTGCTTGTCTTCCGCAAACTGTTTGCTGGCATTCTTTATCATCTTTAGAAGAGGCTTCCTCCTGGGACGACAGCCATGCAGACCAATTTGATGCAGTGTGTGACGTATGGTCTGAGCACTGACAGGCTGACCCCCCCACCCCCACCCCTTCGACCTCTGCAGCAATGCTGGCAGCACTCATACATCTATTTCCCAAAGAAAACCTCTGTATATAACGCTGAGCATGTGCACTCAACATCTTTGGTCGACCATGGGGAGGCCTGTTCTGAGTGTCCTGTTAAACCGCTGTATGGTCTTGGCCACCATGCTGAAGCTCAGTTTCAGGGTCTTGGCAATCTTCTTATAGCCTAGGCCATCTTTATGTAGAGCAACAATTTTTTTTTTTCAGATCCTCAGAGAGTTCTTTGCCATGAGGTGCCATGTTGAACTTCCAGTGACCAGTATGAGAGAGTGAGAGTGATAACACAAATTTAACACACCTGCTCCCCATTCACACACCTGAAACCTTGTAAAACTAACAAGTCACATGACACCGGGGAAGAAAAATTGTCCAAATTGGGCCCAATTAGCTTTTTCACTTAGGGGTGTACTCATTTTTGTTGCCAGCGTTTTAGACATTAATGGCTGTGTGTTGAGTTATTTTGAGGGGACAGCAAATTTACACTGTTATACAAGCTGTACACTCACTACTTTACATTGTAGCAAAGTGTAATTTCTTCAGCGTTGCACACACATGAAAAGATATAATAAAATATTTACAAAAATGTGAGGGGTGTACTCACTTTTGTGAGATACTGTATGTAATTATGTTCTACATGTAGCGGTCACACTTCAACAAGTGTGCGCTATAAATGGAGATTTAGTTTTTTCCCTCAGAACAGTAATGGGGTTCTGAGGGTTAATTGTACAGGTTTGCTTCGGCATTAGTCTGGCTGGGCTGGGCTAGGGTTCTGCCTGGTCATAGGTACAGTCAGGCACCCATGACAGGTTAAGAACCAGGCCTGGTTGGACGTCTTAGGTACCAATATTTCCCAGAGCCAATCAGTGGGCGTGTCTGGCCCTGCTGCGTAGTTTGGGAAGGGGTACTTAAGGTGCTGAAGTCATGTGTTCCGTGTTTGGCTGCAGCTTTTGGTTACTGGTTCTGGACCGGGGTATCCCCGCGAGGGGACCCGGGCCTAGGAGCATTTGCCGTCCCGCAAGCATGGTCAATCCGACCAGCCCCAGAGGCCTGCATGGTCTCGGAAGGATCCATCTGTTCCCGAGTCTCGGAACTGGCTAGTCCGAGGCCCAGTAACTGAAGGAGGATTCAAGGTGTCTCGGTGTGCTCTCAGTATTGGAGGGACACGGCAACTTGTACAAGTGACCAGGGGAAGACTCTTCGGAGGAGGGCCAACAAGCTGGCTACTCAGTAAGAGCCTGGAAACTGAGTTGTATGGACACTACAGAATCCACAATTCCACAGTGCTACCAAGAGGAGATAGAGAAAGTTCCAGGTACTGTGAGAAGGGTTCCTTTTCATCTTTAGTTACATTTATAGTCTGTGCAGAGACTTTTGCAACGTTTCCGGATCACATTGTTGGCTGCTAAATCTCTGGCTAGAGATTTATCCGGCAGTGAAGCACCCAGCTGCGAGTGGCTACTCTCTGGGTTGATTAGAGACATTTAGTGGATGTCAGCAGCTCAAGGTGCCTGAGTTTCATCACCCGTCCCCTGACTGAGACTGTGTTATGTTGGATGTTACCACTGCAAATAAAAACCTTGAAAAGGACTTTTATGTGTCAGCATCTGAAGTCGTTGGGTACTAACCCTGGGAACCCCTAGACAGTCACCGACAAGCCGTGAGGAGGTAACTGGTAAGCCCAAGAAAACAAGGACGCCCCTCTCATACATATCAGAGGGCTCCTTTCAATTCTTTATAAACAAATTCTAGCTAGTTTTGATACTAGCCCCCTCCCTATGTTTCTAAATGGTAACAAGATCTAAAGCGCTCATTCGATGACATTGAATTGTCCAGTATATGGTTAGCCACTAAATCTGTTTCCTGTAATGTTGTTGCTGTGGAGACAAATTATAAGATGCTTTCTCCTGGGTATTTAGTTCTTGCTAGGATAGTGAAATATGCTCCTGATTACCCTGTGGCTTGTTTTGTTCAGATCCTGGCACCCAACTCAGTATATGGTGGGATTGTCCAATAGCCCAAACATTTTGGAAGGCAGTTTTTGATTTAGCTTCTAAAGTGTTCGAAACTTCCCTACAACCTAATCCTGCTTTAGCTCTTTTGACTCTAAAACCAGACGGAATTACACGGAATCAATTTTGCCTTCTTTTACAGCTCTTGACAACCGCAAGTTTTACATACCGCATATACTCGAGTATAAGCCTAGTTTTTCAGCACATTTTTTTGTGCTGAAAGTGCCCCCCTCGGCTTATACTCGAGTCAAGCACTTTTCTGCAGAAAAAAATGACATTTCCCAAGTGCTCTTCCAGGACAGCCCTTGAGAGGATGGAGTCCCTCCCATCGACCCAGGAAACACATTGCCAATTCAGTTCATAAGGCGGTCCCTCAGGTCCCTGGTCAGTCATTTGTGTTTTCTCCCTTGGAGGAACATGTTGCCAGGAACTTGGAGGACTCCTCTCTCAGGGGAGTAGGAGCCGCACAAGGGGACTGGGTCTTACATAGCGGCTCCAAATAGTCCTCACCTTGTCGTTTTCTTATGGGCTCGGGTACCGCCCAGCAAACCGGAGCAGACCCGTGGCCCCCCTCCTTCCCGTGCCGAGGTGTGCCAGTGGCAGCATGATGGGGTTCCCCAGGAGCGGTGAGTGAATTCTTCCAACTCAGCTTCCTGTAGAACGGGGGTCAGAGACGCCGAGCGTCATTTCCGGCGGAACCGTGTCATCGCTGTGTGCCGAGACTTCCGGGTCTCAGGGCACAAGGAGGAGGGGAAAAAGCCCACGCTGGGCCTACAAAATCCCGCCAGCGTTCAGCCATACCGGACTAGCGGCGGGATCCGGAGCACGAGGGAGACCATGGAGACTAATCCCCAGGACACCCCGGTGGATGCAGGCACCAGCCAAACCCAGCTGGGCATGCTATTACACTGGCGTTTTTTGGTGTTGTGGTGGTTTTGTAAGGCTGGGACTTGTAGTGCTCCATGGTGGTGGTTCTCATAGTCCAGGATTATGCAGTGGTGGGCAGCACGTGGTGTCTCTAGAAAAGGATGCAAGCTTAGATGGCTAAAGTGTCTATTCTTTATTGCAGGCTAAGGAAGCCCCAAGGGAAGACAAGGGAGGCCGCAAAAAGTGCCCTAACTGTGGTAATAAGCTGTCCTCAGTCTCTAACAAAGCCCTGTGCAAGCAGTGTATTGCAGGCTTATTAAAAACGGAGGCAGACTCTCCCTTGGCTAAATTCCTAGGCTCCTTTAAGGATGAAATGGCATCGACTTTTAAATCTCTTTGAGATTTAATTACAGATGTAGGCTTCCATCAGTTGAGCAACTGCAATATCCTCTTCACCATGCCTTACAACACCCAGCTCTGGGGAGCCCCGTATAGTCAGGGAGCAGAGCCCCGTGTTAGTTAGTCCTGAATCCTCTGATGTAGATTCTGACCAGGATGAAGATCAGGCTGTAGCTAACAAAGCCGCAAGATACAAGCTCTCTCTTGAGGAAGTAGATGAGCTGTTGAGCGCTATTTATGACACGCTGGAAATTGAGGAGGAAGAAACTCAATTGACCAGGCATGACAAAATGTATGAGGCTCTGGGGGAAAAGAAGGCTAAATTTTTCCCAATTCATAAGGTACTTTCTGACCTTGTCCGTAAGGAGTGGTCTGAACCGGATGAAAAAGGTATTTTTTCCAAATTCCCTCAAAAGAAGGTTTCCTTTTCATGAGAGCCCAGAGGCGGTCTGGAATAAGAACCCTAAGCTAGACGCCCCTCTGTCCAAAGTCTCAAAGCAGTCTGATCTGGCTTTTGAGGATATGGGTCATTTAAAGGACCCAATGGATAGAAAGAACAGCCCGCAGCTATGAACGAAGGGATCAGCGCAGGGCTGTCATGAATAAAGTCAACATGCCATTTGTGGGTATGGCCGTTTAAGGATTGCAAGGGGGGTGGAGTCAGGCAGCAGGAAGGGGAGGGACCCGCCTCCCCAGAGTCAGTCTGCTGTTAGGAAAATTCCCGCCCTTTGTTTTAATTTGATTTCTCTTCACAGGTATATAATAATGTTTTACAGGATCATTGGATGTCGTAGCGTTGGCGGATGTTGGCTGACGTAGGCATAGAGAAGAAACCCCCTCCCCACAGAAAACTTGATGCGGGACCCATTGGAGATATGGGCCCGTTTGGTATATTCCTCACAAGTGATGTAGGGAATATGGTGGATGACTGCACTGCGGGAATAGTTTTGTCTCTGAGCTAGTATGTCAGCTTGAGGCCTAGTTACAGTTGAAATGACCGCAGTGCACGAGTTGTTGTTTATGGTAATTTGGGTGGGTGGGGGGTAATGTCCGCTATAGGCCTACGTCACGTGTTCTGGATATTGTTTATTTGTTTGTTTATTTGTTTATAAAAGTTATTTATAAAGTTATTTATATATTTTGTTATTTAATAAAGGGTCTGCTACGGCCTATTTTACACTCCAGCACGGTGTGGTCTCCGTTACTGGGAAAGGTAAGGGGGTGTGAGTGTATAGCTGGGCAGCTCAGAAATGTAGCTATGTGGTACTTGGTCAAGACAGACATAGTCTTGAAGAGGGCCTGGGATGCCTCTATGGCAGGCTTGAAACCAGCTCTAGCCACGTCTTGTGTGGCTAGAATCCTGGAGTTTTGTCTGTCTCAATTACAGGACCACCTAAAAGCAGGCACTCCTAGGGGGGAGCTCTTAAAAACCTTCCCTATGCTGTTTAAAGCCACAAGTTTCATCTCGGACGCAGCCACTGATTCTGTTAAGTTTGCAGCTAAGTCAGCAGCACTTTCTGTAGCAGCTAGGAGATCAGTATGGATGAAGACTTGGGGGGGAGACATGGCATCTAAAACCCGCCTGTTTAGTGTCCCCTTTACAGGAGACTTAGTCTTTGGGCCTGAGTTGGATACCGCCTTTTAGAAAGGACGGCGGATAAAAAGAAAACCTTTCCCACAAAAAGAAAAATTTTTTAAAGAAAAATTTTTTCGGCCCTCTGAGGAACCCTCCAAGGAAAAGGAGTTCAAGCCCAAGAAGCACTGGTCGGGACAAAAAGTGAAAGGAAAAGGGGGCATACTTTTTAACCGCCCCAATCAAAACCCCAAGCCCCAGTGACATCAGGGTTCCTGTGTGGGGAAGGTTGAGCAATTTTATTCCACAGTGGGAAAAGACAACATCAAACGAATTTGTTTTGAATATAATAAAGAGAGGTTATGCGCTGGAATTTCACAGCATCCCACCCTCAAGGTTTTTGGTGACAAAACTACCAAGTCACTCAGAGAAGGCCAGGGCCTTACCACTACTAATAGGGGAGATGGTGGATCAAGAAGTATTGACACCAGTCCTTATTCAGGAACAGGGGGATGTTTTTTACTCTCATATTTTTGTAGTAAAAAAGCCGTCAGGAAGGTTCAGACTAATTATGAACCTCCGGCCTCTGAACCACTTCATCCGCTAAAATTTTTTCGGATGGAGTCCATTTATTCGGTAAGGAATCTTCTCCAGAAAGGAGTGTTTATGGCTACCCTGGATTTAAGGGAAGCCTATCTGCATATCCCAATAAGGAAGGAATGCCAGAAATTTCTCTGTATGGCGGTGCAGATAGAGACAAAAATTTATCATTTCCAGTTCAGGGCGCTCCCTTTCGGACTGTCGTCCTCCCCTAGAATCTTTACCAAGGTTCTGGGGGAGGCACTAGTTCCACTGAGACTTCAGTCAGTCTCAATTATTCCCTACTTAGACGACCTTCTGATCACAGCCCACTCAGAGAGTCGGCTGTCTCAGGACCTAGAGTTGACGCAGCTCAGCTTAAGTCGGTTGGGGTGGATCATCAGCCAGGGGGGGATGACGCTGACCGGAGCAGACGTGAGACGTGTGCTGAGCCTAGCTCTTCCCCTCCCCAATCAATCAGCTGCAGATACTGACAAGCTAATGGGAACAAACGTG
Source organism: Lithobates sylvaticus (assembly GCA_028564925.1). NCBI lineage: Eukaryota > Metazoa > Chordata > Amphibia > Anura > Ranidae > Lithobates > Lithobates sylvaticus. The sequence continues at coordinate 97,775,034 of CM053037.1, read as the reverse complement.
GAGAGCGGGCGTTCCCTAATTCCCTAATGAGTACCTGACAGACAGACACAACCTGGTTGTACAGCCGGAGAGCCTCAGCAACAATGTTTGTACTCGTCTTGACTATATTGGGCCGAGGTTACTAGCAGATCCTCCAACAAATCCCGCTATCGAACTGAGAAAGCACCGGAGACAGTCTTCTGCTCTACGTGGTATATACAGCTTAAAACGGCAAGGCTGAACTAACCGAGACCCTCGAGGAGAAAAGCCGGCACAGGGGACACCTACCTGCCAGAAGATCCCGAGATATCCTACACCCAGGAGACACAGCCTACGAACACAGGAGAGAAGGATCTACCTCACCGGGCCAAAGGACATCGCTCCATCGCCCCATCGTTTCACTGCCCCAGCGGAATAAGCCGAAAAGGATCCGGGTGGAGAGGCGTCAGTGTAGTGACTCACACGGAGAGGTTCGGGTATTCCCGGCGGCTACCGAAGCCTCGAAGGTGACGTGCACTTCTTCAAAAGCAAACAGGGAACACTACAGGCGCAACTGCACCGAAATAACTCAGGTAAAAACGATCCAATTTGAAGAAACATACACGGGAGGTAAGACCCTTCTCTTTATAACATACAACTGGCATTGTTATAGACTCTTCAAGATGTTACCTATACAGATACAGATATAAGCCTGAGATAAGGGTTATAATACCCTAATAGACTGTATGCTGAAAGCCATATACTGTATAGGATTGTTTGCTGGAATATCCGGAGGGTCCTAGTCCTGGGAAAGATCAAGATAAAAAAGCTTAAAATTCCAAAACAAAGCTAATAAGAAAAATTGGATTTTTCTCTGGATTCTTTGCTATATTCCTCAATATTTCATTGATCCCTGCGTATCTTGTCCTACGTCTGCATAGGAGCATAATATCCCTTAGAACTTAATATGCATACCACATAAGCTCCTTATAAGGTCCTATATACTCCACATTAGAAACACGCAGGAGAAAGATATACCCCGCTTTAGACCCTAAAGAGAGCACATAAAGGGACAAAAACGCAATCTATGCAATTTGTATGCAATTTATATAGCTGCATGGACCCGTAAAGTCCCCATAATATCGGCTCAAAGGTACTGCGGGAAATATCTAATAGGGAGCAAGAGTGAGGAGTGAGGAAGGGAATAAGGAGGAAACTATACTGAACTGGGGGGAATTATACCCCGAGTTTCAGAAGCTTTAAAATTATTCTCTCCCTCTCTTGGGGAATGCCCCCCAAAAGTACGCATGCACAAAAATTCAAAAGAGGGTCTACAGGAGGGTCGCAAAAAAACCCACCAGCGATACCGAAATCGAGTCCGAATCCTAAAACCGGCATAACAGGGTTTTTTAAAAACCCAAACCCAAACCCACAAATATCACCTGAAAACCTTGAAACCTCTGTAATAGACTCTAGGATCTCCGGGGTAGATTCAGAAGTAGCAATTAACATCGCCATGGAGAACAGTGAACAACACACTATACCACATACGGAGGAAACCCTGGATAGACAAAATTGGGATATACAATCCTATATAAAAACAATACCCACAAGAGAGGATATGGACAGATATGTGCACAGACTAGAGACTTCCTATAAAAGTGAGATACAAACTATAAAAGCAGCAGTAATGGAGACACAAAAAAGGGTGGAAAACATAAACACGAAAATGGAAGACATGAACCAAAAAATGTTTCGCCTAGAGGAAAGAAATCGGGAGACCGATAGATTCTTAGTCCAAATGTTTAATTCAAATGATGAAATGGAGAATAGAACTAGACGCAACAACATTAGAATTAGAGGGCTTCCAGAATCAATAACACCAGATAAATTGAAAGACACATTACAAGCAATATTCAATATAATCTTAAAGCAACCAAATACAACCGGTATCGAAATTGATCGAGCACACAGAGCACAAGGCCCAAAAGACAAGGATCTAGCAAAACCCAGAGACGTAATCTCCAGAATACCAGAATACACTTTTTCCGGATAAAAGAAAACATTATGGCGGAGGCTAGGAAACAGAGGAACTTCGAATACGAGGGCGCCCCACTGATCTTTTTGCAGGACTTGTCCAAACACACTTTGATTAAAAGGAAAGCCCTAAAACCACTATTGGATATACTAAAAGAAAAGAATATCCTGTATAAATGGGGCACTCCATTCCAAATAATAGTGCACCAAAATGGTCAGAAGAATACTTTTCGGGACTTAAAAGATCTTCCAGACTTTCTGAAAAATCTTGACCTACCCTTGATTGACTTACCGGCTTGGCCGCAAACATACTCGGATATCTCGGAAGGACTGATTAGAAGAAGAAGATAGACGGAATACAGAAAGGGGGGAGGGGGGGTGGGGGGAGGATAGGGAGAGTTCAAGAAACTTTTTTTGTTTCTTTTCCTTTTTGGGAGTGTACAATAATTTTTCACGGTTTAATATGGCACTAAGACACCAACGAATTCCCCTTTTTTTTTTTTTTTTTTTATTTTTTTTTTAACGGCCCTATATGCCATTGAAACACTAAATTTTTTTTTTTAAATAAATAAAATTTTTTTTTCACGGCCCTATATGCCATTAAAGCACTAATATATTTCATTTTTTATTGTTTTTTTTTTTTTTGTTTTTTTTGAGTGTATAATAATTTTTTAAGGTCCACTGAGGACAATCAATATGGCACTAAAACACTAGTACATTCACAATTTTTTTTATTTTTTTTTTTTGTTTTGTTTTTTTTTGTTTTTTTAAGGGTTAATGAATATAAGAATGTAAGATTGTAAGAACTAAATTAATAATGATATAGATATATATACGGACATATACTTAAAGGAATATATACTGGACAAATGTAGACATACTATGTAGGTGATATCCTTCCACCGTTGGAGATGTTAGAGATAAGAACAGAAAATAAGATGACCCATCCCAGTGTTATCCCCTTCCCTGAAAATTTTTATTTATTTTTTTTTTTTTGGGGTTAACTTTTTTTCACCGCCCAATATGGACAATATAAAAGGCACTAAACAAGTGAACACTAACACAATTCCTTTCTTTTTTTTTTTTATTTATTTTTTTTTTTTCTCTCGCACTGTCCAATATGGACAATAAAGAAGGCACTATATATGTGAATACTAAAGCAAATTTTTACCCTTTTTTTTTTTTTGTGATAATTTTTTCACTGTCCAATATGGACAATAAAGATAGCACTAAATATGTAAACGTACAAATTTTCACTTTTTTTTTTTTTTTTTCCCCTTTCCCCTGGGGGTGCATGACACTTTCTCACGGTCCAATAGAGACAATTAATACGGTACTAATACACAAACGTTTTTTTTTTTTTTTTTTCTCCTTCTGGGTAGGGGTCAATGACCTGGGTAATGATAAGACTCAAACCAACGGGGTGGATACACTTATATATATACATAATTATGTATATATATACCAGATAGAGGAAAATATGTCATGTTATAGAGATTTTTCTGTCCTCTTTTCTCTCTCAATAGCCCCTTTTTTTTTTTTTTTTCTTTTCCTTCCCCCTCCTGTTCCCCCTTCTTCCCTCTCTCTCCCCCCCACCATGACTATATAGGATATTGCTTTTTTCCTTGTTTTTTTCTTCTTCCCTCTTTTCTTCTCTTTAATATAAAGAATATACAACTAATAAATCTGATTGGGGAGGGCACCGATCTGCTCGGGGACGTGCTCATGTACCCCAAATAGGGACCTTATTCATTAAGGGTTGACTTAGATTAGTCGTAGATTTAGGACACAAATGTATGTAGAGCGAATGGAATGAGTGTGAAATTTGATTAAAAGTACACAACTTAGATAGTATATACTCCCTTTTTTTTTTTTTTTTTTCCCTTTCCCCTCCCTCTCTCTCTCTCTCCCTTCTCCTTCCATCTTGGTGGAATCTCCAGCATGATAAAAATATGCTCATACAATATCAGAGGATTAAATGCACCCTCTAAAAGACTTCAAGTTCTCCAGTCATGCCATAGACAAAATATTGGCATACTTATGCTCCAAGAGACACATTTCTGTTCAGACCACATACCTACTATTCGAAATAGGCACTATCCAACTTGGTACCATGACTCTTTCGCATACTCAAAATCTAGAGGGGTTGCTATCACAATACACAAATCCGTACCACATCAAGTATTAGAAATCCATAGGAATAAGGACGGAAGAGGGCTCCTGCTGAAAGTTAATATCTTTGGCAAGAAATACACCCTTATTAACATATATTTGCCTAATTACGATCAAATTGAATTCGGGACGCAACTCCTTACAGATTTAATGAGTAAAGCAGAAGGGATCGCGGTAATCGGCGGAGATTTAAATTTTATCTTCGATCCCGAATTGGACACCTCAGCTCCCCCAAAAAAAGAAAAAAATATGGTAAGAAAAAAATTTGCAGAAATGTTGAATAGATATCATCTGGTAGATACATGGAGAATGGCCCATCCGGAAGATAGGGACTATACGTTCCTATCAAAGGTCCATGGAACCTATCACCGACTAGACTACCTCCTGGTAAATCAACAAGGGCTGCCGGAACTCTCTTCCCCAGAGATCGGCAGTGCGATATGGTCAGATCACGCACCTATTTATATTACCCTGACTATAGATAAAGGAAAAAGAACTAGGAACTCTTGGAGACTCAATGATAATTTGTTATTTGATGAAACTTGCCTAACAGAGATCAGAGAAGCAATAACGATTTTTTTGGTAGACCATTTGGGAGACAACACTTCCCCACCCAACCAATGGGAAACACTAAAATGCATCATAAGAGGTCTATTTATCAAACATGGGTCCAGATTAAAAAAAATGAAAGGTAATAAAATAACCCAATTATCAAAAGAAATAGAAAGAATAGGTAAAGGACACAAACAAAAGATGGGGCAGGAGCTACTAGGAGAATTAACCACTAAAACAAACAAGCTGAAAATATTATTAGATGAAGAAACCCTACTAAGCCGAGATAAAATACGGTCTTTGAATTATGTCCAAGGGAATAAACCGGGGAAATTATTGGCGAGGAAGATACACCAGCAAACAAATTTAACCTCAATTGTAAAAATTAAAGATGAAACAGGTAACTATGCCCACAAACCAAAAGATATTGTTGATACCTTTCGTAATTTTTATACTAAGCTATATAACATCCCCAACCCTCTGGCAGAAAGGAATCCTGAAGTCTATCAACAGCAGGTGCAGGAATATATAAAAAATACTCCGATACAAACACTAACAATGTCTGAAAAAGAACAGCTCGAGGAAGAAATAACAGAAGATGAAATTAAAAAGGTAGTGGATTCTCTAGTAATAGGGAAAAGTCCAGGCCCGGATGGCTTCACCCCGAGGTTTTATAAAATGCTTAGAGATCTATTAGTTCCAATCCTGAAGCGCTTATTTAATGAAGTAACAATTAATCAACCCTTCGTCCCACAGGGAATGCAAGCCTACATCTCTCTAATACCCAAACCCGAAAAAGATCTTACTAGCTGTAGCAGTTACCGACCCATTTCACTGACAAATATTGATCTCAGGATATATTCAAAAATCATAGCCAACAGACTAACCCCTATACTTCCAAGTTATATACACCTGGACCAAGCGGGCTTTGTAAAGGGGAGAGAAGCAAGAGATAATACTTCAAAAACAGTAACGCTCATTGATTATGCCCAGAGACACACCATCCCATCCTGTCTATTGACGGTAGACGCCGAAAAGGCGTTCGACAGGGTGGGATGGTGTTTTCTCGAAGAGACACTAAAACAATGGGGAATAGGACCAAAGTTATTAGAAAAAATAATGGTAATATACCAAAAACCCATCGCTAGAATTAGAGCAGCAGGAGAAATCTCTGAGCCTATAACAATAACTAACGGAACTAGACAGGGTTGTCCTCTGTCTCCTCTACTATATGTGCTGGTTATGGAACATTTAGCAATAGCCATTCGGAACAATAGAGATATACAAGGGCTAAGGGTAGGGGAGACAGAGTACAAACTGTCTGTTTACGCAGACGATCTATTGGTATATATAACAAATCCGGTAATAACACTCCCCAATTTAATACAAGAATTCGATAATTTTGCCAGAGTTAGTAATTTCAAAGTAAATTACAATAAATCCGAAATAATGGACATTATACTTCCTGAAAATAAAATAGAAAGAATTAGGACTAACTTCCCTTTTAAATGGCAACCTTTAGCTGTAAAATACTTAGGAATTTATATCCCCAACGATTTAGACAAATTATATGAACTTAATTACCTCCCAATCACAAATAAAATAAATAAGCTACTACAACAATATGCAAAAGGGAATCATTCCTGGATAGGGAGGATAAACATATTAAAAATGGATATTCTACCTAAGATTTTATATATATTTCAGGCCATACCCCTCTTCCCCATAAAGAAAATGTTAAACCAAATACGCAAAGTTATAGGAAGCTTTATCTGGGCCGGGAAACCTGCTAGAATAAGCAGGTCAATACTGACCCGTTCTAAAGGAGGAAGGAGGACTGGCACTCCCAGACATTTCGACGTATCTAAAAGCGGCACTAATAACTAGAATAATAGATTGGTTCCAAAATGAAGACTCTAAAGAATGGGTCAGATTGGAAAAAGAGATCTCAACTATTAGCCTAAAGTCCTTGCCATGGATTAGAAAGGAGAGACGTCCACCAGACGGAGATATGCCGTTCTTTGTAGGCCAAGCACTGAAAGTATGGGATGGACTAATAAGACTAGGCAAAGGATCAACATATATAGGGCCAATGACCCCCTTATTTGATAACCCTGAATTTCCATCAGCAATGAAAATAGGATCCTTCCTAAAATGGAAGAAAGAACAAGATACTAGAATAAGAGACATAATTGAGCAGGATAGGTTAATACGGTTTGAAGATATGGGTATAGAATATAAAAACAATTGGATTCAGTATTGGCAATTAAATAAATACATCTCTTGTATAGCAAAAGAAAACGCAATAAGTAGACCTTTATTAGCCCTTGAAGAAATATTAATAGAAGAACAGAAATCGACCCATAACCTGTCTACTGTATATAAATATCTAATGAAAAACAACAGGATAAAAGAGATTACATATATAAAAAGGTGGGAAGAAGAATTAGAAATAGACATCCCTAAAGAGAAATGGAAGGAAGCCTTTAAAATTATTCACAAACTATCTAAATCTAGTAGAGATCAAGAAAGAAACTATAAATTGTTGACAAGATGGTATCGATGTCCAACAGATATGAATAAAATTAATCCTGAGAATAGCAGCATATGCTGGAGATGCCTCCAAGCTGTCGGAACAATGTCACATATATGGTTTGACTGTCCTGGAGTATACAACTTCTGGGAACAGATATACAAAACATACGCTCTGATGACAGGAATAGAACTCAAACCCGACATCCTGATTTCAGTAATGTCCATGAATATGGGATCGGTAAAAAGGGTGAGAAAGGGAACCCTGAAATTTTTTTTAACGGCAGCACGAACTATTATTGCTAGGAAATGGAAAAACAGTAGCGGTCCTAATATAGAAGAATGGGAGAGGGAGATGGACGAAATGTGTAAACTGGAGACAAGAATGGAAAAAGAAAATGCAAATAGAGAGGAACCAAATAATGCTTGGCAGACCTGGTTACGATTTAAAATATTATACCCAAGATGGAGGGATTTAATAAGAGAGAGATAGGGGATCCCTCGCTCCCCCCTTCCCCCCTTTTTTTTTTTACTAAATTTTTATTTTTTTGAGTTGGTTTGTTAAATTTTGTTCAAATTTTACAAATTTTTATTTTTGAATGAATGAGTTGGTAGTTGTGGAATAAATGGAGGTGGGTAAGGAAGATGAAAGGTGTTAGCAAATTTATGAAGACACTAGGAATGTAAATGGTTATACATATGAGTTATAACTTAATATATAAATGTACAAGGAACAGGCTGACACCTTTTGTATAAATGTAACTGTATGTTAATTTTTAATAATAGAAAATTTTTGATAAATAAATATATTTATAAAAAAAAAAAACTGCGGACTTCTTGAGTCGACAACGGATTTTGAATCAGGAATGGTCTCTGCACACAGAGCTATTCAATCTCGTAGCAGCTCATTGGGGAAATCCAGTAGTGGATCTATTTGCAAACAGAGAGAATGCAAAGGTCCCAGGAGATCAGCCCTTGGCAGTGGATGCTTTGCAGACCCCATGGACTTTCCGCCTGGCGTTTGCGTTTCCTCCTCTCCACCTCATCCCGAGGATTTTAGCAAAATTTCTAGCAGAAGAAACCTGTTTGATTTTGGTAGCACCGTTCTGGCCCAAGAGACCGTGGTTCACAACGTTGCTACAGTTAACAGACCATCCTCCTCTGAGGCTTCCCCACAGACGGGATCTCCTATCGCAGGGACCTATTTTTCATCCACATGTGGCCATGCTGAGTCTTTCAGCGTGGTTACTGAAGAAGAAATTTTGAGGCGTAAGGGTCTGACAGAAGGGGTCATTGCGACGTTACTTCAGAGTCGCAAGCCGGTCCCCAGAGCTATTTACAAGAAGGTCTGGAAAAAGTTCAGTAGCTGGCTGAATAGCAATAGGGAGAAAAACATGGATATTGCTAACATCCTTCAATTTCTCCAGGAGGGGATAGACAAGGGATTAACCCTTAGTACTATTAAAGTGCAGATAGCTGCCTTAAGTGTTTATCTAGACAAACGGTTACAGGAAGATCCTTTCATCTCTAGATTCTGTAAGGCAGTCTCTAGATGCAAACCAGTTAGACTCAACAGAGCTCCATCCTGGGATCTTGCAGTGGTGTTAAAGGCTTTTTTAGGGACGCCGTTCGAGCCCATCTCAGAAGCCTCTCTAAGACTAATTACTCTAAAGACAGTACTGCTGGTGGCAATCACGTCAGCCCATAGGGTCAGTGAAATTCAAGCTCTTTCCATCAGAGAACCTTTCTTGCAGATCCTGGAGGACAGAGTCATCCTAAAGACAGACCCTGGGTTCTTACCAAAGGTAGCATCTAGTTTCCATAGGTCGCAGGATATTGTCTTACCATCCTTTTGTCAGAACGCATCAAATGAGAAGGAGAGTCGTTTTCATTTGATAGATGTAAGGAGGTGTATCTTAGAATACTTAAGGGTGACAGATACATTCAGAATCTCTGACTCCCTTTTTGTCCATTTTTCTGGGCAGCGTAAGGGCCAAAAGGCTTTGAAAATAACCATACCTAGATGGATTAGGCTAGCTATATCAGAGGGGTAAAAAGCTTTGAACAAAGAGCCTCCTGGGGGTATTAAAGCTAATTCCACAAGGGCCTTCTCTGCATCCTGGGCAGAAAGGGCTGGTGCCACTCCGGAGCAAATATGTAAAGCAGCCACGTGGTCAAGCTTTTCCACCTTTACAAAGCACTATCAACTGGACTTAATGTCTAGTCAGGATCAGACTTTTGGAAGGAAAGTCCTCCAAGCCGTGGCCCCCCCCAATCTGGTGAGTACTTGGGGATCCTCTCAAGGGCTGTCCTGAAAGAGCACTTGGGAAAACTGGAGTTAGTACTTACCGGTAACTCCTTTTCCAGTGGTCTTCCAGGACAGCACAATCCCACCCTATTATATTATATGAATGTACTAACGTTATTACCTGTTGTGGTTTATGTATTTTTCAGTTCCATCCTTCGGCTCTTGGTGAATGACTGACCAGGGACCTGAAGGATCGCCTTATCAACTGAATTGGCAATGTGTTTCCTGGGTCGATGGAAGGGACTCCATCCTCTCAAGGGTCCTGTCCTGGAAGACCACTGGAAAAGGAGTTACCGGTAAGTACTAACTCCAGTTTTTCTGACCCGACTTTGCGGCCCCGTATCTCGGGGCCACTTGGTGCTAGAAACCCCATATTTGGTGTGCAAACCCAGTGGAACGAACACAAATTTGGAGTTCCTAGCACCAAGTGGCCCCGAGATACAGGGCCCCAAAGTCGGCCAACTGTGTCCATCTGCAGCAATGTCATTTCGGGACCCTTTGGGTCCAGAGACCCCAAATTTTGTCTGCAGCTAGGGGGCATCTAGGAACCCTTAACTACCAAGTTTGGGGACCTATGGCTGCAAATGGGCACAGTGAGGCTGCAAATGGGCCCTCTTTTCTACTTCCAGTAGCTGCGCATTTCTCACCCTAGGCTTATACTCGAGTCAATACGTTTTCCCAGTTTTTTGTGGTAGAATTAGGTGCCTCGGCTTATATTTGGGTCGGCTTATACTCGAGTATATACGGTAGCTAAAGCATGGAAAACTCAAAATCTGATTGTAGCCAAAACCATTCACAGAACCAATAATCGGATCTGCAAATTTGAAAAACTTGCGGTTGAAGCTGCACTTCCTCTATCAAATTTACCCTTTACTACCGCTGTATTTCTTCACTTTTCTATTCTCTTACTCCTTTTTCATGACCCTTTGCCTTTTATCAGTTCTTATGTGGTACTCACAGGGTTGTTCTCCAGACCCATTAAAATGTACTTTTTCTTTACTGATTTGTTAATGACCTTGTTTTTAATCAAAAAAGGCAGTCAACAATCTACCTTTCTTTTTCTTTTCAATTATATGATATTTTTGACATTTGACTTTGAAGGTTTATTTGATTTCACTCCTAAGCCTATTTCTGACATTTGTGGCTTACAAGTTAAAATCCACATTTTTTGCTAGAAAATTACTTAGAACCTCCAAACATTATATACATATATATATATATATTTTAGCAGAGACCCTAGAGAATAAAATGGCGATCGTTGCAATATTTTATGTTATTTCAAACGCAATACCCCAGCTCCCACTTTCTTTTTATGGGTATCAATAACTTGCATATAAGCTTTCAAAATGGGGACTTTTGATTTTTCAAGTTTGGGTCCCATAGACTTTAATATGGTTTGCTGTGTTGGCCCAACACTGCCAGATATAAATAGATTTCTTTAACGTTTTGAGAAAGTTTATAATCACATTATAGCAATGTTACTTTCTGACTGTTTAGAAAATGAAAAGAAAAAAAAAAAAACTCACCAAGCAGATATTGGGTTTTTTCTGAGCGGCAAGTGTCAGAGATGCAGCAATGATGTACTGTAAAATAAAAAGAATTATAAAAAAAAGAACACATCTGCACATTCTAAAACATTGTACGCACAAATGTCAGAAGCATTTGTGAAAACTGAACAAAATTTCATTGTACTGTATTTAAATAGAGACATTTCTGTACTGTTGGCTCCATCTAGTGGCCAAAATTCAGTATAGTTTTCTGAATTCCCTCAAAGAGAAAACGATGCTGCAGTTGGCCACTAGATGGAGCTGATGATACAGGAATTTATCTCTTATGGTGACATTTTGTTCAGCTTGCATAAATGCTTCTGACATTAATGCACCTAACGGAAGATAGAACACCAGTAAATTTAAATGTAGATATCAAAACTGATAGTACTTGGCACTTACACATAACAGGGGGTCCCAGAATGAAGGCTACAAGATCTGTGCACAGAGCATCCGTCGCCATGGCCTGCGGCAGAGCCAGATAAACCGGTGGGGGGAGCTGTCAAAAATCTGGCTGATGGAAGTGAGATTGCTGGAAGGGGTATCACTGAAGCTGCTGGTTCCCAGTGTACATTCTGTGCAGGAGTCAAGATAGAGGTCCTCCCAGGTAGCAGAGTGGTGTGGGAGGTTGCTAGTCAACACAATTTAAAGTGCAGCGCCAGATGTTCTGTACATGAATTTTGTACCACATTCTGGGACCCCCTGATAAATATTAGTGCCAAGTACCCAGGAAGGTGCAGTGAGTTGTCCCCAGTTATGTATAACTAGTCCTGGCATGCATAATAAGATCTACATCACCCCTAGGTATATGCATACATTCTGTGATGCACAGAATAATACTGGGTGGCAAAAAATAAGCTCTGTACCATTGTGTTGGCGATCATCAAATCTTCCAAAAATTACAGATTGCAACTCTGCACACTCAACAGAGCCGAGAGTTGGAGTAACTTATCCATGAAGCACGAGAGACACCTTCAAAATATATGACCACTTGGGCCTGCTGGAACCATTTGGTGGAGTCTGCGGAATCCAAATGTCTGATGATGCACCCACCATGATCACACAGGCCGAAGGAGGTGGAGCGATAGTTTCCTCCCTTTACCCCCTCCCACCACCCCTTCTTACCTTGACCACCCCTCCTCTTCTTCCTCTTTGCCCCCTTCCCCTCTCTCCTTGTATTCTACCCTCCCTACTATTCTAATTCCCTGAGCCTATACTGCCCTAACTGGACCGCCTAGGACCTATTAGTGAATAGGCATAAGCCAACCTGTTTGGATTACTATTTCAACAATTTTTTCTAGTACTATGGTTTTACATGTACTGTCCTATGTATATAGTTTCTATAACATATGTTTTTTCTTCACCTCTGGCTATGTTTAAATGGTTATAGATATATGTCAGTTGCACCCACTTATTAGGTGTAGCGCCCACCACCTTTAGGTGGGTGCTAATAGGTATATGTTAGGAGAAATTGCCAGTGCCTTACTGTTTCTTGGTTAGGCCTGGTTGTTTGATTTGGGTTTGGGGAGGAGCTGTAGAATAGAGGGGGGTGTGACCACCTGTACTTCACCCTGGAAGACCTCCCTTGCTTCTCCAGAGCAATGTTCTGGAAAGGAGGCGGGACAGGGACTGAAGAGCAGGCAGTGTATATGGCCCTGACCCAATCATTAATTTGTATGGGCAGGGGCGGGACATACATATATACTGAGGTCACATGCTTCCTGGGGGAGATGGGAAGAGACTAGGTTCAAAGAAACTTCACAATGTGACCTCAAGGAGCAGGCTCAAAGGCCTGGGGGTTCAGAGACCCCATCGCTGGAGAGCAGGAATCTAACCGGAAGGCCTGGGGGTTCAGAGACCTCAGCGCCTTATAGTTCAAACCCACAAACTGCACAAGAAATCCTGGGAAGGAGTGCGCATGTGCAGGACTTCCGGGAAGACGCTCTAAACTGGAGCTCCGCACCGCTCCGGCCTTTCTCAACCCCCTGAGCGTAATGTTCTGGAAAGGAGGCGGGACAGGGACTGAAGAGCAGGCAGTGTATATGGCCCTGACCCAATCATTAATTTGTATGGGCAGGGGTGGGACATAAATATATACTGAGGTCACATGCTTCCTGGGGGAGATGGGAAGAGGCTAGGTTCAAAGAAACTTCACAATGTGACCTCAAGGAGCAGGCTCAAAGGCCTGGGGGTTCAGAGACCCCATCGCTGGAGAGCAGGAATCTAACCGGAAGGCCTGAGGGTTCAGAGACCTCAGCGCCTTATAGTTCAAACCCACAAGCTGCACAAGAAATCCTGGGAAGGAGTGTGCATGCGCAGGACTTCCGGGAAGACGCTCTGAATGGGAGCTCCGCACCGCTCCGGCCTTTCTCAACCCCCTGAGCTCACCAGTTCCGCACCTCTATACTTTTTCCACATTTTACTTTCCTCATATTTACACTAGGGGGTGCCCGGAAGACTGGGGGACCGCCTGGACGTCCGCCTGAGGTCATTGCCGCCTCATACACGCCCTCTCGGCTCCCGACACTGATGCTCTCGGGTGGCCCAAGGTCCTTGACACCATGCCTTCCAGTGCATATAGATTCGTAAGCCATCTTGTCTTATACGGTTTCTTGGGGGGTTTTATCCATCCTCCCATGTCTTGACTTAATGAACTTACGTAGTTTAATTACCCTTCTATTACAGATATCCTACATGTCTGCTCCCGAAGAGCGGTTTTAAGACGCGAAATGCGTCGAGCCATTAGACCTGGTGTACGAGTTACACAACTATCATGATATGTGTCCATACCTTTTCAACCTGATAGGGGTCCTAAGCCCATTGACAGTGCAGATGTTATTATTTTAACTTGTATATCCAATTATGAATATGGTGGCCTCCCTTATCTTACCTTGAATATTAAATGGCTGTAAACATGTTGTTACCAATGATTGCCAGGGTACAAATTGGCACCACACTATGGGTGCACCTCTGTATACATGGAATGAATTGTATGTAAACGTGTTTTTTATGCATCATTGAATTATTTATTCCCCACCATTCTATTCATTTTTGCCATCCTGAGCTTCATTTAAAGTCCCACCCTCTTGTTTGCACCACTGCTGCTCATTGCCGCAGTGTTGCGTTTGTTCTCATATACACTGCCTGCTCTTCAGTCCCTGCCCCGCCTCCTTTCCAGAACATTACTCTGGAGAAGCAAGGGAGGTCTTCCAGGGTGAAGTACAGGTGGTCACACCCCCCTCTATTCTACAGCTCCTCCCCAAACCCAAATCAAACAACCAGGCCTAACCAAGAAACAGTAAGGCACTGGCAATTTCTCCTAACATATACCTATTAGCACCCACCTAAAGGTGGTGGGCGCTACACCTAATAAGTGGGTGCAACTGACATATATCTATAACCATTTAAACATAGCCAGAGGTGAAGAAAAAACAAGACCAACTAGAAACAACCCTCTCAAAAATTGACGATTTGGAGAACAGAAGCAGAAGGTATAATTTCTGCATAAGAGGAATCCCTGAGTCTGTGCTGGGGACATCAGTGACAATCAAAACGTTCATTAAAGAACTCATGCCTGACATCCAAGAACACAGATTGGAGCTTGACAGGGCACATAGAGCCCTCAACCCCCCAGACAAGATGGCCTCCCAAGGGATATCGTGGTCAAACCACATTACTATAGTGTCAAAGAAGACGTCATGAGACACACACGCAACCTTGATAACCTAACTTTCCAAGGCAACAGGATCCAAATTTTTGCAGACATCTCACCCGCCACGGTTCAGAAACGCAGATCCCTCAAACCCCTTCTGGAGGTCCTCATCCAAAACTCCATCAAATACCGCTGGTCCTTTCCGTTCCGGCTCCAATTCCACTTCAAGGACAGATCCTACGGATTCTCCTCCTTCCATGATGGCGAGTGCCTCCTGCTCCAACTTGGACTTATCTCCCAAGATCTGGCCCCCATCAAGCTGCAAGCAAGTCAGGCTCCTCCAAATGTCCACCACCAGGCAGTCCCCTGACCCCACTGTGGAACAAGCAACAGACGAAGAGGCATCGTGAATCCCATCCCCCGAGATGAGAACTATTTTTGTCTCTCCCTGACAGGAGGTTTTGCTTCTACTCATTTTTTTGATTCTATCTTCCCCTGAACCATGCCCCTTTTTTTTATATTATATTTTAACTCATAATTTTTCTTTCTCTTTTTTAGTAGCTAACCCAGCTCCCTCCAAGGTTCAGGGGAAGACGGACCCACTAAGCCCTGATTGTGCCTAGTCAGGCCTGGGTCCCTTCTGGTCTGGGTAGGGCCCCATTAGCCCTACTAATGGCTATATGGGGTGCCCTCCCTCATACGTTACTCTCACCTGGGAAAAGGTGGGTAATTGACTTGATTGTAATCTATGTTGTATTTGAGAAATACCATTTACAGTTTCTCCACAACGTTAGACCCAATAGCCTTCCCCTGCCCTACCCCCTTACTGGACATCCCCCCCCCCTGCAGGTACCCCTACCTCCACTAGTTTTATGCTGTCTATTTTGCTCATCGCAAGACTTACTCTAGGACTCACCTAGACCTGTGCTGTGACTCTAATGTCTGGTTGTGACATAAGAGAGTCTGATCTACAAAATCAAACAAGTTTTGAACCCCAGAATTATTCTCTGGAGACTGGAAACGAAGAAAAGGACTGTATCGTGTACCAGAAGACCTGAGCTGGAAGCTGAAGGAGTAATTAATGCGGTGAGTAAAATATTTCTCTCTTTTTAAATTATTAATAATATAGTAAAAATGCTTACTCAGTGTGAAGCTAGTGTCAGTTCTGATAAAGTTAACAGATGGGTGTTAAAATGTATTAAGCGTCATGGCGGTCCTTATGAAGTGCCAGAGAAATATAAGCAGACATGGACTATGATGAATGAATTTTTAGAGAAAACTGTTTTTGATAGCAAAATTTCAGAAAGTAAAAGAAAAGTGAATCTCCCTACGAACTATCACAAAGGATAAAAGCTATTATGGAAATATTGGTCAGTAATAAGGATGGGCCCGGTGCTCGATGCGAACCCATGTTCGCATCGAGCACCGGGTGTTCGCTCGCTCGGCGAGCCCAGAACTATTTTGGCCGCTCGCATCACATTCGTGTGATGCGAGCGGCCCCGCAATGCATTGCGGCCGGCGCGGCCGGCGCAGTGCATTGCTGGCTGATGATTGGCCAAGCATGCACTGTGACCCCGCATGCTTGGCCAATCACAGCGCCGGAAACTCGGAGAGCCATAATTGGCTACAGGCAGGACGCCTGTAGCCAATTACAGCTCAGGGGCTTTAGTACACGCCCCCTCTTATAAAAGGCCGCCACGCCGTCGGCGCCGGTCACATGCGTTCCGGCGTTAGGAGAGTGCAGGCTCATTCTGTGTCACTCTGCTAGATTCATTTAGAAAGATTCATTTAGAAAGATTCATTTAGAAAGATTCATTTAGAAAGATTCATTTAGAAAGATGGGCTTGTAGTGTGTTCGTGGCAGGCACTGGCAGCAAACAGAGCTCCTATATTTTGTTCCCAGAAGCACCTATAGGACTTGTAGTGTGTTCGTGGCAGGCAGGCACTGGCAGCAAACAGAGCTCCTATATTTTGTTCCCAGAAGCACCTATAGGACTTGTAGTGTGTTCGTGGCAGGCAGGCACTGGCAGCAAACAGAGCTCCTATATTTTGTTCCCAGAAGCACCTATAGGACTTGTAGTGTGTTCGTGGCAGGCAGGCACTGGCAGCAAACAGAGCTCCTATATTTTGTTCCCAGAAGCACCTATAGGACTTGTAGTGTGTTCGTGGCAGGCACTGGCAGCAAACAGAGCTCCTATATTTTGTTCCCAGAAGCACCTATAGGACTTGAAGTGTGTTAGTCCCATCACACAGAGCTATATTTTCTTCCCAGAAGCACCTATAGGACTTGTAGTGTGTTAGTCCCATCACACAGAGATCCTATATTTTGTTCCCAGAAGCACCTATAGGACTTGAAGTGTGTTAGTCCCATCACACAGACCTATATTTTCTTCCCAGAAGCACCTATAGGACTTGAAGTGTGTTAGTCCCATCACACAGAGATCCTATATTTTGTTCCCAGAAGCACCTATAGGACTTGAAGTGTGTTAGTCCCATCACACAGACCTATATTTTCTTCCCAGAAGCACCCATAGGACTTGTAGTGTGTTAGTCCCATCACACAGAGATCCTATATTTTGTTCCCAGAAGCACCTATAGGACTTGAAGTGTGTTAGTCCCATCACACAGACCTATATTTTCTTCCCAGAAGCACCTATAGGACTTGAAGTGTGTTAGTCCCATCACACAGAGATCCTATATTTTGTTCCCAGAAGCACCTATAGGACTTGAAGTGTGTTAGTCCCATCACACAGACCTATATTTTGTTCCCAGAAGCACCTATAGGACTTGAAGTGTGTTAGTCCCATCACACAGAGATCCTATATTTTGTTCACAGAAGCACCTATAGGACTTGAAGTGTGTTAGTCCCATCACACAGAGACCTATATTTTCTTCCCAGAAGCACCTATAGGACTTGAAGTGTGTTAGTCCCATCACACAGAGATCCTATATTTTGTTCGCAGAAGCACCTATAGGACTTGAAGTGTGTTAGTCCCATCACACAGAGCTATATTTTCTTCCCAGAAGCACCCATAGGACTTGTAGTGTGTTAGTCCCATCACACAGAGATCCTATATTTTGTTCCCAGAAGCACCTATAGGACTTGAAGTGTGTTAGTCCCATCACACAGACCTATATTTTCTTCCCAGAAGCACCTATAGGACTTGAAGTGTGTTAGTCCCATCACACAGAGATCCTATATTTTGTTCCCAGAAGCACCTATAGGACTTGAAGTGTGTTAGTCCCATCACACAGACCTATATTTTCTTCCCAGAAGCACCATAGGACTTGTAGTGTGTTAGTCCCATCACACAGAGATCCTATATTTTGTTCCCAGAAGCACATATAGGACTTGAAGTGTGTTAGTCCCATCACACAGACCTATATTTTTCTTCCCAGAAGCACCTATAGGACTTGAAGTGTGTTAGTCCCATCACACAGAGATCCTATATTTTGTTCCCAGAAGCACCTATAGGACTTGAAGTGTGTTAGTCCCATCACACAGAGATCCTATATTTTGTTCCCAGAAGCACCTATAGGACTTGAAGTGTGTTAGTCCCATCACACAGAGATCCTATATTTTGTTCCCAGAAGCACCTATAGGACTTGAAGTGTGTTAGTCCCATCACACAGAGATCCTATATTTTGTTCACAGAAGCACCTATAGGACTTGAAGTGTGTTAGTCCCATCACACAGACCTATATTTTCTTCCCAGAAGCACCTATAGGACTTGAAGTGTGTTAGTCCCATCACACAGAGATCCTATATTTTGTTCCCAGAAGCACCTATAGGACTTGAAGTGTGTTAGTCCCATCACACAGAGCTATATTTTCTTCCCAGAAGCACCCATAGGACTTGTAGTGTGTTAGTCCCATCACACAGAGATCCTATATTTTGTTCCCAGAAGCACCTATAGGACTTGAAGTGTGTTAGTCCCATCACACAGACCTATATTTTCTTCCCAGAAGCACCTATAGGACTTGAAGTGTGTTAGTCCCATCACACAGAGATCCTATATTTTGTTCCCAGAAGCACCTATAGGACTTGAAGTGTGTTAGTCCCATCACACAGAGATCCTATATTTTGTTCCCAGAAGCACCTATAGGACTTGAAGTGTGTTAGTCCCATCACACAGAGATCCTATATTTTTCTTCCCAGAAGCACCCATAGGACTTGTAGTGTGTTAGTCCCATCACACAGAGATCCTATATTTTGTTCACAGAAGCATCCATAGGACTTGAAGTGTGTTAGTCCCATCACACAAAAACCCATTATTTTGTTCCCAGAAGCACCTATAGGACTTGAAGTGTGTTAGTCCCATCACACAGAGATCCTATATTTTGTTCCCAGAAGCACCTATAGGACTTGAAGTGTGTTAGTCCCATCACACAGACCTATATTTTCTTCCCAGAAGCACCTATAGGACTTGAAGTGTGTTAGTCCCATCACACAGAGATCCTATATTTTGTTCACAGAAGCACCCATAGGACTTGAAGTGTGTTAGTCCCATCACACAGAGATCCTATATTTTGTTCCCAGAAGCACCTATAGGACTTCTAGTGTGTTAGTGGCATCACACAGAGCTCCTATATTTTCTTCTCAGCAGCACCCACAGGACTACCGACTACAATGGCTGGAAGACCGCCAAGGGGAGGCAGAGCGTGCAGAGCCAAGAACGCAGGGCAGGCAGGCTCTGTTTCTAGTGGACGTGGCCGTGGACGTGGACGTGGTCGTGCATCGTCATCAGCACGTGGCCATGGGACACGCGCGTCTTTGTTTTCGGCAGCTGGACATGTGGAGACGCATCATGCTGAAGGCTTGGTAGAATGGATGACCAAGCCCTCCTCATCCTCCTCATCCTCTCTCACCCAGGCTCAGGGTACTGGCAGAGCAGCTGCCAACGCGTACTCAATGGCATCATCAGCCACCCCTTCCCTAGACCCACCATGTCCTCCTGAGGAGTCCCCCGAACTCTTTGAGCACAGTGTTGGGTACATGCTCCAGGAGGATGCCCAACGATTCGAAGGCTCGGATGATGATACCCAGCTTGAGGAAGTCAGTAGTGTGCGCGCAGAGAGAGGGGATGCTGAAGGACAGCAATCTGGCAGTACTGTTCCACCAGCTGCAGCTTACTGCCAGGTTTGCTCTAGTGGTGAAGAGGGAGGGGATGATGAGGTCACTGACTCCACGTGGGTGCCTGAAGGGAGAGAGGATGAGGAGGAGGACGAGGAGGAGGAGGATGCGGCGTCACATGTCCAACGAGGCAGGATGCCCCCTGGAGGCCAGGTAGAGGCCAGCACAGCAACTGTACAACACCGCAGAGCTCCGCCTGTGCAGGGCGCTGCCTCTGCACGTTATCAGAAAAGTTCTTTGGTGTGGGCCTTTTTTGAGACGAGTGCATCAGATCGCACCACTGCTATTTGCAATATTTGTCTCAAGCGTATCTCGCGTGGCCAAAACATCAGCCGCTTGGGCACCACAAGCATGAGCAGACATATGTCGACCTGCCATGCAGCTCGTTGGCAGGCACACATAAAAGACCCACACCAAAGAACTAAGCGGACCTCTCCTTGCTCCTCATCAGCTGGGATCTCCATCCCCACTACACCTTCAGTCCTCTCTGAAAGCTGCTCTGAGAGGACTGAAGGTGTAGAATTAGGTGTGTCACAACCAAGTACTTGCAGTACACCGACGTCCGATTGTAGCAGGCAAATTTCCCTGCCCCAGCTGCTGGACCGTCGAAAGAAGTACACTCCCAGCCATCCACATGCCCAACGGTTGAATGCTAGCTTGGCTAAATTGCTAGCACTTCAACTGCTGACTTTTCAGTTGGTAGACTCGGCCCCCTTCCGTGAGTTTGTTCAATGTGCGGTTCCTCAGTGGCAGGTTCCCAAACGCCACTTTTTCTCACGGAAGGCGATTCCGTCTCTCTACCGGCATGTGGAAGGCAATGTCCATGCCTCGCTGGACAGGGCGGTCAGTGGTAAGGTGCATATTACCGCTGACTCATGGTCCAGCAGGCATGGACAGGGACGTTACCTTTCTTTCACGGCCCATTGGGTCACTCTATTGGCAGCTGGGAGGGATGCAGGACAAGGTGCAGTAGTGTTGGAGGTTGTTCCGCCACCACGCCTCCAAAACGCTACTACTGCTACTGGTTGTGACACACCTCTCTCCTCCACCCCCTCCTCTTCTTCTTCCTCCAGTGCTCTGTCCTCGGAACCAGCGGTGCTCCGTAGGCGTACAAGGGGCTACGCAAGTACGCAGGCAAAAAGATGCCATGCCGTGCTTGCGCTGGTGTGTTTGGGGGACAGGAGCCACACTGGGCCAGAGGTTCTGGCAGCTCTGCAGGGGCAGGCCGAGAGGTGGTTGACGCCACGTCAGCTTAAGCCAGGAATGGTCGTTTCTGACAATGGCACCAACCTCCTCTCCGCCCTGCGACAGGGCCAGCTCACCCATGTGCCCTGTATGGCTCACGTCCTCAACCTGGTGGTGCAGCGGTTCTTGGGCAGGTTCCCAGGCTTACAGGATGTCCTGAGGCAGGCCAGGAAAGTCTGTGTGCATTTCCGCCGATCTTATAATGCCAGTGCTCGGCTGACTGAGCTGCAAAAGGAGCTGAACCTGCCCAAGAACCGCCTAATATGTGACATGCCCACCAGGTGGAACTCAACGTTGGCCATGCTGCAGCGACTGCACACGCAGCAGTGGGCCATCAATGAGTACCTTTGCGACTACGGCACCAGGACAGGGTCAGGGGAGCTTGGTTTTTTTTCCCCACGTCAGTGGAGCATGATCAGGGATGCATGCACTGTCCTCTCACCATTTGAGGAGGCCACGAGGATGGTGAGCAGTGACAGTGCATGCATCAGTGACACTGTACCTCTTGTCCACCTGTTGGAGCATACGCTGCGTGGGATAATGGACAGGGCACTTGAGGCAGAACAGAGGCAGGAAGAGGAGGACTTCCTTGCCTCTCAAGGCCCCCTTTATCCGGACAGTGTTCCTTCTGTCCCACCCATCACACAGGAAGAGGATGAGGATGAGGAGGAGGAGGAGGAGGAGGAGGATTGTGTGAGCATGGAGGTGGAGCCTGGCACTCAGCATCAGCAGCAGCAGTCTTTTAGGGATGATGTACAGTCCCAACAAACCAGTGGACTTGTACGTGGCTGGGAGGAGGTGGCTGGCGATCATGTCATCCTCAGTGACCCAGAAGACTCCGGACCGAATGCCTCAGCTAACCTACGCTGCATGGCCTCCCTGATCCTGCAAAGCCTGCGGAAGGATCCTCGTGTTCTTCGGATCAAGGAGAGGGACCATTACTGGCTGGCCACTCTCCTTGATCCACGGTACAAGGGTAAGGTTGCGGACCTTATCTTGCCGTCGCAGAGGGAGCAGAGGATGAGACATCTCAGGGAGGCCTTGCAGAAAGGTCTGTGCAACGCGTTCCCAGAAACTGGGAGGTTACAAACTCCTGGTCCTGGGCGACGAGTTGCTGAGGCTTCGGTCAGTAGCAGAAGGAGCGGTGGGGAAGGTGGACGTCTAACCGATGCGTTCAGACAATTTTTTAGTCCGCAGCCCCAAGGTATGATCGGTTCCAGCAACCATCGCCAGCGTCTGATATACATGGTGCAGGAATACCTTGGGGCAAGGTCAGACTTGGACACCTTTCCCACCGAAAATCCTCTGGCTTACTGGGTCCTGAGGATGGATCACTGGCCAGAGCTTGCACAGTATGCAATTGAGCTACTGGCCTGTCCTGCCTCCAGCGTTCTTTCCGAACGCACATTCAGTGCTGCTGGAGGATTTGTCACCGATCATAGGGTGCGCCTGTCCACCGACTCGGTTGATCGACTGACCTTCATCAAAATGAATCAGTCTTGGATCACCACCAGCTACCAGGCACCTGAAGCGGATATAACGGAATAATTTATAATGTCACATCCCTTCAAGACTGCCTATGCTGATGCTGAGTGACTGTCCTCTTATGTTCACTGACTATCCTCTTCCTCCTCCTCAATGATCCATGCCACCACACCAGTGCCTAAGGCACAATTTTTCAGCCCCTGTGTAACAGGGGCGTGTACTTACAATTTTTTAAAAAAATGCTTCGCAACACGTGTGACTGCTGTGCTCCAAGTACAGTATCTGTGAGGGGTTGCAGTGTTGTGGCACCAGCACCAGTGCCTAAGGCACAATTTTTCAGCCCCTGTTTAACAGGGGCGTGTACTTACAATTTTTTTAAAAAAATGCTTCGCAACACGTGTGACTGCTGTGCTCCAAGTACAGTATCTGTGAGGGGTTGCAGTGTTGTGGCACCAGCACCAGTGCCTAAGGCACAATTTTTCAGCCCCTGTTTAACAGGGGCGTGTACTTACAATTTTTTAAAAAAATGCTTCGCAACACGTGTGACTGCTGTGCTCCAAGTACAGTATCTGTGAGGGGTTGCAGTGTTGTGGCACCAGCACCAGTGCCTAAGGCACAATTTTTCAGCCCCTGTTTAACAGGGGCGTGTACTTACAATTTTTTTTAAAAATGCTTCGCAACACGTGTGACTGCTGTGCTCCAAGTACAGTATCTGTGAGGGGTTGCAGTGTTGTGGCACCAGCACCAGTGCCTAAGGCACAATTTTTCAGCCCCTGTTTAACAGGGGCGTGTAATTACAAATCTTGATCTAATAGTTCACAGCAGGGCCCATTCCTGCGCCCACCAAGAGTAACTATGAGGCCTACAGTCTTGTGGCAACACCGTCCACCACCACCGCCACCAAAGGCCCAATTTTTCTGCCCTGTTCATCAGGTTCTTGCAATTACAAATCTTGATCTAATAACTCACAGCAGGGCCCATTCCTGCGCCCACCAAGAGTAACTGTGAGAGCTTACAGTCTTGTGGCAACACCGTCCACCACCACCACCACCACCACCGCCAAAGGCCCAATTTTTCTGCCCGGTTCAACAGGTGCATGCAAGTACAAATCTTGATCTATTAACTCACAGCAGGGCCCATTCCTGTGCCCACCAGTCTTGTGGCTACACCAACATCTAATAGGGCAAATTTCTGCAGAGTATATACGCCAGGCCCCTACTTTCAAACATCCAACTTACAAACGACTCCTACTTGCAAATGGAAAGAGAAAACAGGAAGTGAGAGGAAATCTACCCCTAGGGAAGGGAAATTCTATCCTGTTAGATTTAATTTGGGAAAAAGGCATCTCCTCTCTACTGATACTTTATCACCAATCCTTGTTTCAATTAAAACCCCACTTTTCCAAAAACATTTGTCATTGGGACAGAAAGTGAGGTGACATGTTCTGAACAGATGTGCAAAGACAGCAAATGTTACAGGGGTGATAACCCCTCCCTATGTTCTCCAAAAAGCTTAAAAATAGATTTTTTTGGGATGGAGCTACACTTCATAATGTACCTGTTCAGATTCTACTTAAGAACAAACCTACAGTCCGTCTCTTGTTTGCACCGCCTATATACTGCTGTTCAGAGTATATAGGGTTGTAGGTATAGGGTTTTATTTTGGGTGCGGGGTCCCCCTTAATATCCATACAAGACCCAAAGGGGCTGGGGGGGGGGGGGGGGTGATGGGGTAGCCATGCCATTTTTCTCAAGGATTTTCAGACATATGGCGGCCAGGACAAGACATGACATTAAAGCCGCAAGTGGTTTTAAATGGCTTCTTTTTTTCCTTTACAAATGTCATTTTGTGCAAGGACAGTTCTAAACACGGGAAACACATGCCACTTCACAGGCATACTTTAGACACCCCCCAGGTACCATATTTAAAGGAAAATTTCACTTTTTTTTTTTTCACTTTATGCATCATTAAAATGACTGCTCCCGAAAAAACGTTAGTTTTTATAAAAGTTCTTTTTGCATTGATATATGTCCCATGGGGCAGGACCCGGGTCCCCAAACTCTGTTTTATGACATTAACATGCATATTGGCCGTTGTAATTAGCACTTTTGATTTCGAACGTTCGCGTCCATTATAACCGTATAGGGTTCGAAAATTCGCGCGAACTTTCGGTCCGTTCGAAGGTTCTGGTTGGAACCGAACCCGTGGGCTGTTCGGCTCATCCCTATTAGACAGAAATGTATAATTTCAAAAAGACACGTGAACTGTGAGGTCACCATAATTGACCTTTCGAAAACCTCTAAGACACAGGAAACTCATGTATTCTAAATTACTACAACCATTCTATTCAAGGGGTTTTACAAGCCTGTATTGAAGCCAAAAAGAGAACAGGAACAATGGTAACCTTTGTCACCAAACACAAGGTGTGTACTTATTTTGTTGATTAGTTTGAGAAGTCCAAATTTATGAGGTGTCATCACTTGGAGGTGGTCCTGACTGGGAAGAATCCTTTGTGCGGAAGTAAAGGCTGTTTGGACAATTTACAACCGTCAATACAAAAATTCTAAAGCCAACACCTTGCCCGACAAAGCCTATTATGTGAAGCCCTAGGAATTGTGTACATAGCTAAGCTATCAAAACATGAATCGGACTGTTCAAAGTACATTTCAAAACATGATTTTAAAAATAGAGACAAACCGACCTATGTTAAAAATATATATATATATATTCAGAAGACAGTGAATATAAATCATTCAGAATATCTGTGAGATGCGTAGGTCACAAAAGAAAACTATGAGTTAGTATCTGATGAGTTGATGAAATCGGTTATAAAGAAAACATAATAAATATAGGGTGATTATTAATAGAATTGTTTTAGGAACAAATTAGTATTAAGACAAATATATGATTATTATATGAATGTATTAGAATTGAAATGCTTAGATAAACAAATATTGATTGGATACCCAAATTATACAGGTATCCAGATAGATAAAAACTGTATGTGATGTTGATTAATATATATATATATGTGTATGTACGTATGACTTGTGTCCTTTTTAAATGGACTAAATGTTTACAGATATACAATGATATGCATATATATCACCATTTTATGCAAAGTGATAGATTAATAATTATGCTAAGCATATTTGATAGTATGGGGTTAGTAGAATTCCCAAATATTAAAGATATAAATATTTCCACTAAAGTAAAATATACAGTATAAAATAAAATATATTACTTTACAGAGCAGCCCCAAAACACATGTGAGACACCTGGTGGTTGAAGGTGCAATTACATTAAAAACATTTCGGCCAATAGGAAAAAGGCACATACCTTTTGGGCTGAACATATTACAATTTTTATGATCTTATTGTGTGAGAGGATATTTAAGAAGCTAGATAGATAGTGAGAGGAGGACAGCTCGGGGGAACCTGAGAGCTCAGGGACCCACCCTGGGGAAGGGACACTGGGAGAGAAACATCTTCCCAGATAGACTGACAGCCATGACTGGAAATATACTTTAACCTCCAAGGAGATTCCTGAACCCGTAGCTATCTTAAATCCAGACTAATAGCCATTTTGGAATGGGTAAATATGCCATGTTGATTTTATCTTGTATGTTCTCTTAATTATTGATGAATTGAATATTCTAATATTGGTAATCATTCTCCAGAATCAATAACCGTCTTTTAGATTTTTTTCTCTAATATTCAATTTTTATTATATATTACTTTTGCATAGTTGCTTTTTATTGACAAACAAATGTCTAAAATATTTCGCATTGTTCAACGTTGCTTACCTGCAGCATAGCAACGGCTGGGTGTGTGAAATACAGACATTCTGTTCAATTGTCAAGTATAAGGTTATTGATTCTACTGAAGAAGTTATCATGGTGATATTCTGTCCAAGGTATTACGCCCATTCTGAGGGTATTTCCATCAATTGTCAAATGTTCAAATAATGCAATCTGTATTTTAATTTCATGTAAATATTTGTTTTCTGTCAACCAATAAATGTGACTATTAAGTATGATCACCCGTCTCCGTGAACAAGTTTCGCATATATAGACTGTGTCGTATCGATTGATCTTGTATCTTAAAAATATCTTCGTTAAAAATTACTTAATAAAAATGTGCGGGAAACTTTCCTTAAAAAAAGCACAACATCATGGACTCTCTCAATATTCATCAAGCAATGGACCCTTTTTTTTTTGGAACATAAATTTTTTTTGTCAATGGACTTTTCCCTATTTTTTATTTTTCACCCTTTCCCATTTTTATTCATCAAGCCCTATATTTTATTTTTTTTATTTTTTTAATTTTTCACCCTTTCCCATTTTTATTTTTTATTTTTTTTTATTTATTATGTTTTATTTCTTGAACTTTATCTTAAAACCAGAGCGAAACATTTAAACCTACAACCTACCAACTTACATGTTGCATATTACATATTGCATATTGATCTATATATTTGACATCTAAGGTGAGATGCTGCACAATGGCTTGGCATAGCATAAATTATAGTATGTGGGGTGGTTTTCCAAAATTTATAAGAGGGGTTAGTGAAATTCATCACTCCAGTCATGATTTGAAACTTTGTTGAATCAGTCATTGATAATATTGACATATGGATGAAAAAAGACATAACTTTACTGGCAAGATTTTCCACTGCTGCTTTGTCTGGATAGAAGATCTGATAAACGCTGATGTCAAGCTGATTCTATCTGAAAGTGGGGATTATATATGGATTATATGGATATATGGATTATAGATTGGTATATAGATTGGTATACCATCCAGGTGGAATTATGGACTGAATGATTCAAGTAACTGCTCTATTATGGAGGCAATGAGGAGTCGGCCTACAGCAAATTACAAAGTACAGCAATAGCAGTTTTTTCTGCCGTATGCAAACCGTTTGAACTTGAAAGTGAGTGCTGGTACATGGATGGTTCTTCTTACTATAAAGATGGAAGTAAAATTTCGGGATTTGCTGGTGTTTGTGCAAAAGCATCTTTAAAAAAAAAAAAAATGAAAACCTTGAGCCTGGAGATGAGAATCCTGGATTTATGTGGATCGGAGCTCCCAGCACACCAAGTTTACTTTCAATGAGAGATGTGATGAAGTTGAAGTTGAAGATTGAAGAATGGACTGTGACATCAGCTCGTTTTTGTGCCATATTCAAGATCTTGATGAGATATAATAAGGCCTTACAGATATATGGGCCAAGGATGTTTACCAAACCCTTTTCAAGTCATGGTCTAAAGCTATATTATCTAATGACTTTTTCATGGGATATTTTAGAGGCTGGTGAAGAGAGATGTAACCAGTTTCAACTTTATATTTCATATGAGCCATTGTGAAGCATCCAATACCTCAAGTTGGTAATGCTATGTTTGTTGCTTGATTTATGGGTCAGTTCTAGTAGTTAGAACGACCCAAGTGGGGGTATATGTAGTATATTATATCTAATATATATATATGTATACATATTTATATATATTATATATATACATATTTATTATATGTAGTGTTTTTTTTTAGGCATTCTAAAGACAAGTTTATTCTAGGCAGGCCACTTTGGTAGCTGTTAATCTAATTGCGCATATTAAAAGAGGGTTTGTTGCCACATATCAAAGGGGAACAGATAATGATTATATTAATCTAATCAGTATTCACACATGTCAAAGGGGGAATATGCAAGAATGTAAATTGGAGCAGCTTTATAATTACAGCTATTCACAGCTTGGGGTTATCTGCTGTCACTCTGAAAGACCGGGGAGATCAAAGCAAATTGCTCAACTATTCAGAGTATTTGAGAAGACAGGCAGGCTGTCAGCTAGTCTAGAGAAAGATGGTCTGAGAGAAGGTTCTGTATCCATGAAGGCATAGGTACAAGAGGAATATATTCGTTGTCATGTACTCGGTTGGATTTTGTCATCTGTAAGAATGTTCTGTTTTGGAAGCCAATAAAGTGTCTCTCTCTGGAGAACGGGTTTTGCTGCGGACAATACTTTTAATAACTACAAACCATCTACCAAGAACTATATATTAGATCACTACACCACACAGCGACACATTCTTCAATACACAACGTTCCTTGGTCTGACCACTCCATAGTGACTCTCAAAATCCACAGATCGCTTTCACCCACCGGTCCCCCCCAATGGCGCCTAAGTAAATCCCTCCTGTCCAACCCTGTTCATTGCACTATGCTAGCACAAGACATTAAAGAATTTTTTTCGTCTTAACGACACAGGGGACACGTCCCCCAGTACTCTTTGGGGTGCCCATAAGGCAGTAATAAGAGGGAAAATAATTCAATTATCATCCAAACTTAAAAAAGAACATAAAGTTAATGTGGAGAAATTGGAAAAAGACTTCAAACTTCTCAGTAAAGCCCATAAGACCAAACCCACCCCTGCCAGCCTTGCCCAGCTAGAATCCTCCCGTGTTGCCTTGAACTTGGCCCTGACCACTAACGCCGACAAACACCTGCATTGGCTAAGCGGCAAGTATTATTTACAGGCCGATAAAATTGGTCCAAGACTAGCGATGAAACTCACCCCCAAAATGAAAAACTTCACACCGCCCAAGATAAAAAACGATCTTGGGGTCTCTCTCCCAGAGTCCCCAAAAAATTATTGAAACCTTCCAAGCTTTCTACTCGGATCTTTATTCTACTCCATCCTCTACTGACCCAGACCCCCTAGAATCCTTCCTAGAAAACATTGAACTCCCAAAGCTATCAGAGTCCCACAGATCGATGATGGATGCACCAT
>CM053037.1:97723264-97745125 GCA_028564925.1 Lithobates sylvaticus | reverse complement strand
GTTCGTGTGATGCGAGCGGCCCCCGCAATGCATTGCGGCCGGCGCGGCCGACGCAGTGCATTGCTGGCTGATGATTGGCCAAGCATGCACTGTGACCCGCATGCTTGGCCAATCACAGCCCCGGAAACTCGAAGAGCCATAATTGGCTACAGGCAGGACGCCTGTAGCCAATTACAGCTCAGGGGCTGTAGTACACGCCCCCCCCCTATAAAACGCCGCCACGCCGTCTGCGCCGGTCACATGCTGTTCCGGCGCAGATTGAGCAGGCTGATTCTGTGACACTCTGCGGCATTTAGATAGTTAGAGAGATTCACTTACAGAGATTGAGTTAGATAGAATCAGTTACAAAGATTGATTGAGAAAGAGGGGCTAGTAGTGTGTTCGTGGCAGGCAGGCAGAGCTACTATATTTTGTTACCAGAAGCACCTATAGGACTTGTAGTGTGTTCGTGGCAGGCAGGCAGAGCTCCTATATTTTGTTACCAGAAGCACCTATAGGACTTGTAGTGTGTTCGTGGCAGGCAGGCAGAGCTCCTATATTTTGTTACCAGAAGCACCTATAGGACTTGTAGTGTGTTCGTGGCAGGCAGGCAGAGCTCCTATATTTTGTTACCAGAAGCACCTATAGGACTTGTAGTGTGTTCGTGGCAGGCAGGCAGAGCTCCTATATTTTGTTCCCAGAGGCACCTATAGGACTTGAAGTGTGTTAGTCCCATTACACACACAGAGCTATATTTTCTTCCCAGAAGCACCTATAGGACTTGAAGTGTGTTAGTCCCATCACACACACAGAGCTATATTTTCTTCCCAGAAGCACCTATAGGACTTGAAGTGTGTTAGTCCCATCACACACACAGAGCTATATTTTCTTCCCAGAAGCACCTATAGGACTTGAAGTGTGTTAGTCCCATCACACACACAGAGCTATATTTTCTTCCCAGAGGCACCTATAGGACTTGAAGTGTGTTAGTCCCATCACACACACAGAGCTATATTTTGTTCCCAGAGGCACCTATAGGACTTGAAGTGTGTTAGTCCCATTACACACACAGAGCTATATTTTCTTCCCAGAAGCACCTATAGGACTTGAAGTGTGTTAGTCCCATTACACACACAGAGCTATATTTTGTTCCCAGAAGCACCTATAGGACTTGAAGTGTGTTAGTCCCATCACACACACAGAGCTATATTTTGTTCCCAGAAGCACCTATAGGACTTGAAGTGTGTTAGTCCCATCACACACACAGAGCTATATTTTGTTCCCAGAGGCACCTATAGGACTTGAAGTGTGTTAGTCCCATTACACACACAGAGCTATATTTTGTTCCCAGAGGCACCTATAGGACTTGAAGTGTGTTAGTCCCATTACACACACAGAGCTATATTTTCTTCCCAGAAGCACCTATAGGACTTGAAGTGTGTTAGTCCCATCACACACACAGAGCTATATTTTGTTCCCAGAAGAACCTATAGGACTTGAAGTGTGTTAGTCCCATCACACACACAGAGCTATATTTTGTTCCCAGAAGCACCTATAGGACTTGAAGTGTGTTAGTCCCATCACACACACAGAGCTATATTTTGTTCCCAGAGGCACCTATATATAGGACTTGAAGTGTGTTAGTCCCATTACACACACAGAGCTATATTTTGTTCCCAGAGGCACCTATAGGACTTGAAGTGTGTTAGTCCCATTACACACACAGAGCTATATTTTCTTCCCAGAAGCACCTATAGGACTTGAAGTGTGTTAGTCCCATTACACACACAGAGCTATATTTTGTTCCCAGAGGCACCTATAGGACTTGAAGTGTGTTAGTCCCATTACACACACAGAGCTATATTTTCTTCCCAGAAGCACCTATAGGACTTGAAGTGTGTTAGTCCCATCACACACACAGAGCTATATTTTGTTCCCAGAGGCACCTATAGGACTTGAAGTGTGTTAGTCCCATACACACACAGAGCTATATTTTCTTCCCAGAAGCACCTATAGGACTTGAAGTGTGTTAGTCCCATCACACACACAGAGCTATATTTTGTTCCCAGAGGCACCTATAGGACTTGAAGTGTGTTAGTCCCATTACACACACAGAGCTATATTTTGTTCCCAGAGGCACCTATAGGACTTGAAGTGTGTTAGTCCCATTACACACACAGAGCTATATTTTCTTCCAGAAGCACCTATAGGACTTGAAGTGTGTTAGTCCCATTACACACACAGAGCTATATTTTGTTCCCAGAGGCACCTATAGGACTTGAAGTGTGTTAGTCCCATCACACACACAGAGCTATATTTTGTTCCCAGAGGCACCTATAGGACTTGAAGTGTGTTAGTCCCATCACACACACAGAGCTATATTTTGTTCCCAGAAGCACCTATAGGACTTGAAGTGTGTTAGTCCCATTACACACACAGAGCTATATTTTCTTCCCAGAAGCACCTATAGGACTTGAAGTGTGTTAGTCCCATCACACACACAGAGCTATATTTTGTTCCCAGAAGCACCTATAGGACTTGAAGTGTGTTAGTCCCATCACACACACAGAGCTATATTTTGTTCCAGAAGCACCTATAGGACTTGAAGTGTGTTAGTCCCATTACACACACAGAGCTATATTTTTCTTCCCAGAAGCACCTATAGGACTTGAAGTGTGTTAGTCCCATCACACACACAGAGCTATATTTTCTTCCCAGAAGCACCTATAGGACTTGAAGTGTGTTAGTCCATCACACACACAGAGCTATATTTTGTTCCCAGAAGAACCTATAGGACTTGAAGTGTGTTAGTCCCATCACACACACAGAGCTATATTTTGTTCCCAGAGGCACCTATAGGACTTGAAGTGTGTTAGTCCCATCACACACACAGAGCTATATTTTGTTCCCAGAAGCACCTATAGGACTTGAAGTGTGTTAGTCCCATTACACACACAGAGCTATATTTTCTTCCCAGAAGCACCTATAGGACTTGAAGTGTGTTAGTCCCATCACACACACAGAGCTATATTTTGTTCCCAGAAGCACCTATAGGACTTGAAGTGTGTTAGTCCCATCACACACACAGAGCTATATTTTGTTCCCAGAAGCACCTATAGGACTTGAAGTGTGTTAGTCCCATTACACACACAGAGCTATATTTTCTTCCCAGAAGCACCTATAGGACTTGAAGTGTGTTAGTCCCATCACACACACAGAGCTATATTTTGTTCCCAGAAGCACCTATAGGACTTGAAGTGTGTTAGTCCCATCACACACACAGAGCTATATTTTGTTCCCAGAAGCACCTATAGGACTTGAAGTGTGTTAGTCCCATCACACACACAGAGCTATATTTTGTTCCCAGAAGCACCTATAGGACTTGAAGTGTGTTAGTCCCATCACACACACAGAGCTATATTTTGTTCCCAGAAGCACCTATAGGACTTGAAGTGTGTTAGTCCCATCACACACACAGAGCTATATTTTGTTCCCAGAAGCACCTATAGGACTTGAAGTGTGTTAGTCCCATCACACAGAGCTCCTCTATTTTCTTTGCAGAAGCACCCATAGGACTTCTAGTGTGTTAGTGGCATCACACAGAGCTCCTATATATTCTTCTCAGCAGCACCCACAGGACTTCTAGTGTGTTAGTGGCATCACACAGAGCTCCTCTATTTTTCTTTGCATAAGCACCCACAGGACTTCTAGTGTGTTAGTGGCATCACACAGAGCTCCTCTATTTTCTTTGCAGAAGCACCCACAGGACTTCTAGTGTGTTAGTGGCATCACACAGAGCTCCTCTATTTTTTTGCAGAAGCACCCACAGGACTTCTAGTGTGTTAGTGGCATCACACAGAGCTCCTCTATTTTCTTTGCAGAAGCACCCACAGGACTTCTAGTGTGTTAGTGGCATCACACAGAGCTCCTCTATTTTCTTTGCAGAAGCACCCATAGGACTTCTAGTGTGTTAGTGGCATCACACAGAGCTCCTATATATTCTTCTCAGCAGCACCCACAGGACTTCTAGTGTGTTAGTGGCATCACACAGAGCTCCTCTATTTTCTTTGCATAAGCACCCACAGGACTTCTAGTGTGTTAGTGGCATCACACAGAGCTCCTCTATTTTCTTTGCAGAAGCACCCACAGGACTTCTAGTGTGTTAGTGGCATCACACAGAGCTCCTCTATTTTCTTTGCAGAAGCACCCACAGGACTTCTAGTGTGTTAGTGGCATCACACAGAGCTCCTCTATTTTCTTTGCAGAAGCACCCACAGGACTTCTAGTGTGTTAGTGGCATCACACAGAGCTCCTCTATTTTCTTTGCAGAAGCACCCATAGGACTTCTAGTGTGTTAGTGGCATCACACAGAGCTCCTATATATTCTTCTCAGCAGCACCCACAGGACTTCTAGTGTGTTAGTGGCATCACACAGAGCTCCTCTATTTTCTTTGCATAAGCACCCACAGGACTTCTAGTGTGTTAGTGGCATCACACAGAGCTCCTCTATTTTCTTTGCAGAAGCACCCACAGGACTTCTAGTGTGTTAGTGGCATCACACAGAGCTCCTTTATTTTCTTTGCAGAAGCACCCACAGGACTTCTAGTGTGTTAGTGGCATCACACAGAGCTCCTCTATTTTCTTTGCAGAAGCACCCATAGGACTTCTAGTGTGTTAGTGGCATCACACAGAGCTCCTATATATTCTTCTCAGCAGCACCCACAGGACTTCTAGTGTGTTAGTGGCATCACACAGAGCTCCTCTATTTTCTTTGCAGAAGCACCCACAGGACTTCTAGTGTGTTAGTGGCATCACACAGAGCTCCTATATATTCTTCTCAGCAGCACCCACAGGACTTCTAGTGTGTTAGTGGCATCACACAGAGCTCCTCTATTTTCTTTGCATAAGCACCCACAGGACTTCTAGTGTGTTAGTGGCATCACACAGAGCTCCTCTATTTTCTTTGCATAAGCACCCACAGGACTTCTAGTGTGTTAGTGGCATCACACAGAGCTCCTATATATTCTTCTCAGCAGCACCCACAGGACTTCTAGTGTGTTAGTGGCATCACACAGAGCTCCTCTATTTTCTTTGCATAAGCACCCACAGGACTTCTAGTGTGTTAGTGGCATCACACAGAGCTCCTCTATTTTCTTTGCAGAAGCACCCACAGGACTTCTAGTGTGTTAGTGGCATCACACAGAGCTCCTCTATTTTCTTTGCAGAAGCACCCACAGGACTTCTAGTGTGTTAGTGGCATCACACAGAGCTCCTCTATTTTCTTTGCAGAAGCACCCATAGGACTTCTAGTGTGTTAGTGGCATCACACAGAGCTCCTATATATTCTTCTCAGCAGCACCCACAGGACTTCTAGTGTGTTAGTGGCATCACACAGAGCTCCTCTATTTTCTTTGCAGAAGCACCCACAGGACTTCTAGTGTGTTAGTGGCATCACACAGAGCTCCTATATATTCTTCTCAGCAGCACCCACAGGACTTCTAGTGTGTTAGTGGCATCACACAGAGCTCCTCTATTTTCTTTGCATAAGCACCCACAGGACTTCTAGTGTGTTAGTGGCATCACACAGAGCTCCTCTATTTTCTTTGCATAAGCACCCACAGGACTTCTAGTGTGTTAGTGGCATCACACAGAGCTCCTCTATTTTCTTTGCAGAAGCACCCATAGGACTTCTAGTGTGTTAGTGGCATCACACAGAGCTCCTATATTTTCTTCTCAGCAGCACCCACAGGACTACCGACTACAATGGCTGGAAGACCGCCAAGGGGAGGCAGAGCGTGCAGAGCCAAGAACACAGGGCAGGCAGGCTCTGTTTCTAGTGGACGTGGCCGTGGACGTGGACGTGGTCGTGCATTGTCATCAGCACGTGGCCATGGGACACGCGCGTCTTTGTTTTCGGCAGCTGGACATGTGGAGCCGCATCATGCTGAAGGCTTGGTAGAATGGATGACCAAGCCCTCCTCATCCTCCTCATCCTCTCTCACCCAGGCTCAGGGTACTGACAGAGCATCATCAGCCACCCCTTCCCTAGACCCACCATGTCCTCCTGAGGAGTCCCCCGAACTCTTTGAGCACAGTGTTGGGTACATGCTCCAGGAGAATGCCCAACGATTCGAAGGCTCGGATGACGATACCCAGCTTGAGGAATCTGGCAGTACAGTTCCACCAGCTGCAGCTTACTGCCAGGTTTGCTCTAGTGGTGAAGAGGGAGGGGATGATGAGGTCACTGACTCCACATGGGTGCCTCAAGGGAGAGAGGATGAGGAGGAGGACGAGGAGGAGGAGGATGCGGCGTCACATGTCCAACGAGGCAGGATGCCCCCTGGAGGCCAGGTAGAGGCCAGCACAGCAACTGTACAACACCGCAGAGCTCCGCCTGTGCAGGGCGCTGCCTCTGCACGTTATCAGAAAAGTTCTTTGGTGTGGGCCTTTTTTGAGACGAGTGCAGCAGATCGCACCACTGCTATTTGCAATATTTGTCTCAAGCGTATCTCGCGTGGCCAAAACATCAGCCGCTTGGGCACGACAAGCATGACCAGACATATGGCGACCTGCCATGCAGCTCGTTGGCAGGCACACATAAAAGACCCACACCAAAGAACTAAGCGGACCTCTCCTTGCTCCTCCTCAGCTGGGATCTCCATCCCCACTACACCTTCAGTCCTCTCTGAAAGCTGCTCTGAGAGGACTGAAGGTGTAGAATTCGGTGTGTCACAACCAAGTACTTGCAGTACACCGACGTCCGATTGCAGCAGGCAAATTTCCCTGCCCCAGCTGCTGGACCGTAGAAAGAAGTACACTCCCAGCCATCCACATGCCCAGCGGTTGAATGCTAGCCTTGCTAAATTGCTAGCACTTCAACTGCTGCCTTTTCAGTTGGTAGACTCGGCCCCCTTCCGTGAGTTTGTTCAATGTGCGGTTCCTCAGTGGCAGGTTCCCAAACGCCACTTTTTCTCGCGGAAGGCGATTCCGTCTCTCTACCGGCATGTGGAGGGCAATGTCCATGCCTCGCTGGACAGGGCGGTCAGCGGTAAGGTGCATATTACCGCTGACTCATGGTCCAGCAGGCATGGACAGGGACGGTACCTTTCTTTCACGGCCCATTGGGTCACGCTATTGGCAGCTGGGAGGGATGCAGGACAAGGTGCAGTAGTGTTGGAGGTTGTTCCGCCACCACGCCTCCAAAACGCGACTACTGCTACTGGTTGTGACACACCTCTCTCCTCCACCCCCTCCTCTTCTTCTTCCTCCAGTGCTCTGTCCTTGGAACCAGCGGTGCTCCGTAGGCGTACAAGGGGCTACGCAAGTACGCAGGCAAAAAGATGCCATGCCGTGCTTGCGCTGGTGTGTTTGGGGGACAGGAGCCACACTGGGCCAGAGGTTCTGGCAGCTCTGCAGGGCAGGCCGAGAGGTGGTTGACGCCACGTCAGCTTAAGCCAGGAATGGTCGTTTCTGACAATGGCACCAACCTCCTCTCCGCCCTGCGACAGGGGCAGCTCACCCATGTGCCCTGCATGGCTCACGTCCTCAACCTGGTGGTGCAGCGGTTCTTGGGCAGGTTCCCAGGCTTACAGGATGTCCTGAGGCAGGCCAGGAAAGTCTGTGTGCATTTCCGCCGATCTTATAATGCCAGTGCTCGGCTGACTGAGCTGCAAAAGGAGCTGAACCTGCCCAAGAACCGCCTAATATCTGACATGCCCACCAGGTGGAACTCAACGTTGGCCATGCTGCAGCGACTGCACACGCAGCAGAGGGCCATCAATGAGTACCTTTGCGACTACGGCACCAGGACAGGGTCAGGGGAGCTTGGTTTTTTTTCCCCACGTCAGTGGAGCATGATCAGGGATGCATGCACTGTCCTGTCACCATTTGAGGAGGCCACGAGGATGGTGAGCAGTGACAGTGCATGCATCAGTGACACTGTCCCTCTTGTCCACCTGTTGGAGCATACGCTGCGTGGGATAATGGACAGGGCACTTGAGGCAGAACAGAGGCAGGAAGAGGAGGACTTCCTTGCCTCTCAAGGCCCCCTTTATCCGGACAGTGTTCCTTCTGTCCCACCCATCACACAGGAAGAGGATGAGGATGAGGAGGAGGAGGAGGAGGAGGAGGAGGAGGAGGATTGTGTGAGCATGGAGGTGGAGCCTGGCACTCAGCATCAGCAGCAGCAGTCTTTTAGGGATGATGTACAGTCCCAACAAGCCAGTGGACTTGTACGTGGCTGGGAGGAGGTGGCTGGCGATCATGTCATCCTCAGTGACCCAGAAGACTCCGGACCGAATGCCTCAGCTAACCTACGCTGCATGGCCTCCCTGATCCTGCAAAGCCTGCGGAAGGATCCTCGTGTTCTTCGGATCAAGGAGAGGGACCATTACTGGCTGGCCACTCTCCTTGATCCGCGGTACAAGGGTAAGGTTGCGGACCTTATCTTGCCGTCGCAGAGGGAGCAGAGGATGAGACATCTCAGGGAGGCCTTGCAGAAAGGTCTGTGCAACGCGTTCCCAGAAACTGGGAGGCTACAAACTCCTGGTCCTGGGCGACGAGTTGCTGAGGCTTCGGTCAGTGGCAGAAGGAGCGGTGGGGAAGGTGGACGTCTGACCGATGCGTTCAGACAATTTTTTAGTCCGCAGCCCCAAGGTATGATCGGTTCCAGCAACCATCGCCAGCGTCTGATATACATGGTGCAGGAATACCTTGGGGCAAGGTCAGACTTGGACACCTTTCCCACCGAAAATCCTCTGGCTTACTGGGTCCTGAGGATGGATCACTGGCCAGAGCTTGCGAAGTATGCAATTGAGCTACTGGCCTGTCCTGCCTCCAGCGTTCTTTCCGAACGCACATTCAGTGCTGCTGGAGGATTTGTGACTGATCATAGGGTGCGCCTGTCCACCGCCTCGGTTGATCGACTGACATTCATCAAAATGAATCAGTCTTGGATCACCACCAGCTACCAGGCACCTGAGGCGGATATAACCGAATAATTTTTAATGTCACATCCCTTCAAGACTGCCTATGCTGATGCTGAGTGACTGTCCTCTTATGTTCACTGACTATCCTCTTCCTCCTCCTCAATGATCCATGCCACCACACCAGTGCCTAAGGCACAATTTTTCAGCCCCTGTTTAACAGGGCGTGTACTTACAATTTTTTTAAAAAATGCTTCGCAACACGTGTGACTGCTGTGCTCCAAGTACAGTCTCTGTGAGGGGTTGCAGTGTTGTGGCACCAGCACCAGTGCCTAAGGCACAATTTTTCAGCCCCTGTTTAACAGGGGCGGGTACTTCCAATTTTTTTAAAAAAATGCTTCGCAACACGTGTGACTGCTGTGCTCCAAGTATAGTATCTGTGAGGGCCGGGTTGCAGTGTTGTGGCACCAGCACCAGTGCCTAAGGCACAATTTTTCAGCCCCTGTTTAACAGGGGCGGGTACTTACAATTTTTAAAAAAAATGCTTCGCAACACGTGTGACTGCTGTGCTCCAAGTACAGTATCTGTGAGGGCCGGGTTGCAGTGTTGTGGCACCAGCACCAGTGCCTAAGGCACAATTTTTCAGCCCCTGTTTAACAGGGGCGGGTACTTACAATTTTTTAAAAAAATGCTTCGCAACACGTGTGACTGCTGTGCTCCAAGTACAGTATCTGTGAGGGCCGGGTTGCAGTGTTGTGGCACCAGCACCAGTGCCTAAGGCACAATTTTTCAGCCCCTGTTTAACAGGGGCGGGCACTTCCAATTTTTTAAAAAAAATGCTTCGCAACACGTGTGACTGCTGTGCTCCAAGTACAGTATCTGTGAGGGCCGGGTTGCAGTGTTGTGGCACCAGCACCAGTGCCTAAGGCACAATTTTTCAGCCCCTGTTTAACAGGGGCGGGTACTTACAATTTTTTAAAAAAATGCTTCGCAACACGTGTGACTGCTGTGCTCCAAGTACAGTCTCTGTGAGGGGTTGCAGTGTTGTGGCACCAGCACCAGTGCCTAAGGCACAATTTTTCAGCCCCTGTTTAACAGGGGCGGGTAATTACAAATCTTGATCTAATAGTTCACAGCAGGGCCCATTCCTGCGCCCACCAAGAGTAACTATGAGGGCCTGCAGTCTTGTGGCAACACCGTCCACCACCACCGCCAAAGGCCCAATTTTTCTGCCCTGTTCATCAGGTGCTTGCAATTACAAATCTTGATCTAATAACTCACAACAGGGCCCATTCCTGCGCCTACCAAGAGTAACTGTGAGGGCCTACAGTCTTGTGGCAACACCGTCCACCACCACCGCCAAAGGCCCAATTTTTCTGCCCTGTTCATCAGGTGCTTGCAATTACAAATCTTGATCTAATAACTCACAGCAGGGCCCATTCCTGCGCCCACCAAGAGTAACTATGAGGGCCTACAGTCTTGTGGCAACACCGTCCACCACCACCGCCAAAGGCCCAATTTTTCTGCCCTGTTCATCAGGTGCTTGCAATTACAAATCTTGATCTAATAACTCACAGCAGGGCCCATTCCTGCGCCCACCAAGAGTAACTGTGAGAGCTTACAGTCTTGTGGCAACACCGTCCACCACCACCACCACCCCCAATTTTTCTGCCCTGTTCAACAGGTGCATGCAATTACAAATCTTGATCTATTAACTCATAGCAGGGCCCATTCCTGTGCCCACCAGTCTTGTGGCTACACCAACATCTAATAGGGCAAATTTCTGCAGAGTATATACGCCAGGCCCCTACTTTCAAACATCCAACTTACAAACGACTCCTACTTGCAAATGGAAAGAGAAAACAGGAAGTGAGAGGAAATCTACCCCTAGGAAGGGAAATTCTATCCTGTTAGATTTAATTTGGGAAAAAGGTATCTCCTCTCTACTGATACTTTATCACCAATCCTTGTTTCAATTAAAACCCCACTTTTCCAAAAACATTTGTCATTGGGACGGAAAGTGAGGTGACATGTTCTGAACAGATGTGCAAAGACAGCAAATGTTACAGGGGTGATAACCCCTCCCTATGTTCTCCAAAAAGCTTAAAAATAGATTTTTTTGGGATGGAGCTACACTTCATAATGTACCTGTTCAGATTCTACTTAAGAACAAACCTAAAGCCGCAAGTGGTTTTAAATGGCTTCTTTTTTTCCTTTACAAATGTCATTTTGTGCAAGGACAGTTCTAAACACGGGAAACACACATGCCACTTCACAGGCATACTTTAGACACCCCCCAGGTACCATATTTAAAGGAAAATTTCACTTTTTTTTTTTTTCACTTTATGCATCATTAAAATGACTGCTCCCGAAAAAACGTTAGTTTTTAAAAGTTCTTTTTGCATTGATATATGTCCCCTGGGGCAGGACCCGGGTCCCCAAACCTGTTTTATGACATTAACATGCATATTGGCCGTTGTAATTAGCACTTTTGATTTCGAACGTTCGCGTCCATTATAACGTATAGGGTTCGAAAATTCGCGCGAACTTTCGGTCCGTTCGAAGGTTCTGGTTCGAACCGAACCCGGGGGTGTTCGGCTCATCCCTAGTGGAGAGGAGGAGAGATGTAAAAAAACCTTGAGAGGTGCCAGAAGGGATTGAAATAGTGAACTACACATGCACTATTTGACCCTCATTTTAGCTAAAGTTTTCATGGTTCTCTGGTGAGCGGACATCCAACTGAGCAATTCTGGGTGTTTTTATTACATTCAAGTTGGTGATGGTTTCCCAGAATTCCCATATTGAAGATTCATGACAAGTTTATAAACTGTTTTATAAAAATGTTTTTTTTTGTCCATTTCTATTGTGTTGCACATTGCGCTTTATTATTTCTGTATCACAGATGTATGTATATTGGAAATTGTTTACGTATGCACCTTTGCACTTTATTGATATAATTTATATATTTATTATTGAAGTATATACACATTATTAGTGCCCCCCTCACTTACATACTCACTATCCTCAAAAAGTAGCTGCAAAAGGTCAAGTGTGATGAGTTTACTTGTAGAGTGAATGCAAATGAGGTTACGAGTGAAAGACATTGGAGGGAGGATCCAAGGTGGTCTTTGTGACGGAACGTCCCTACACTCCTCTTGAGTGCGTTCGTCATATATCACTTCCTTCTAGTCTGGATACGGATATCAGATATTCCAACCGCTCCCAAGCACCAAACGAGACGACACTTGCTTAGTTGCTAAAACATGGACTGTCGATTTATTACCAAACCAAACTTACATTTATATAGCAGGAGAAGAGGAGATCCCCCCCCCTGTTCATATTACTCTAACAATACACCTGTAACAACTTAACATAAACTAATTAACTAATCACTTTAAGCAGCCGATGTGACTCATCAGGATTTCACTACAAGTCAGACTTCTTGTCACCGAGATAAACACAGTTGATTATAAATGATCATAATTACAACCACACAACATTTCATCACAATAGCAGGAGACCACCAGTAACAGACGGAGCGTCTACCACATTGTACAGAGGACAATGTGATCAGCCATCTCAATTAATATATTGAGTTCATGACATTAGCATCTGACGGTGTGTGTCCCAACAGCATGAGACACACACATTATATATACACATATATACAGCATGGAATCTGACTGGGGGTTGGGGTTCTCCTTCACCCTGTGCCCCTTAAAACCCAGGGCCCATAATCTGTTGGCAGGAGGCTCGCATTTAGTCCTCTCAAAAAGCCTGTGTCCCGGCTAGGTCTGTCACAGTCTTCTTTACTCTTTGTTACTCTCGTCTAAAAAAAGAGACAGCACCAACCCAATTTGGGAGGGACCCCCAAAGATTTGTTTTGATGGCAATTGCAGCGCGATACAAGTCATTCATTCATTCATGGCTATTACCTTTCTATTGGAATTACAAAAACTGTTATGCCCCATACACACGAGCGGATTTTCCGTCGGAAAAATCTTGGATGGTTTTTCCAACGGAATTTCGCTCATGCTTGGCTTGCATACACGCGGTCACACAACAGTTTGCTGAACTTTCGACCGTCAAGAACGCAGTGACGTACAACACTACAACGAGCCGAGAAAATTAAGTTCAATGCTTCCAAGCATGCGTCTGATTGTTTCCGAGCATGCGTAGAAATTTTGAGCGTCAGAATTACTACAGACGATCGGAATTTCCGATTGGAACTTTTTCCGACCGAAAAATTGAGAACCTGCTCTCAATCTTTTGCCTTCGGAAATTCGGCCAGCAAAAGTCCGATGGAGCATACACACGGTCGCATTTTCCGACCAAAAGCTCTGATCGGTCTTTTGCTGGCCGAATTTCCGATTGTGTGTATGCGGCATTACAGAGCACTACAAAGCAGTATTGAGCCCAACGCCAACCACTGACAGGTTTGAGGTTAACCACTGGCCAGTCGAAGAGGATAATGAGAAACTGTGGCTTTTTGCCCCGCCCCACCCCCCGAGTGTATACAGTATATTCATATTTAGGGCAGGGCTGAGGAGGTGCAGTAGACATATGCAGAATAAAATTATTTGTTTCATTTGGATTCCTTATTTACATAAAGTTGTTTAGTTTAT
This sequence comes from Lithobates sylvaticus, assembly GCA_028564925.1. Classification (NCBI taxonomy): domain Eukaryota; kingdom Metazoa; phylum Chordata; class Amphibia; order Anura; family Ranidae; genus Lithobates; species Lithobates sylvaticus. The sequence goes on along the minus strand of CM053037.1, from coordinate 97,731,597 downwards.
TATATCCTTTCCATTCTATTCTATTGTTTTTTTCTGTTCTTTTTTTTCTTTTGTTTTTTTTTGTTTTTCTTTCTTTCCTGTTTTTTTCTTTTCTAGTATATTCTATCGTTTTCTATTCTATTCAAATTTATTCTATTCGAAATTATTCTATTTGAAATTAGAATTTTGGAAACCGGTTATATTATTTCTATGTTATTCTATTATTTTCTATTGTTTATTCTAATCTATTATTTTCTTTTCTATTCAAATTTGAATTTATTCTAGTCGAAATTCGAATTTCAGAAGATTATATTCTCTCTATTTTATTCTATTCTATTTTTTATTCTATTCCTTTTTCTATTCTATTCTTTTCCGTTTTGCTCTATTCTTTTATTTTCTATTCTGTCCCTTTTTTCTATTCAATTTTTTTCTACTCTTTTATTTGGTATTCTATTTTATTCTTTTCAGAAATTCAAATTTGATTAGAAAACTACAGTAAAACCTTGGATTGCGGGCATAATTTATGCCAGGAACATGCTTGTAATCCAAAGCACTTGTATTTTAAAGCAAATTTCTCCATAAGAAATAATGGAAACTCAAATGATTAGTTCCACAACCATTTATTCATAGGTCCTTCAGTTTATAGTCCATATAAAAAGATTATAGCAATGTGACCAGGTTGTTTAAGCATAAAATGTCAAATCCACAAATGAAAGCCTCCACAAGGGGATTAGAAGCAAAATCCACCAGGAGCTACTGAGCATAAAAGAGAAGAGAGGCATCTCTAATGCCGCGTACACACGATCTATCAGTACTATCTGGCGTACTTCGCCAGACTTAAGCCCCATACACACGGTCGGACAATCCGCGGACCAGGTCCGTCGGACCATGTCCGTCATACTTTGTCTGATGTTGGTTTTGCGTACACACGGTCAGACAAAGTTGTCGGAAAATCCGGTCATTCTGAACGCGGTGACGATTGTTGCCTACGACGGGACTACGTAGAGGCTAGTAGCCAATAGCTTTGGTCTTGTAATGTGATCTGAGCATGCGTAGCACTTTGTCCGGTCGGACAACCGTACACACGATCGGATTTGGTGTGATCGGACCATGTTGTCGGCAAATCTTTCCAGCAGGAGATAAGACTTTGTCCGACGTACACTGTCTGATGGTGCATACACACGGTCTGATTTTTCAACAACATTGTCCGATCGGACAGAATCCATGAAAAAGTCCGACCGTGTGTATGGGGCTTAAGTCAATCGGACTGACAATCCGCTGGACTTTCCAAAAGAATGGACTTGCCCACACACGGCCAGACTTTTCCGCCGGAACTTTGGCGGAGGTCCACCGGAATTTTGAAATGAACGGACTTGCCCACACACAGAGCAAAGCCGTCAGACAATTCAACCAAGTATCTCTTTAAGCTTTTTGCAAAGTTTCCAGCTTCCCTGCCCGCTCCCAATCTCACTGATAGGCAAGCAGGCTACAACACGAGGGAGGGGGGGAGTGAGGTCAGTGTCTGACTTGCACCCTAGAGAATAAAATGGCTGTCGTTGCAATACTTTCTGTCTGTATTTGCACAGCGGTCTTGCAAGCGCACTTTTTTTGGAAAGAATAAACTTTTTTGAATTAAAATATAAGACAACAGTAAAGTTAGCCCAATTTTTTTTATATTGTGAAAGATAATGTCATGCTGAGTAAAGTTGTGCCGGCTTGTGGAATGGCTTGTGGAATGGGGACAAACTTTTACCCTTAAAAATCTCCATAGGCGACGTTTAAAAAAGTAAAGGTTGCATGTATTGAGTTACAGAGAAAGTCTAGGGCTAGAATTATTGCTCTCGCTCAACCAATCCCGGGCGATACCTCACATGTGTGGTTTGCATGCGTTCGCTTCTGCACGCAAGCTTGGCGGGACTTGGCACAAAAAATGTTTTTCTTATTTAGTTTACCTTTTATTTTTATTTTTACACTGTTCTTTTAAAAAAAAATAGTGTCACTTTTATTCCTATTACAAGGAATAAACATCCTTTGTAATAGAAAAAAAAAAACATTGAAGGACCCCTTAAATATGAGATACGGGGTCAAAAAGACCTCAGATTCACACTAAAATGCAATTAAAAAAAAATGGCATTTTAAGAGCTATGGGTGGAAGAGAAATTTTAACGTTGCTTCTGCCCAGCAGTATGGAGACGGGTAGGGGCTATCTTTCCCTCACCCAGCATGGATGAACATTCGATCGCCTCCGCCGTGCTGACGGCTTCGGTAAGCGGCGGAGGGCACCGGAGCGCGGCGGGAGGGGGCGGCCCGATTCCGCCGCAGAGACCACTCTTATCGGAAACCGGACCGCCGGCCGAAAAAGAGGATACCAGGGTTATGGTAGCTAGCTGCTGTCATAACAACGATATTCCTGTTATATACAGTTTTTGACACTGTAACTTATTGGGTATGCCACCCAAATTGACACCCCAAGGCTGGAGCAAAAGGTGTCTGAGGATACAACTTTATCTGAAGGGCAAGGGCGTAACTAGAAATCACAGGGCCCCATAGCAAAATGTTGTATGTGGGCCCCCCTGCAAACAGCCCCACCAACAGCCACCCTAGTGTCAATGCAGCGTGACCTATGCCCCATACAGTGTGGTCTACCTGTGCCCAATGCAGCATGACCTGTGCCCAATGCAGCCTCACCTATGCATAGGAAGAGGCAAGCCTCCAGGATCAGCAGAGAGCGGGATTGCCCTCTGTAATAGCTTTCATTTGAATTTCCTGTCTTCCCGGGGCTCATCGTCATATACCCCAACATCTTGGCCTGACGCCTTTGATGACGTCACACGTCCCGCATTGGACCGGTGTTCTATCAAAGGCGCCAGGCCAAGAGGTGGAGCTATGTGACGTGAGCCCCGGGAGCACTGGAAGTTCTAATGAAAGCTATTACAGAGGGCAATTCCACTCTCTGCTGATACGGACAGCTCGCCTCTTCCTCCCCTCTCTCTTCCCCTGGCTGGGAGACTGTGCCGGCGGTGCTCTCATCCTCTGCGGGCCCCATAGCGCCCGCATGGGTCGCTATGGTGGTAGTTCCGCCCCTGCTGAAGGGTCATTGTCACTAGGAACCAAGGAACCCAAATATCCAGCTGCTCCTTCGGGGGTAGCGTTATCAAGATTTTCACAACATTTCCCACACATCTGTAAGATTGAAAGTGACCAGAGTAGCACAAATAAAGGTTTATCCAAAAGACGTTACCAAGACAATGGCTTGAAGCAAAGAGCAAAAGGCAGCCTGTAACAAACTGCCAACACAAATAAGATTTTTATTAGTGTTAAGCGATGTTGTAAGATTTTTAGTAGTGGCAATTGACATAGTTTAATATGCAGTTTAGCTGCTTTGCATACTTTACCACCTTGGAGCTATATACAATCTGACATCATTGTCACTAAGTTAAGAGATCTGGAGGTAATACAAGAAACTGTTATAGTTTCATCTATAGGACTCTGTAAGAAAACATTTCCTGAGACTTACATTTGGACCTACGCTTAGAACACACAACAAAAGCGTGAGTATACATTTAATGTGTTTATTAATGCGGAACTGACAAATACCATGTTGTCTATAGTTAGCTTTGGCTGGGCGTCCTCCAATGCACATGGACATAAAATTGTACCAAAATGCTTATAGTTGCATTGGGAATGGTGAGAGAACCACTGTGTGAGTTGAGAGCTGATGGGGAATGTGTGAGCAACTGGACACTTCTGGGCACTGTGATAGCACTATTGGCACTGAATTAACCACTTCAGCTCCTGAAGATTTACCCCCCTTCATGACCAGGCCATTTTTTACTATAAGGCACTAAATTACTTTGTGACAATTGCACGGTCATGCAACACTGTACCCAAATAAAATCGATGTCAATTTAAGACTTACCATTGTCCGTGTTAGTGATTTGAGACAAAACTATTTAACTGACACTTTTCATGGCAAGCTAGGTCTGTTAAAGGAAGTTGAAAAATAACAGACTTACTGGCCTGTTCACAAGGTGAAAATAATGGAAAAAAAGCTTACAAAAGAAAATGAATGCAGCCACCACATCTAATAATTGGTAAGCTGCAATCTATCACATTTTTGGTTTTAGCCCAGGTTCACACTGAGCTGCGGGAATAAAGGCCGTGCAAGTTCAGATTTCACACCCTCATGTCAGTCTCCATTTCGGCCACGATTTCACAGATATGTGTGCGGATTTCTGCACAGATGTCAATGGAAATCGCACCCCGAAATTGCAAAAAGTAGTACAAAAACGACTTTTTGAAATTGGAGCGGCGCCGCAAATGCAGCATTGCATCGATTAGGACGGTGCCATTGCCGGCAATTGCCACCGATTTGACATGTCAAATCGCACCAATGTGAACCAGCGCTTAATACCACTTTATCACCTAATGGGTACTGAGCTCTGTAATATTAACTACTGAGCAGTTTCACCTTTCAGCAGGACAACAACCCTCAACATATGGCCCAGTCAAAGTCCATACCTGAATCCAATTGAGAATCTGTGGCAAAACCTGAAAATGGTTGTTTACAGACGCTCTCCATCCAATCTGACAGAGCTTGAGATATTTTTCAAATGGGCAAAAATGTCACTCTCTAGATGTGCAAAGCAAGTAGAGACATACTCAACAAGATTTGTATTGATTCAGTGGGGGGGGCTGAATACAAATGCACCCCACACTTTGCACATATTTGTAAAAAATATTGAAAACCATTTATCATTTTCCTTCCACTTCACAATTATGTGCCACTATGGGGGTCATTTACTATAGCGCCGAAAAATGATCCTGCAGTCCCAAAAAATAGCACCCAAATAAGGCCAATACAACTCTCAGAAACTGAGCGCTAATGCAAATGGAAAGCAGCGCTATTGCGGGCAAAAATGCCTGTCAGATCACATATATAATAAAATAATAATAATGGAAGTCAATGGGGCTCGAACCTACAAAATCCAAAGTTCTCACTGAAGGCTTATATGCAAGTTCTTTACCATAAAAAGTATATGGAGACCTGGGTCCTGCCCCAGGGGACATGTATCAATTGGATTTTATTTTTTTTTTTTTTAAACTGACGTTTTTTCAGAAGCAGTGATTTTAATAATGCTTAAAGTGAAACAATAAAAATTAAAAATTCCTTTAAATATCAAGCCTGAGGGGTGTCCTTAGTATGCCTGTAAAGTAGCGCACCTTTCCCGTGTTTATTACTGTACCTCAGCAAAATGAAATTTCGAAAGAAAAACAGATCCCCACAACCACTGGGCAAGGGTTGTGGGGATGAAGCCCTTGTCCCCATAAGGTGTTTTGGGGGGACTCCAAAGCACCCTCCCCATGTTGAGGGCATGTGGCCTGGTACGGTTCAGGAGCAGGGGGGCCGCTCTCTTGTCCCCCCTTTTTCCTGCGGCCTGCCAGGTTGCATGCCCAGAAAAGGGTCTGGTATTGATTTTGGGGGGACCCCCCACGCATTTTTTTTTATTTTGACACAGGGTTCCCCCTAATATTCATATCAGACCCAAAGGGCCTGGTAATGGACTGGGGGAACCCCACGCAATTTTTGTTAAATTTTGGCATGGGGAGTTTTTTTGTGATTTTTTTTGGGCTGTTTTTTTTTTTACTTTCAGTAGTAAAGTCGCTGACAGCTGAAGATTCATTGGTTAAGTAAGTGGCAGCTGGTTTCACGCCCCCTCCCCCCCCCCCACCCCGGTTAGAAATCTGCTATATAACAGTGTTAAAATAATAACCGCAAAACACACCAAAAATCACATCACAAAACGCAACAGCTGCATTTTTGGTGTGGTTCCATTGAAATCTATTACCCGCAAATCACGTGGAAAAAGTCCTCGTCCATTTCCAAAAACGCACTGGCTGCAAAACGCATAGATGCGAACTAGTACACCATGTTAAATGAACTGTAGAGTGTTTCTGAAAACTGCAAAACGCATAAAAAAAAAACAATGCATAGGTGTGTTAAGTTTTTGGTTGTAACATGACAAAATGTGGGAAATTTCAAGGGGTATGAATACTTTTTCAAGGCACTGTAAAAACAACTGGGAGCTGCTGTTACTAATGGGGACGGTTGTAGGTGTTGGGCACTGTTAGAACTGCTGGGCACTGACAGAAGCTGCTGGTTGAGGCCAGTATAGAGGAGAGTTGAGAAATGGCGGTACAAGATCCCAGGGTGGGTAGCTGAAGCTAGGCTGGAGTTGATAAATATGCCCAGTTGCATGATATCAGGCCTGAGATACTATTACTGGAGCAGAGTAAGTTCCTTAGCTGCCAAGGGAGTTACTTTTCTAGTATGGACAGGAGTTGGTATTTAGGCAAAGATAAACTAATACCGGTGGTAGGGAATTCCAAAGTAATCTGTCACAAAGACCATGATTGCCAAACAGTATGTTGTTTAACAAGTAGTCAAATTTGTCATATTGTGGGTCTGTAAGACAGATTTTTGGGTGGTGCTGAGGAGGACCCAGCCCTTATGGTACACATTAATACGAATGACAAAATCAATAGAAGATGGAGCACCCTTGAGGGACTTGGGTACCAAGACAAAGAAAAGGACCTCCAAGATATATTTTCAGAAATTCTCCTTGTGCCATGAACTATACCAGAGATGCAACTGGAAGAGAAGTGGGCACGTGACTGAGGAACTGATATAAGAAGGAGGGTTTTGGGTTCAGTGAGAGTTGGATTGTATTTTTGGTCAATTACTGTATCTACAGTAGGGACATATAGCACCTAAATGGGATGGGTGAATCTCTGTTGGGGGACAAAAATAGAAGTTTTTAAACTACGACCTGGGGGGAGGGTTCAGAAAGGAATATACTGTGCCCAATGTAAGAAGTTTGTCTGATGTTGGTTGTAATCCAAGAATGAGCAACAATAAGATATGAAACACAAATAAAAGGTATGCACACAAATGCTAGAAGTTTGGCTAAAATGATGGAAGAGCTAGAATATTTGCTACTTGAGGAGTACTTTGACATCATGGGAGTGTCAGAAACCTGGTTAGACAACTCACATGACTGGGCTGTAAATATCCCAAGGTATACACTGTTTTGAAAAGAGAAGAAGTGGCATGCTTGTATCTCAAGAACAATCTGAAAGTGAATGTGAGATGTGACATTACTAACAAGACTTGTGATGGTACTTATGACTGGAGATTCAAGTGAATAAAAAAAAAAAAATGTTGATTAATGGTGGATGGTTGATATAGGCTCCTTAACATAAGTAATGAGAAGAGAATTTGACAGATACTGAAAAGGCAGAGAACAAGGGCAATGCTATTGTTATGGGATATTTCAACTATCCTGAGATTCATTGGGCAATGGGACACTCGACTAGGGCCCCTTTCACATGGACGGACCGATCGGGTCCGCCTAAAAAACTAACAGGCAGTCCTAATCTGTACGCCCATGTGAAAGGACCATCCATTGCCCTCTATGGAGTGGCAGATGTCAATGGACATGTGTCCATTGACACCTGCAGTCATTCAATCCTGACAAATAATAGGACAAGAAAAGGAGAAGCACCAGGCAATTCCTAGTGCAGCATCATATTATTTTAAAATAGCAAGGTATTGACAAATTGACTGTGTATGGCCAATCAGAACGCATTTCAGAAGCAGGGCCACACCTCCTTCATCATCTGCTGACGAAGGAGGCATGGACCTGCTTTCAGATTGGCCATACACAGTGGTAGGCGTTTCCCAGGTTTTACAGCTCCGGATCACCTCCACGTCGAATAAGCCAGCCAGCGTCCTCCCGAGGCCCCTTGAGGTTTCAGCTCCCTGCTGACACACGGCACTCGTGGCTCAACATCCAAGGGATTTACCAGTGGTTCTGTTCCCATGGTGGACATGGCAAGCCCCCACCAATTGAGCACTATGTGAATGCAATCTATACAGTTAATACCTTGCTATAATAAATAAAATAATGCTGCACTAGGAATTGCCTGACGCTTCTCTTTTCTTTTTCTTACATCACTGGGGAAGCCTGGGTTTCCCCAGTGACATACGGGGGACCCCGCCCCCCTCTGATGTAACGCAGGTTCCCATTACATCAGAGGGGGGCGGGGTCACCCTGACGTCACAGGGGAATACCAGCTTCCCGCTTGCCTTGCGTCAGAGGGGGGCGGGGTCAGGTGACGTAGTGGCCCGGTCCTCCTCTGTAGACGGAATTCCCTCAGTGTCTCCGTGGAGACAGGAAGCGCAGCGCTGGACGTCGGAAGATCAGCCATCGCTGGATCCCGGAGAAAAGACCCCCCGTCACTGGATAGCAAGAGTGGATTACCACCGCTGGAATCTTTTTTTTTTTTTTAAT
>CM053037.1:97700744-97722801 GCA_028564925.1 Lithobates sylvaticus | reverse complement strand
ACGGAAGGCGGAGGAGAGGGATTTGGGAGTCAGTCAGGCTCCGAGGCCTAGCCCCCTCTTGGCTGCCACTACCCACCTCTTGGCTGCCACTAACCCCTGCCTCCTCCTGACTGCCACCTTCCACAGCCACCTCCTGGCTGAGGTCCTCCTGTGTATGAAAAAGGGACATAGTTTCAGGTATTTGTTCATCAAACACACACAATTCTCATCTAGTGACTGTTGCAAAATGTTTACAAATAGAAAACCATACAATTCTCAGCCCTGCAGTTTAGATTGTGGCCCCAACTGTCTCCAACACTACTGTCAGTTGATATGTCAAACACGTTAGGAACTAAGCAAATGGGGATCCTGAATTAAGTGAACATCATTCATTATTCACATAAATGGTAACAAAACTACTATACCTGGAACAATCTGGGCTCCTCCACCTCTTCCAGACTGGAAGGCCCAGGTTGCTCCTCGGAAGCCTCATCAGGGGTGGCCTGCGCGCAAGGAAGCGTGGAAGGAGGAGTCGAGAGTGGCTCCGTGACATCAGCCTGGTCTTTGAGAAAATGTAGACTCTGATAGTACCAGAGCTTGGGCACATAGACCTCATCTGCTGCAGTTGCAGTTTCTTCCGACTTCACAACCTTCTTGCGCTCCCTGATATACGCACTCCTCAGGCTGCCAATTTTCTTTCTTATATCATCAACAGTTGCCGCGGGGAACCTTGGCTTGACAAATTCCACAAGTTCCTCCAGGGCTGCGTACCTCTTTGGTTTGATGCTATAATGGGGGTGTTTAGCCTGCCATAAAATGGGAAATGTCGTTGAATCCCTTCATAATCTCTGCAAGACACAACACCACACAAAACACTATAAATTATGTCAGGCTAAACTCTTCTAATCTTCTCCATAAAGAAGCCTCAAGTTCGAATCAGTCTAGGCTAGTTATGTACTAACGTCAAATTGTACCTTCGTTTCTAGCGATCGTCTCGTGCGTGAGCTTTCTCTCCCCTCGTCTCCCAGATCGTGGCTACGACACAGGCGTGTGACGTTTTATATACAGTGCGCATGCGTCAAACTCTGCCCGCCCCTGACGAACTTTCTCGTCTATTCCCCACCCATTCTCTTTACGGCGCAGTGGGGAGAGCACATGGCGGGGACACAGCAGGTGCGCCACAAATATCCCACCAACGAGGAGGAGGACGAGGAAAGTCCGGAGGCAGAAACGTCCCGATCCCGGAGCCTGAAATTCAAGGCCTCCTATATGTCATTTGGAGAAATGTTGGAGATGGTGGACATATTAAAGAGGAGCGACTATGAATGGCAGTATGGGCCTTACCTCAACCCCAATGTCCGCAAGGCCAAGATCATGTCTAAAGTTGTGAGGAGGCTGTACAATAATTTTGGGGTACAACGATCCAAGGAGCAACTGAGGAAACGCTGGTCAGACCTGAAACTGAGGGAGGCCGATCAGTACAGAAAGATCAAGCGAATTCTTCAAAAAAGTAAGTAGTTGTGTTTTGTGTTTGATTTCTTGCTTGCATACTGCTCCATGTGGTTTGATTTTTACAAAGTTGTACATTCCAAAATGGCCACTTTCATGTTCGTCTGTGCATTCGATCGTACTCAGCCTCGATCTTTCTGCCACTGTCATGGTCGTGTGTGTGTGTTCATTCGATCGTACGCAACCTCGATCGTTCGGCCACTTATAATACGATGTTTGGTGTTTTTTTTGGGGAAAGGAAGTTTGTTCTCACTAGAAATGTCATCAAGAATGTAAAGCCAATTTATTCAATGTAAAGGAGAGGTCACCCAGTAGCTGTTTACCCATCTGGACTCTAGAGCACTAGTGCTGGGACACCCAAACCCCCTTTTTATTAGGCTTTTCCACACATGTGCTCCAGTGGATACTAGAGGGGGGTCTCCATCACACAAACTTCGACCAAAAAGCTAGTAAGTTTAGCACCTTTACAAAGTGACTACATTCATGTAGTTGGCATTTGTAACTGGCCATACAAAAATAGTGTCCGTCACTTTCAAGCAATGTTTGTCATTTCCTATTTCTGCCCTCAATAGATTGTGTTGCTAAATTTTCCTTTTGTACATTCTCATAGGGGAGCGAAAACTTGGGCCGTCTGAGGAAACCCCAAAACCAACACCTCCCAAAAAAGGTGAAAGAGCAGAAGCAGAGGAGGAGGAGGAGGAAGGAGAGATCATCGAACTTAGAGAAATTGTCACCACAACAGGTGAGTGTGGGAGAACACAGCTACTGGTAAGCTAATCAATGTATGGCTGCCTCATTTCCAACACCCGTTTTTTGTTTGTTTGTGGTTTTTAGGTGACGTGGATGTTGTGGAAGAAAAATCGCACTTTACCACAGAGAGTGCCCACGTACTCATCGGGGAGATAATGGTCTGCAATAGAGATCTAGATTACATAAAGCAAAACATCAATGATGTTAAACAAAAATTGAAGAACATCATTGATGTTTTAGGAAAAATATGAAAACGCACCAAGTAATTAACACACATTTGTGCCAGCTTCTGAACACATTTGCAACTTAAGAACTGTGTGAAATTTGGAACATGCACACATTGTGTCCACATGTGCTAGCTCCCATCATGGTGGATGAATGCCAACGTTTTTTTGGGGGTGCAACCACTTTACGAACTACGAAAGTGGTTGTGGTGAAGGGGTTGCACCCCCAAAAAACGTCCATTCATCCCCATGATGGAAAATTGCACTTTTGAAGCTTCTAGGCATGTGTTTTAACATCTAATGACCATTTTCAGACCCAAATTGTGTGCATGTTCTAAATTTCCACTTTCCAGGGGTGACCCCCCCATGTGATGAAGGCAAGATCAAACACACTTTGAACATATAGTCATGTCTGATCTTGTCTTCACTTTACAAAGTTGAACTTTCCAAGTTCATAGGTTCTGTTTTGCTCCATGCCTGGTTTTACCAATTGCGTAATGTTTGTAAACAATGTTGTAAATAACCAAGATGTTGTCAGTTTGGGCGTGAAGATTGTAAACGCACTTGTGAATGTTTTCCAAGTAAACTTTTTTATTTTTCTAAATGTGTGGCTTCCTTATTTAAAAAACACAATGCATTATGTATGTCAAATGTAAAGGATATGGGGGGCAATGGGTGTTATTTACTAAAGGCAAGTCCACTTTGCACTGCAAGTTTCTTTTCCAGGCACTTTTTCACTGCACTTGTAGAGCATAGTGGATTTGACTAAGGTAAATGACACCCACAGTGCTTTGTACGAAAACACGGAGCACAGCATTTTTGAGAATACACACATGTCTGACCTGGTGATGAAAAGGAGTATTTTGGGTGTCAGTTATGCAGTACAAACCTTCTCTAGACCAAAGATTAGGTATCAAACACACAACATGAGAATAATCTTTTTGGGAAGAAGAGACTGTTACCTCCTTTTGCCCAGAAAGTGCATTCCCACTGTCGAAGGCAAAGGGAAAAAAATTTCAAGGTAAAATAAGCTAAAAAGAATAGTGAAATGACAAGAAATCATAGGTTGGTTGAAATATCAGATTTATTAAAAAATGCCTCTCACACATCATCAGGCAGAGCAATGACCCCCCTACCCACAAAGTACTCCATATATTGCTCGTGGACCGCTCGGGCATTTAGAGGGGGCAAGGCTGGACGTGCCACTTGAAGGGCTGTGAGGTCCGCATTTGGAGGGCCCTCCACATCTGGGCCAACGGGCACTACATAGTTCCTGTTATGTCTTTCGAGGAAGTTGTGCAATATGCAACAGGCAAGAACTATGTGGTTCAGTTTGTATTCCGCCAAGTTAATTGCCGTCAAGAACAGGTGGAAGCGGCTGGCCAGGATGCCAAAAGTGTTCTCCACAACTCTTCTGGCTCTGGACAGCCTGTAGTTGAAGACCCTCTGGTCTGGGGTGAGGGTCCTCATCGGGAACGGCCTCATCAGATGGGAGTCAACGCAAACGCTTCATCTGCGACAAAGACGAAGGGGAGTCCTTCTGCATTCTCCTCTGGAGGTGGCAAGCACAGACTGCCACTTTGGAGACGCCAGTAGAACTCCGTGTGCGCAATGGCACCACCATCCGAGATCCGGCCGTTCATCCCCACGTCCACATACATAAATTCATATGTTGCCGACACCATCGCCAACATCACTACACTATTAAACCCTTTATAATTATAATAGTGGGACCCCGCGGACGTGTTTCCCATCAATTGCCCCTCCGCAGTTAGGAAAGTCCCAACGGCTGGCAAAGTGGGAGGCCACAGTCTGCCATTCCTGTGGCGTGGAAGGGAACTGTGGAGTGAAACAAGAAAAAAAAATTAGTCACTTTGCACATAAACATTGCAAGCAGATTAGACAATCAACATCTTGGAACAAGAGCATTGTATAAAATTGGAGGCTGGAAAGTATTTGCAGAGAAAAGTAGAGGGTCCCCTTCACAGATTACTCACCCCCCATCAATCCCCACACTTCGGATGGGCCATTGGCAATAACTAGGGTTTTGGGTGTGGGGGGGGGGGTTGTTGGACAGGTAACCCTCTGCACTTCATTGATTGGCAAATGGCTCAATAATGTGTGCTAGTTTGGCCATACCCTCTGAACTTAACACTATTGGCAGCCCCCAGGAAAGCTAAACTAACATTTCAACCCCCCCCCCCCCCACCAAAAACAATAAAAAAAAAGGGGCTCTACATGAAGTAAAACACACAGCAAACATTTGTGCATATTTTAGGGGGTGTTTGTGGGCCAAAAATGCTGTGCAGTCTGTCTTCTCAGCAGGGGACATCAATCCTCCTCATATGGTGGTTATAAAGATGCCCCAAAATAAAGAAGGCTCCACATAGTGTAAAATCCTCATGCTTTAATAGACTTAAAATTAGGTTGCACTTAGAGTAGTAGTGTAAAATCGCCTTAATTTGCATGCGTATCCGGCACACATGCAAAAACCCATCTTCCGGGACACGAGTGTAGCAGTGACATTTAAAGCAGTAGGATTTTACACTATGCAGAGTCTTCTTTATTTTTGGGCATCTTTATAACCACCGTATAAGGAGAAGAGAGAAGACAGACTGGATTAAAGGCCCTGGCTGGGTATGGAACTAGAGGTGATTGTGACCTTTTGTAATAAGAGGTCCTCTTGATCTGCTAAGAAAGCCTTTCAGCCATTAGTGGAAGTATCAATTTACAAGATCACTTCTTAAAGGTGTTGGATGGTGTTGGAGACAAGTGATGAACGAACATCGAACAGGACAGTTCGCAAACGCACACAAATGTTCGCGAACCGCAGGTTCGCGGCGGGTCCCATGCATTTTAATGGCAGGCGAACATTAAAAACCTCCAGGTCATATTTGCAGCCACAAAATACTTACTAGCTGTGCACACATAGTCCCACAACATGGACACTGACATACCAGAAGTATTAAGCGAATCTAGGTTCGACAACGACAAGCATTCTTTTTTTATCTGTGAAATTTCATCAATTCAGGAGCGCATGAAGGCCATGGAGGAGAGGCAAGGCCAGGCTATGAAGGGGGTGCAGGAGATGATCCTGCTTTAGGAAAAGTTGCCATAGTTTTTTATTTTATTTTTTATAAGTTATTGTAGCGGGTATCCCAATTTTAGGGGTGACCTGAGCAATAGTTGGCTCGGGTCTTATAATTGTTTTTGCCTTGCTGCTGTTTATTCTGGCGTGCAGTTTCCCTGAGGTGTAGAGGTGGTGCTGACACTTGTACCCGGGGTTGAACCACAGGTGATGGAGTGGCTATTGGGTGTCCTCTCTCGGCAGCCGTGCAGTGGGCCTGGTCTACCCGCTGTGCATGCCAGAAGAGGGTACAATGCTGCACAGTAGAAATGCACTATACTATGCTTTCTATATTTGAAAGTATTTTATACATGTATTACACCCCTATATACTGCACACCAAATAGTACACCTATATCATTCCTTAAAAGGACTTTTGTGGACCTATATTCGTTAGCGATTTGTGTCGCTACAGTCTGTCCCTGCGACACACAGCAACCTCTCCTTACACTGACAAAAGAGCTGCATAACCGCTCAGCAGTCACAATGCTGCACAGTAGAAATGCACTAATAATATACTTTCAAATATAGAAAGCATATTAAAGTGTATTACACCCCTATATACTGTACACCTATACCAGTCCTTAAAATGACTTTTGTGGACCTAATAGCTTGTGATTACAATCTGTCCCTATGACACACAGCAACCTCTCCCTACACTGACAAAAGAGCTGCAGAACCACTCAGCACTGCAGTCACAATGCTGCACAGTAGAAATGCACTATACTATGCTTTCTATATTTGAAAGTATTTTATACGTGTATTACACTCCTATATACTGCACACCAAATAGTACACCTATACCAGTCCTTAAAAGGACTTTTGTGGACCTATATTCGTTAGCGATTTGTGTCGCTACAGTCTGTCCCTGCGACACACAGCAACCTCTCCCTACACTGACAAAAGAGCTGCATAACCGCTCAGCAGTCACAATGCTGCACAGTAGAAATGCACTATAATATGCTTTCTATATTTGAAAGTATATTATAAGTGTATTACACCCCTATGTACTTTACACCTATACCAGTCCTTAAAAGGACTTTTGTGGACCTAATAGCTAGTGATTACAGACTGTCCCTGCTACACACAGCAACCTCTCCCTACACTGACAAAAGACAGAATGTAAAATGGCAGCCAGATCAGGTCTATTTATAAGGTAGGGGGTATGTTCATGTGCTGAAATGTCTCAATTGGCTGTCCTGTACCACATGATGGATGTGTCATGGGTCAAAGTTCTTCCCAATGTAAAATAATATGGCAGCCGCGAACAGCGCCATATGTCCGCCGGTTTGGCGAATAGCGAACGCGCAAAGTTCGCAGCGAACCGACCGCACGGTGAACCGCAAGGACATCTCTATTGGAGACTCATTGGAATCACTGATTACTTTCACTGGAATTTATATATTGTTTGGACTTTGAACTCTATAACAATATATTTTTTACTTCATGCAATATGGGCAAGTTACATAGCATAACTGTTAGGTTTCTCAACAAGTATTCAGGGTTCCACATAAAAATATACTTGACCCGCATACTACCTCTTGAACATTGGACTTGTTTTTAAACATTGTACAGGCCATATGTACCAGTCTCATGCGAAAAAAAAAATCTGGCTGTTCAGTCAATATTTTTGACTACCCACAGAAGGATTCAGAGTGACTATTAGGTAGAATAGGTTAAAGGAAGTCTTTCCTTATATAGTTGATGGCCCCACTTTCTTTACAATCACAGGTAAACACCCAGCCATCTCATAAAAGTTTATTTATACTTCATTACAACACTTTATTGTAACTCAGGCTAGGAGCAGGAAACAAAAATATGTTTTTTTATAAAAGGCATCCTCCTCACACAAGGACGTCAAAGCTTGAGTAGTAGGGATGAGCCGAACACCCCCGGGTTCGGTTCGCACCAGAACCTTCGAACGGACCGAAAGTTCGTGCGAATTTTCGAACCCTATTCGTTGCAATGGACTCAAACGTTCAAAATAAAAAGTGCTAATTATAACGGCCAATATGCATGTTAATAACATAAAAGAGGTTTGGGGACCCGGGTCCTGCCCCGGGGGACATATATCAATGCAAAAAGAAGTTTTAAATTTTAATAAAAATACATTTTAATGATGCATAAAGTGAAAAAAAAAGTGAAATATACCTTTAAATATGGTACCTAGGGGGTGTCTAAAATATGCCTGTGAAGTGGCATGTGTTTCCCGTGTTTAGAACTGTCCCAGCACAAAATGACATTTGTAAAGGAAAAAAAGAAGCCATTTAAAACCGCTTGCGGCTTTAATGTCATGTTTTGTCCTGGCAATATGGCTGAAAATCCTTGAGAAAAATGGCATGGCTACCCCATCGTCCCCGCCCCCCCCCCCACCCCAGCCCCTTTGGGTCTTGTATGGATATTAAGGGGAACCCCGCACCCAAAATAAAACCCTATACCTACAACCCTATATACTCTGAACAGCAGTATACAGGCGGTGCAAACAAGACAGGGACTGTAGGGTTGTTCTTAAGTAGAATCTGAACAGGTACATTTTTAAGTGTAGCTCCATCCAAAAAAAAATCTATTTTTAAGCTTTTTGGAGAACGTAGGGAGGGGTTATCACCCCTGTAACATTTGTTTTGCTGTCTGTGCACATCTGTTCAGAACATTTCACCTCACTTTTCGTCCCAATGACAAATGTTTTTGGAAAAGTGGGGTTTTTTATTGAAACAAGGATTGGTGATAAAGCATCAGTAGAGAGGAGATACCTTTTTCCCAAATTAAATCTAACAGGATAGAATTTCCCTTCCTAGGGGTAGATTTCCTCTCACTTCCTTTTTTTCTCCTTCCGTTTGCAAGTAGGAGTCGTTTGTAAGTTGGATGTTTGAAAGTAGGGGCCTGCCGTATATACTCTGCAGAAATTTGCCCCATTAGATGTTGGTGTAGCCACAACACTGTAAGCCCTCACAGTTACTCTTGGTGGGCACAGGAATTGGCCCTGCTGTGAATTATTAGATCAAGATTTGTAATTGCATGCACCTGTTGAACAGGGCAGAAAATATGGGCCTCTGGGGGTGGTGGTGGTGGACGGTGTTGCCACAAGACTGTAAGCCCTCACAGTTACTCTTGGTGGGCGCAGGAATGGGCCCTGCTGAGAATTATTAGATCAATATTTGTAATTACACACCCTTGTTAAACAGGGGCTGAAAAATTGGGCCTTTGGTGGTGGACGGTGTTGCCACAAGACTGTAAGCCCTCACAGTTACTCTTGGTGGGCGCAGGAATAGGCCCTGCTGTGAACTATTAGATCAGATTTGTAATTGCACGCCCCTGTTGAACAGGGCTGAAAAATTGTGCCTTTGGCACTGGTGGCGGTGCCACAACACTGCAACCCCTCACAGATACTGTACTTGGAGCACAGCAGTCAGACCTGTTGCGAAGCATTGCTTAAAAAATTGTAATTACACGCCCCTGTTAAAGAGGGGCTGAAAAATTGTGCCTTAGGCACTGGTGCTGGGGCCACAACACTGCAACCCCTCACAGATACTGTACTTGGAGCACAGCAGTCAGACCTGTTGCGAAGCATTGCTTAAAAAATTGTAATTACACGCCCCTGTTAAACAGGGGCTGAAAAATTGTGCCTTAGGCACTGGTGCTGGTGCCACAACACTGCAACCCCTCACAGATACTGTACTTGGAGCACAGCAGTCAGACCTGTTGCGAAGCATTGCTTAAAAAATTGTAATTACACGCCCCTGTTAAACAGAGGCTGAAAAATTGGGCCTTAGCCACTGGTGTGGTGGCACCCAGAAACAAAAATGTTCTTCCAAGCTATCAAGGAATGGATCATTGAGGAAGAGGAAGAGGATAGTCAGTGAACATAACAGAACAGTCACTCAGCATCAGCATAGGCAGTCTTGAAGGGATGTGACATTATAAATGATTCAGTTATATCCGCTTCAGGTGCCTGGTAGCTGGTGGTGATCCAAGACTGATTCATCTTTATGAAGGTCAGTCGATCAACCGAGTCGGTGGACAGGCGCACCCTGTGATCGGTGACAAAGCCTCCAGCAGCACTGAATGTGCGTTCGGAAAGAACGCTGGATGCAGGACAGGCCAGTAGCTCAATTGCATACTGTGCAAGCTCTGGCCAGTGATCCATCCTCAAGACCCAGTAAGCCAGAGGATTTTCGGTGGGAAAGGTGTCCAAGTCTGACCTTGCCCCTAGGTATTCCTGCACCATGTATATCAGACACTGGCGATGGTTGCTGGAACCGATCATACCTTGGGGCTGCGGACTAAAAAATTGTCTGAACGCATCGGTCAGACGTCCACCTTCCCCACCGCTCCTTCTGCTACTGACCGAAGCCTCAGCAACTCGTCGTCCAGGACCAGGAGTTTGTAACCTCCCAGTCTCTGGGAACGCGTTGCACAGACCTTTCTGCAAGGCCTCCCTGAGATGTCTCATCCTCTGCTCCCTCTGCGACGGCAAGATAAGGTCCGCAACCTTACCCTTGTACCGTGGATCAAGGAGAGTGGCCAGCCAGTAATGGTCCCTCTCCTTGATCCGAAGAATACGAGGATCCTTCCGCAGGCTTTGCAGGATCAGGGAGGCCATGCAACGTAGGTTAGCTGAGGCATTCGGTCCGGAGTCTTCTGGGTCACTGAGGACGACATGATTGCCAGCCACCTCCTCCCAGCCACGTACAAGTCCACTGGTTTGTTGGGACTGTACATCATCCCTAAAAGACTGCTGCTGCTGATGCTGAGTGCCAGGCTCCACCTCCATGCTCACACAATCCTCCTCCTCCTCCTCCTCATCCTCTTCCTGTGTGATGGGTGGAAGAGAAGGAACACTGTCTGGATAAAGGGGGCCTTGAGAGGCAAGGAAGTCCTCCTCTTCCTGCCTCTGTTCTGCCTCAAGTGCCCTGTCCATTATCCCACGCAGGGTATGCTCCAACAGGTGGACAAGAGGTACAGTGTTACTGATGTATGCACTGTCACTGCTCACCATCCTCGTGGCCTCCTCAAATGGTGACAGGACAGTGCATGCATCCCTGATCATGCTCCACTGGCGTGGGGAAAAAAAATCCAAGCTCCCCTGACCCTGTCCTGGTGCCGTAGTCGCACAGGTACTCATTGATGGCCCTCTGCTGCGTGTGCAGTCGCTGCAGCATGGCCAACGCTGAGTTCCACCTGGTGGGCATGTCACATATAAGGCGGTTCTTGGGCAGGTTCAACTCCTTTTGCAGCTCAGCCAGCCGAGCACTGGCATTATACGATCGGTGGAAATGCACACAGACTTTCCTGGCCTGCCTCAGGACATCCTGTAAGCCTGGGTACCTGCCCAAGAACCGCTGCACCACCAGGTTGAGGACGTGAGCCATACAGGGCACATGGGTAAGCTGCGCCTGTCGCAGGGCGGAGAGGAGGTTGGTGCCATTGTCAGAAACCACCATTCCTGGCTTAAGCTGGCGTGGCATCAACCACCTCTCGGCCTGTCCCTGCAGAGCTGCCAGAACCTCTGCCCCAGTGTGGCTCCTGTCCCCCAAACACACCAGCGCAAGCACGGCATGGCATCTTTTTGCCTGCGTACTCGCGTAGCCCCTTGTACGCCTACGGAGCACCGCTGGTTACGAGGACAGAGCACTCGAAGAGGCCATGGAGGAAGAAGAAGAGGAGGGGGTTGAGGAGAGAGGTGTGTCACAACCAGTAGTAGCATTTTGGAGGCGTGGTGGTGGAACAACCTCCAACACTATTGCACCTTGTCCTGCATCCCTCCCAGCTGCCAATACAGTGACCCAATGGGCCGTGAAAGACAGGTAACGTCCCTGTCCATGCCTACTGGACGATGAGTCAGCGGTAATATGCACCTTACCGCTGACCGCCCTGTCCAGCGAGGCATGGACATTGCCTTCCACATGCCGGTAGAGAGCCGGAATCGCCTTCTGTGAGAAAAAGTGGCGTTTGGGAACCTGCCACTGAGGAACCGCACATTGAACAAACTCATGGAAGGGGGCCGAGTCTACCAACTGAAAAGGCAGCAGTTGAAGTGCTAGCAATTTAGCCAAGCTAGCATTCAACCGCTGGGCATGTGGATGGCTGGGAGTAAACTTCTTTCGACGGTCCAGCAGCTGGGGCAGGGAAATTTGCCTGGTAGATTCGGACGTCGGTGTACTGCTAACAGAGTGCCCGCAAGTACTTGGCTGTGACACACCTAATTCTACACCTTCATTCCTCTCAGAGCAGCTTTCAGATAGGACTGAAGATATAGTGAGGTTGGAGATCCCAGCTGATGAGGAGCAAGGAGAGGTCTGCTTTGTTCTTTGGTGTGGGTCTTTAATGTGCGCTTGCCAACGAGCTGCATGGCAGGTCGACATATGTCTGGTCATGCTTGTGGTGCCCAAGCGGCTGATGTTTTGGCCACGCGAGATACGCTTGAGACATATGTTGCAAATAGCAGTGGTGCGATCTGATGCACTCGTCTCAAAAAAGGCCCACACCAAAGAACTTTTGTGATAACGTGCAGAGGCGGCGCCCTGCACAGGCGGAGCTCTGCGGTGTGATTCAGTTGCTGTGCTGGCCTCCGGAGGGCATCCTGCTTTGTTGGACATGTGCTGCCGCCTCCTCCTCCTCCTCCTCCTCTCCCCCTTCAGGCACCCACGTGGAGTCAGTGACCTCATCATCCCCTCCCTCTTCACCACTGGAGCAAACCTGGCAGTAAGCTGCAGCTGGTGGAAAATGACTGCCAGATTGCTGTTTTTGAGCATCCCCTCTCTCTGCGCTCACGCTACTGCCTTCCTCTAGCTGGGTATCATCATCTGAGCCTTCAAAACGTTGGGCATCCTCCTGGAGCATGTACCCAACACTGTGCTCAAACAGTTCGGGGGAATCCTCAGGAGGACATGGTGGGTCTAGGGAAGGGGTGCCTGATGATGCCATTGAGTACGCGTTGGCAGCTGCTTTGCCAGTACCCTGAGCCTGGGTGAGAGAGGATGAGGAGTATGAGGAGGGCTTGGTCATCCATTCTACCAAGCCTTCGGCATGATGCGGCTCAACATGTCCAGCTGCCGAAAACAAGGACAAGCGTGTCCCATGGCCACGCGCTGATGACGATGCACAACCACGTCCACGGCCAGCACTGTTGTCTCTAGAAACAGAGCCTGCTTGCCCTGTGTTCTTGCCTCGGGACTGTCTGCCTCTCCTTGGCGGTCTTCCAGGCATTGTAGTGGGTAGTGTATATTGTGCTGGAGTCACACAGCACACACACTAACTCCTGCAGATGGCTGCCTTAGATGACAGCAACAGGGCCTTACGCCAGATAGAGGCTGCCTTAGATGACAACAACTGGGCCTTACGGCAGATAGAGGCTTCCTTAGATGACAACAACTGGGCCTTACGGCAGATAGAGGCTGGCTTATATGATAACAATTGGGCCTTATGGCAGATAGAGAGGCTGAGGTGGTTTTATGTGTGCGGTACTAACACAGCACACACACACGCTAGCTCCTGGAGATGCCTGGCTGCCTTCGATGACAACAACTGGGCCTTACGGCAGATAGAGGCTGCCTTATATGACAACAACTGGGCCTTATGGCAGATAGAGAGGCTGAGGTGGTTTTATGTGTGCTGTACTAACACAGCACACACACACACACGCTAGCTCCTGGAGATGCCTGGCTGCCTTCGATGACAACAACTGGGCCTTACGGCAGATAGAGGCTGCCTTATATGACAACAACTGGGCCTTATGGCAGATAGAGAGGCTGAGGTGGTTTTATGTGTGCTGTACTAACACAACACACACACACACGCTAGCTCCTGTAGATGCCTGGCTGCCTTGGATGACAACAACTGGGCCTTACGGCAGATAGAGGCTGCCTTATATGACAACAACTGGGCCTTATAGCAGATAGAGAGGCTGAGGTGGTTTTATGTGTGCGGTACTAACACAGCACACACGCTAGCTCCTGGAAATGCCTGGCTGCCTTTGATCACAATAGGCCAGAAGGTGATACTGCAATGCTGTACTAACAGCACGCACACAACAGACTAATCCCCAGAATCACAGCAGTTAGACTCAGCAGCAGATAATGTCACCACTCAGCAGCAGTGCAATCAGCAGAATGAATATATATTCAAATGATCAGTATTCAGTAGGGATGGGCCCGGTGCTCGATGCGAACCCACGTTCGCATCGAGCACCGGGCGTTCGCTCGCTCGGCGAGCCCAGAACTATTTTGGCCGCTCGCATCACGTTCGTGTGATGCGAGCGGCCCCGCAATGCATGCGGCCGGCGCGGCCGGCGCAGTGCATTGCTGGCTGATGATTGGCCAAGCATGCACTGTGACCCCGCATGCTTGGCCAATCACAGCCCCGGAATTTCGAAGAGCCATAATTGGCTACAGGCAGGACGCCTGTAGCCAATTACAGCTCAGGGGCTGTAGTACACGCCCCCCCCTATAAAAGGCCGCCACGCCGTCTGCGCCGGTCACATGCTGTTCCGGCGCAGATTGAGCAGGCTAGATCTGTGACACTCTGCTGCATTTAGTTAGTTAGAGAGATTTACTTACAGAGATTGAGTTAGATAGATTCAGTTACAAAGATTGATTAAGAAAGAGGGGCTTGTAGTGTGTTCGTGGCAGGCAGGCAGAGCTCCTATATTTTGTTCCCAGAAGCACCTATAGGACTTGTAGTGTGTTCGTGGCAGGCAGGCAGAGCTCCTATATTTTGTTCCCAGAAGCACCTATAGGACTTGTAGTGTGTTAGTGGCAGGCAGGCAGAGCTCCTATATTTTTGTTACCAGAAGCTCCTATAGGACTTGTAGTGTGTTCGTGGCAGGCAGGCAGAGCTCCTATATTTTGTTACCAGAAGCACCTATAGGACTTGTAGTGTGTTCGTGGCAGGCAGGCAGAGCTCCTATATTTTGTTCCCAGAAGCACCTATAGGACTTGTAGTGTGTTCGTGGCAGGCAGGCAGAGCTCCTATATTTTGTTCCCAGAAGCACCTATAGGACTTGTAGTGTGTTCGTGGCAGGCAGGCAGAGCTCCTATATTTTGTTCCCAGAAGCACCTATAGGACTTGAAGTGTGTTAGTCCCATCACACAGACCTACATTTTCTTCCCAGAAGCACCTATAGGACTTGAAGTGTGTTAGTCCCATCACACAGAGATCATATATTTTGTTCCCAGAAGCACCTATAGGACTTGAAGTGTGTTAGTCCCATTACACACAGACCTACATTTTCTTCCCAGAAGCACCTATAGGACTTGAAGTGTGTTAGTCCCATCACACACGAGATCATATATTTTGTTCCCAGAAGCACCTATAGGACTTGAAGTGTGTTAGTCCCATTACACACAGACCTACATTTTCTTCCCAGAAGCACCTATAGGACTTGAAGTGTGTTAGTCCCATCACACAGAGATCATATATTTTGTTCCCAGAAGCACCTATAGGACTTGAAGTGTGTTAGTCCCATTACACACAGACCTACATTTTCTTCCCAGAAGCACCTATAGGACTTGAAGTGTGTTCGTCCCATTACACAGAGCTCCTATATTTTGTTCCCAGAAGCACCTATAGGACTTGAAGTGTGTTAGTCCCATCACAGAGCTCCTATATTTTGTTCCCAGAAGCACCTATAGGACTTGAAGTGTGTTAGTCCCATTACACACAGACCTACATTTTCTTCCCAGAAGCACCTATAGGACTTGAAGTGTGTTAGTCCCATCACACAGAGATCATATATTTTGTTCCCAGAAGCACCTATAGGACTTGAAGTGTGTTAGTCCCATTACACACAGACCTACATTTTCTTCCCAGAAGCACCTATAGGACTTGTAGTGTGTTCGTGGCAGGCAGGCAGAGCTCCTATATTTTGTTCCCAGAAGCACCTATAGGACTTGTAGTGTGTTCGTGGCAGGCAGGCCCAGCTCCTATATTTTGTTCCCAGAAGCACCTATAGGACTTGAAGTGTGTTAGTCCCATTACACACAGACCTACATTTTCTTCCCAGAAGCACCTATAGGACTTGAAGTGTGTTAGTCCCATCACACAGAGATCATATATTTTGTTCCCAGAAGCACCTATAGGACTTGAAGTGTGTTAGTCCCATTACACACAGACCTACATTTTCTTCCCAGAAGCACCTATAGGACTTGAAGTGTGTTAGTCCCATCACACAGAGATCATATATTTTGTTCCCAGAAGCACCTATAGGACTTGAAGTGTGTTAGTCCCATTACACACAGACCTACATTTTCTTCCCAGAAGCACCTATAGGACTTGAAGTGTGTTAGTCCCATCACACAGAGATCATATATTTTGTTCCCAGAAGCACCTATAGGACTTGAAGTGTGTTAGTCCCATTACACACAGACCTACATTTTCTTCCCAGAAGCACCTATAGGACTTGAAGTGTGTTAGTCCCATCACACAGACCTTTATTTCCTTCCCAGAAGCACCTATAGGACTTGAAGTGTGTTAGTCCCATTACACACAGACCTACATTTTCTTCCCAGAAGCACCTATAGGACTTGAAGTGTGTTAGTCCCATCACACAGAGATCATATATTTTGTTCCCAGAAGCACCTATAGGACTTGAAGTGTGTTAGTCCCATCACACAGACCTTTATTTCCTTCCCAGAAGCACCTATAGGACTTGAAGTGTGTTAGTCCCATTACACACAGACCTACATTTTCTTCCCAGAAGCACCTATAGGACTTGAAGTGTGTTAGTCCCATCACACAGAGATCATATATTTTGTTCTCAGAAGCACCTATAGGACTTGAAGTGTGTTAGTCCCATTACACACAGACCTACATTTTCTTCCCAGAAGCACCTATAGGACTTGAAGTGTGTTAGTCCCATCACACAGAGATCATATATTTTGTTCCCAGAAGCACCTATAGGACTTGAAGTGTGTTAGTCCCATCACACAGAGATCATATATTTTGTTCCCAGAAGCACCTATAGGACTTGAAGTGTGTTAGTCCCATTACACACAGACCTACATTTTCTTCCCAGAAGCACCTATAGGACTTGAAGTGTGTTAGTCCCATTACACACAGACCTACATTTTCTTCTCAGAAGCACCTATAGGACTTGAAGTGTGTTAGTCCCATCGCACAGAGCTCCTCTATTTTCTTCTCAGCAGCACCCACAGGACTTCTAGTGTGTTAGTGGCATCACACAGAGCTCCTCTATTTTCTTTGCAGAAGCACCCACAGGACTTCTAGTGTGTTAGTGGCATCACACAGAGCTCCTCTATTTTCTTTGCATAAGCACCCACAGGACTTCTAGTGTGTTAGTGGCATCACACAGAGTTCCTCTATTTTCTTTGCATAAGCACCCACAGGACTTCTAGTGTGTTAGTGGCATCACACAGAGCTCCTCTATTTTCTTTGCAGAAGCACCCACAGGACTTCTAGTGTGTTAGTGGCATCACACAGAGCTCCTCTATTTTCTTTGCAGAAGCACCCATAGGACTTCTAGTGTGTTAGTGGCATCACACAGAGCTCCTCTATTTTCTTTGCAGAAGCACCCACAGGACTTCTAGTGTGTTAGTGGCATCACACAGAGCTCCTCTATTTTCTTTGCAGAAGCACCCACAGGACTTCTAGTGTGTTAGTGGCATCACACAGAGCTCTCTATTTTCTTTGCATAAGCACCCACAGGACTTCTAGTGTGTTAGTGGCATCACACAGAGCTCCTCTATTTTCTTTGCAGAAGCACCCATAGGACTTCTAGTGTGTTAGTGGCATCACACAGAGCTCCTATATTTTCTTCTCAGCAGCACCCACAGGACTTCTAGTGTGTTAGTGGCATCACACAGAGCTCCTATATATTCTTCTCAGCAGCACCCACAGGACTACCGACTACAATGGCTGGAAGACCACCAAGGGGAGGCAGAGCGTGCAGAGCCAAGAACACAGGGCAGGCAGGCTCTGTTTCTAGTGGACGTGGCCGTGGACGTGGACGTGGTCGTGCATCATCATCAGCACGTGGCCATGGGACACGCGCGTCTTTGTTTTCGGCAGCTGGACATGTGGAGCCGCATCATGCTGAAGGCTTGGTAGAATGGATGACCAAGCCCTCCTCATCCTCCTCATCCTCTCTCACCCAGGCTCAGGGTACTGACAGAGCATCATCAGCCACCCCTTCCCTAGACCCACCATGTCCTCCTGAGGAGTCCCCCGAACTCTTTGAGCACAGTGTTGGGTACATGCTCCAGGAGGATGCCCAACGATTCGAAGGCTCGGATGATGATACCCAGCTTGAGGAATCTGGCAGTACTGTTCCACCAGCTGCAGCTTACTGCCAGGTTTGCTCTAGTGGTGAAGAGGGAGGGGATGATGAGGTCACTGACTCCACGTGGGTGCCTGAAGGGAGAGAGGATGAGGAGGAGGACGAGGAGGAGGAGGATGCGGCGTCACATGTCCAACGAGGCAGGATGCCCCCTGGAGGCCAGGTAGAGGCTAGCACAGCAACTGTACAACACCGCAGAGCTCCGCCTGTGCAGGGCGCTGCCTCTGCACGTTATCAGAAAAGTTCTTTGGTGTGGGCCTTTTTTGAGACGAGTGCAGCAGATCGCACCACTGCTATTTGCAATATTTGTCTCAAGCGTATCTCGCGTGGCCAAAACATCAGCCGCTTGGGCACCACAAGCATGACCAGACATATGGCGACCTGCCATGCAGCTCGTTGGCAGGCACACATAAAAGACCCACACCAAAGAACTAAGCGGACCTCTCCTTGCTCCTCCTCAGCTGGGATCTCCATCCCCACTACACCTTCAGTCCTCTCTGAAAGCTGCTCTGAGAGGACTGAAGGTGTAGAATTAGGTGTGTCACAACCAAGTACTTGCAGTACACCGACGTCCGATTGCAGCAGGCAAATTTCCCTGCCCCAGCTGCTGGACCGTAGAAAGAAGTACACTCCCAGCCATCCACATGCCCAGCGGTTGAATGCTAGCCTGGCTAAATTGCTAGCACTTCAACTGCTGCCTTTTCAGTTGGTAGACTCGGCCCCCTTCCGTGAGTTTGTTCAATGTGCGGTTCCTCAGTGGCAGGTTCCCAAACGCCACTTTTTCTCGCGGAAGACGATTCCGTCTCTCTACCGGCATGTGGAGGGCAATGTCCATGCCTCGCTGGACAGGGCGGTCAGCGGTAAGGTGCATATTACCGCTGACTCATGGTCCAGCAGGCATGGACAGGGAAGGTACCTTTCTTTCACGGCCCATTGGGTCACTCTATTGGCAGCTGGGAGGGATGCAGGACAAGGTGCAGTAGTGTTGGAGGTTGTTCCGCCACCACGCCTCCAAAACGCGACTACTGCTACTGGTTGTGACACACCTCTCTCCTCCACCCCCCCCTCCTCTTCTTCTTCCTCCAGTGCTCTGTCCTTGGAACCAGCGGTGCTCCGTAGGCGTACAAGGGGCTACGCAAGTACGCAGGCAAAAAGATGCCATGCCGTGCTTGCGCTGGTGTGTTTGGGGGACAGGAGCCACACTGGGCCAGAGGTTCTGGCAGCTCTGCAGGGGCAGGCCGAGAGGTGGTTGACGCCACGTCAGCTTAAGCCAGGAATGGTCGTTTCTGACAATGGCACCAACCTCCTCTCCGCCCTGCGACAGGGGCAGCTCACCCATGTGCCCTGCATGGCTCACGTCCTCAACCTGGTGGTGCAGCGGTTCTTGGGCAGGTTCCCAGGCTTACAGGATGTCCTGAGGCAGGCCAGGAAAGTCTGTGTGCATTTCCGCCGATCTTATAATGCCAGTGCTCGGCTGACTGAGCTGCAAAAGG
This sequence comes from Lithobates sylvaticus, assembly GCA_028564925.1. Taxonomy (NCBI): domain Eukaryota; kingdom Metazoa; phylum Chordata; class Amphibia; order Anura; family Ranidae; genus Lithobates; species Lithobates sylvaticus. Next base: position 97,703,428 of record CM053037.1, on the reverse strand, counting down.
AGCTGAACCTGCCCAAGAACCGCCTAATATGTGACATGCCCACCAGGTGGAACTCAACGTTGGCCATGCTGCAGCGACTGCACACGCAGCAGAGGGCCATCAATGAGTACCTTTGCGACTACGGCACCAGGACAGGGTCAGGGGAGCTTGTTTTTTTTCCCCACGTCAGTGGAGCATGATCAGGGATGCATGCACTGTCCTCTCACCATTTGAGGAGGCCACGAGGATGGTGAGCAGTGACAGTGCATGCATCAGTGACACTGTCCCTCTTGTCCACCTGTTGGAGTATACGCTGCGTGGGATAATGGACAGGGCACTTGAGGCAGAACAGAGGCAGGAAGAGGAGGACTTCCTTGCCTCTCAAGGCCCCCTTTATCCGGACAGTGTTCCTTCTGTCCCACCCATCACACAGGAAGAGGATGAGGAGGAGGAGGAGGAGGAGGATTGTGTGAGCATGGAGGTGGAGCCTGGCACTCAGCATCAGCAGCAGCAGTCTTTTAGGGATGATGTACAGTCCCAACAAACCAGTGGACTTGTACGTGGCTGGGAGGAGGTGGCTGGCGATCATGTCATCCTCAGTGACCCAGAAGACTCCGGACCGAATGCCTCAGCTAACCTACGCTGCATGGCCTCCCTGATCCTGCAAAGCCTGCGGAAGGATCCTCGTGTTCTTCGGATCAAGGAGAGGGACCATTACTGGCTGGCCACTCTCCTTGATCCGCGGTACAAGGGTAAGGTTGCGGACCTTATCTTGCCGTCGCAGAGGGAGCAGAGGATGAGACATCTCAGGGAGGCCTTGCAGAAAGGTCTGTGCAACGCGTTCCCAGAAACTGGGAGGCTACAAACTCCTGGTCCTGGGCGACGAGTTGCTGAGGCTTCGGTCAGTGGCAGAAGGAGCGGTGGGGAAGGTGGACGTCTGACCGATGCGTTCAGACAATTTTTTAGTCCGCAGCCCCAAGGTATGATCGGTTCCAGCAACCATCGCCAGCGTCTGATATACATGGTGCAGGAATACCTTGGGGCAAGGTCAGACTTGGACACCTTTCCCACCGAAAATCCTCTGGCTTACTGGGTCCTGAGGATGGATCACTGGCCAGAGCTTGCACAGTATGCAATTGAGCTACTGGCCTGTCCTGCCTCCAGCGTTCTTTCCGAACGCACATTCAGTGCTGCTGGAGGATTTGTGACTGATCATAGGGTGCGCCTGTCCACCGCCTCGGTTGATCGACTGACATTCATCAAAATGAATCAGTCTTGGATCACCACCAGCTACCAGGCACCTGAGGCGGATATAACCGAATAATTTTTAATGTCACATCCCTTCAAGACTGCCTATGCTGATGCTGAGTGACTGTCCTCTTATGTTCACTGACTATCCTCTTCCTCCTCCTCAATGATCCATGCCACCACACCAGTGCCTAAGGCACAATTTTTCAGCCCCTGTTTAACAGGGGCGTGTACTTACAATTTTTTAAAAAAAATGCTTCGCAACACGTGTGACTGCTGTGCTCCAAGTACAGTCTCTGTGAGGGCCGTGTTGCAGTGTTGTGGCACCAGCACCAGTGCCTAAGGCACAATTTTTCAGCCCCTGTTTAACAGGGGCGGGTACTTACAATTTTTTAAAAAAATGCTTTGCAACACGTGTGACTGCTGTGCTCCAAGTACAGTATCTGTGAGGGCCGGGTTGCAGTGTTGTGGCACCAGCACCAGTGCCTAAGGCACAATTTTTCAGCCCCTGTTTAACAGGGGCGTGTACTTACAATTTTTTAAAAAAATGCTTCGCAACACGTGTGACTGCTGTGCTCCAAGTACAGTCTCTGTGAGGGCCGTGTTGCAGTGTTGTGGCACCAGCACCAGTGCCTAAGGCACAATTTTTCAGCCCCTGTTTAACAGGGGCGGGTACTTACAATTTTTTTAAAAAATGCTTTGCAACACGTGTGACTGCTGTGCTCCAAGTACAGTCTCTGTGAGGGCCGTGTTGCAGTGTTGTGGCACCAGCACCAGTGCCTAAGGCACAATTTTTCAGCCCCTGTTTAACAGGGGCGGGGTACTTACAATTTTTTAAAAAAATGCTTCGCAACACGTGTGACTGCTGTGCTCCAAGTACAGTCTCTGTGAGGGCCATGTTGCAGTGTTGTGGCACCAGCACCAGTGCCTAAGGCACAATTTTTCAGCCCCTGTTTAACAGGGGCGGGTAATTACAAATCTTGATCTAATAGTTCACAGCAGGGCCCATTCCTGCGCCCACCAAGAGTAACTATGAGGGCCTGCAGTCTTGTGGCAACACCGTCCACCACCACCGCCAAAGGCCCAATTTTTCTGCCCTGTTCATCAGGTGCTTGCAATTACAAATCTTGATCTAATAACTCACAGCAGGGCCCATTCCTGCGCCCACCAAGAGTAACTATGAGGGCCTACAGTCTTGGGGCAACACCGTCCACCACCACCGCCAAAGGCCCAATTTTTCTGCCCTGTTCATCAGGTGCTTGCAATTACAAATCTTGATCTAATAACTCACAGCAGGGCCCATTCCTGCGCCCACCAAGAGTAACTGTGAGAGCTTACAGTCTTGTGGCAAAACCGTCCACCACCACCACCACCACCCCCAATTTTTCTGCCCTGTTCAACAGGTGCATGCAATTACAAATCTTGATCTATTAACTCACAGCAGGGCCCATTCCTGT